>CM064888.1:1121732-1434232 GCA_030347415.2 Decapterus maruadsi
ATCCGCCATCTTGGTTTTGTGCAGCCGAACACGCAGGTGGTGCAAAACTGGAATAAACCCACTGTTTCAAATTATCCACTTTACTTTGTGTTGGAAAACATTTGGATATTAATTTCATGTGTTAATAAAACATATTACACAAACACACATCTGAGACTTTTAGGCGAGAAGCCGAATCTTCTGGAAACTGTTTAAACATTGCATTTCCTCTATAAGTGTTGTTGTCTTGTTGTCACCTTTCAACCCCCTGCTGTCTTCATCATGTCGCTTTGTTTGTGTTTATCTTTGTGTAAACTCATGAGTTGTCAATAAAGCTTATAAAATACAAAACAAACAGCCAATCACAGGGTGACCATCTCCTGCAGCAGGAAACAGCTGGTCAGGTTCTTCACCTCCAGCTGCTTCAGACTGACAGACGTTATCAACCAAACACCAACTCATCCCGTCACAAGCTGAACCTTGTTTTGTTTCTGTTTCTTCTTCTCTGCAGTCTGAGGCTCTTTAACTCATCTATGACATCATCTCTGACATGCTGAGAAATGATGACTAATTTATCATGAAAACAATGTAAAAACATGTAGTTGTAGTGTTTAAACCCGGCCACTGCAGCTCGGAGCTGCTCCAACACCACAAACACTCAGCAACCAAGACAACTCAAGACTTTCCAGGACTTTTCCTGACGATACAACGACATCATCAGCAGCAGCTTCACGTGCACACGGCTCCACCAGACTCACATCATAAAGCTCAACATGACAGGTCAGAGAAGACGATCGGCCAATCAGAAACCGGCTCAGCATCCGCCCGCGTCACTCACCGTACTCGATGTCGTAGAAGACGATGAACTTCTGCCAGCGCAGCTCCTCCACCAGCGTCAGCATCACGTCGTTGAGGCGGACGGGCGGCCGTGCGGCCAGCGTGTAGCGCTGCCCCCCGGGGCTGGGGTTGAACTGGCACGCCGTCCGCGGCGAGCCCTCGCTGTTCCTCTGGATGTACAGGTGAGGGATGTGCATGGCGTCCGTCAGCGACTGCAGCGCGCTGGCCGAGGCGCAGCCCGTCGACGTCACCAACGCCAAGATGCCCTGGTTCATCAGCTCGCAGGCTGCAGAGGGAGAGAGAGAGGGGTGTTAAAGGGACATTCTGTAGAATTATTTCCCATAGCGTTGTGGTTGTATACTGCATCACAAGCAACTCAATCGTATTTTTCATTCACGTGTAACTGGGCAGACGCACGACTTTCTCTGGACTTCTGTGACTGAAATGACATCTGGTTTGTTAGCGCCGGCCGTCTGCCCGACTGCACCTGCACCTGCGGTGACTTTTCACAGACGCCACTTCGATCTGAGCCGACAGCGCCGGCGTCTCTGGTGAGTTTCGTGACTAGATAACAGGAGACGTTACACAATGTCCCTTTAAATATCAGGTTTATAAATATAAATGATCAGAGGTTTATCAGCTGCCGCCGCAGCAACAACACATTTATCAGCCGCCGCCACCGCTGCTGCAGGAAGAAGAAGAGGAAGAGGAGCAGCTCTGATGTTAAATAATGTGTTGACCTGAGGGCGGCGGCTCACAGGAGGCCGAGCTGCGCTGTCATAAATCTACTGAGGCGTCTGACAGGTTACACCGATGTTCTGACCCACTTCTCAACCTCCACACGCTGCAGCGGCAGCAGCTCCGACCCGGCACAGAGCAGGAAGCTGCTGCACGACCAAACAGAGCGCAGGCCGCAGGCTGCAGGCCACGCCTCCATACGCTGCAGCAGGCCACGCCTCCACACGCTGCAGCAGGCCACGCCTCCACCCGCTGCAGCAGGCCACGCCTCCACCCGCTGCAGCAGGCCACGCCTCCACCCGCTGCAGGCTGCAGGCCACGCCTCCACACGCTGCTGCAGGCCACGCCTCCACACGCTGCTGCAGGCCACGCCTCCACACGCTGCAGCAGGCCAATCCAATCAGGATCAACGCTGCATAAAGAACCCTCAGCAGGCCAATACATTCAGCAAATATAAAGCAGGAACCTGCTGCACGACCAAACAGACCACAGGCTGCAGGCTGCAGGCCACGCCTCCACAATTTCACTTATTTCTTTCACCCTTTTTTAACTTTTTAACTGTTTGATGATTACTTTCACTGTTTTGCCCTGTCTTATCTTTGTTTTTACATCTATTTTTGATGTTGGGTCTACTCTCCTGTGCAGCATTTAAATGTGCTATAAATAAACGCTGACTTGACTTGTACACATGTGCAGCTAGCTAGCTAGCATGCTAATCAACACACTGTAAATGCATTAACATTCAGCCTCTCTGGTCTGGCAGCGGCTGCAGCTTCACTCAGATTAAAGTTCTGCCCTCCGAGTCCCACTGCACTTAATCACAGGAATCATTTCCCTACTCCCCCCCCCCCTCCACCCCCCCCCCGGCAGCAGAGTCAGACCTTTTGCTTTTCCAAACCAGCTCCTTGACCTTTTGCTGTTAACTCAGTGTCTCTGAGCTTTTTCTTTTTCCTCCTCTTGAGGCTTCTTCTGCTGCGTCATGTCATCCTCACACCCCTCACCCCCCCCCCTCCCCGCCACCCCCCCCCTCGCCACCTCCTCCTACCACCGCCCCCCCACTGTGAGCTCTGCACAGAACGACAGGCCACCACCTTTTCTCTGAATACAGCAGGAGATTCACCTCCTGAGGGAGCGTCGCTGTCCTACATTTATCTGCTGTTCTTCTTCTGGGTCAAGGAAGGAAGGAAGGAAGGATAGATGAAAAGAAGGAAAGAAGGAAGGAAGGATAAAGGGGTAGAAGGAAGGAAGGAAGGAAGGAAGGAAGGAAGGAAGGAAGGAAGGAAGGAAGGATGAAGGGAGAGAAAGGAGGATAAAGGGATAGAAGGAAGGAAGGACAAGTGGAAAGAAAGAAGGAAGGAAGGACAAAGGAAACAATGGGAGGAAAGAGAAGGGAAGGGAAAGAAGAAGGGAAAAGGGAAAGAAAGATCGAAGGAGAGAGGGAATAGATTGGGTCAATTGGGTCAAAAAGGAAGGAAGGAAGGAAGGAAGGAAGGAAGGAAGGAAGGAAGGAAGGAAGGAAGGAAGGAAGGAAGGAAGGAAGGAAGGAAGGAAGGAAGGGAGGGAAAAAAGATGGAGGGAGGGAACAGATTTGTTCAAGGAAGGAAGAAGGGAAAGAAGGAAGATGAAAAGGAAGGAAAGAAAGATGGCGGGTCAGTTGGATCAAAAGAGGGAGGAAGGAAGGAAGGATGGAGGGAGGGAACATCCCGTCCACACCTTTTTCCCTGCCGCTCCGTCAGGAAGCGGAACAACGACACATGAAGAAGAAGGAGTTTAGTTTCTCCTGCTGCTTTAATGTTCACACGCTCCATTAAAGTCCAGTCCACTCTGCAAACACTCATGTAGCTGCTGCCCTACAATCACCCTGAGTGCTGCCCCCCCCCCTCCACGCTGGGCCCATCGCCCTCTCTGCTTTTATATGACTCTCAGGCAGCAGCTGCGTAATAATAACAATAATAAGGATAAAAAAGAAGAAGAAGGAGAATCAAAGCTGTAATGATAAGCGAGCAGCTCGTGCTAAACAGAAGAGCGGCTCCGGTGTGGACGGGAAAAAGCCGAGCGGCTCCGTCTTGAGGAAACAGGTTTAAAGGAGGTCAGTGATTGTGTTGACCTGGTTTCCTCCGGCAGCGTGTTTTCCTCAGACCGAGGACGGCGCTCCGGCTCCGGCTCAGGAACAGGGAGGAGGCCACGCGGCGGCGGCGGCTCACGGGTCGGACGTGAAGCACCCAGAGGGAACCGGGATCAGATCCTCAGACCCAGATCTGAGACCGTGTCGAGTGCAGGGAAGGAGAACTGGATCTGTTTAATAATATCTGAACCGTAGTCTCTGAGGATTGGATGAATAAAAATAACAGATTCAAGATCTGAAAAGAGAAGGAAGTTCATTCTGGCGAAGCATCAAGCTGATAAACTGCTGCCATGTTTTTACTACAGGTCACGACTTCTGCTGCTCTGCTTCAGTCACTGAAGACAAGACAAACTCCTGCTGCTGCTGCTGCTGCTGCTGCTGCTGCTGCCAGGCTCCGCTGTTAATTAACTATTAATTAACGCCTCCTCCTCCTCCTCCTCGGCGTGGTGGAGCGGGACAGTGATGGATGAGACAAACCACCGCGTGGAGCCGCACGACGCTGAGATACAGAGACATGACGAGTGGAGACGGAGACGCTGCATCGACTGGTCCATCACCATAACCACTATAGTCATAGCAGTAGGGTCGTTACCTTTAACTGGCGGTGCAAGCTGTTTTTAGAACGGTGGAGCAGAGCCGTGAGCTGCTCAGAGCTACGCTACGGAGGCTCATGGGATTTCTTGGTTTCTCTCATCAAACTCATCAAATACACAATCCAACAACTCCACAACGCTCTGGTGGACAAGTTGTGACCTGCACATTCACCACGCTATGAGATAATAACACAACGTTACCACACAGAGTTGTTTTAGAGGGAAATTCAGAGACTGTTGATGAACAACTGTCCCTGAAGGCAACGTGCATCAGAGGTTTTGCACGGCTTTGTTGTTGGAAACAAATGCACCTGGAGGAGAGGAGGGTTAGAGACACAGAGGAGGAGAGTTCAGGTTTAAATATCAACTTGGATGTGACGGCAGCACCTGTTACTGTGAGAATGATTCCAGGAAATGTTGAATTTATCAATAAAAGCCACAGTGAGCAGCAGCAGCAGCAGCAGCAGCAGCCGCCGCCTGCAGCCACGTACAGAAACTAACACCCCCCCCAAAACAACTCTCTGCACCTTTAAACTCCCCTGTTGAAGCAGATATGGAGCTTCCAAGCTCCCAAATCCCTGCTGAGGCAGCACTGGTTCTCCCAGCTCCTCCTCATCCTCCTCATCCTCCTCATCCTCCTCATCCTCTCTGGGCTCTTTCTCTTTGAAGCAGGGACATCAAACTCTGTCCGAGGCCACAGGAGGTCGGACTGCAGACGCCTCACTCTCACTTCCACTTTTGTCTGAGAGCAAATAATAAAAAACTCAACTGAATCTTTGCTGCTCGCTCGTCTTGTTTGCAACTAACTTCATGACGGAAGCGTATTGCATTCACCTTCAGAGTAACTTGTTTTTTTTCTCCCACATGCTCCACTTTGGTTCAGGTTCCACCATCGCTGTGTTTTCCAGACTGATGGCTCCAACACACACAAGCATCAACAAACTTTTCCCGAGGCAAGCTACACATCTGAGAGCGTATAACAAACATCCTTCAAAATAAAAGTCCTACTCATAACACAGTGAGTAAAGGCGCTGTCTTTTACATTGCATGGAACATACAGTCTTAGGGCGCTTTCACACCTGCAGCTGTTTCGATTCAGCAACTAAACCGATACAACTGTTGCGTTCTTTTTTCTGGGCCGTTTGTGTTCACATTGCTTGATACTAAAGCGGTACAGAGCTTTGCACTGTGGAACATCAAACCCTAACAACACTCCATCAGCTGATCAGCAACAATGAACCGCGGGCTGACTTGCAGTAGTGAGGTTAAATATCTTATCAATATTTGGGCAGACGAGTATTTAGTTTGATTTTTTTTTTTAATGCCCAAGCTGACTGGCTGGGGCGGGACCTTGAAGTGTGCCTATAATGTGCTATAGTTACAAATGCTATTATTATTATTAACGTAGCCTATGTGACCAAGCGTGCTGTCTGTCTCAGTGCTGACACGTGAATGAATGACAGCGTGCCACTGCCCGTGAGAGAGAGAGACAGGGAGAGAGAGGGAGGGAGGGGTGGTCAGGTTGTGTTGGTCAAGCTGTGTTTTCAGTTTCAGGTGTCATATTATGTCAGATGAATTGTCCTCTAACACACGCTACAGTTGGACTTTTTTCTAGTAAACGGACATCGTAGCGTGACTAGTTAGTCGGGGTTGTTTGCGGAGCTCTGCCTGGTGCTGATCACCCGCGGCGGAGCTTCTCCACCATCGCTCTGGGTCAGCTTGGAAAGCTGGACTCCAGACTTGAGTTTGGTCTTTCTTTTCTTTTTGCCACCGGCTTTCCTGTTTTGTGTACATTATTAAAAGGCCAATCAACTGATGCTCCATTATGTTTTGGGAGCCGATGGTCCACCTCCTTCGGTTGCCAAGTAACCAGTCAATTTGTCCCGATACATGTGTCGACGTTCTCACTACAAACCAACCGCTCCAGGCTCGGATGGAAACGAGCCGAGACCACCTCTCCCAAACGATCTCGGCTCGCTTGTTTTGTTCCGGAACGAGCGCGATTGCTGTGTTCACATCTGACCAAACGAACCGGTCTATGACGTAAAACGCTCCCTGTTTCGGAACAAATGGTCAGGTGTGAAAGCGCCCTTATTCTCACTGTGTTCCAGTAAATTCAGATTTCTATTGAAAGGAAACAACCTGTTATTCCAGAACTCCTCCTCAGAACGAGTCACTCAGAACAGTCTGATGTAGCACCTTTATTTTGAAATCGCCGTGTGTGTGTGTGTGTGTGTGAGTCCAGGTGATCCTCTAACTAACGCCATGATGATGTATTTCCTGCGTTACCGGAGCGGATTGAGGAGCGAGGAGGAACATTAATCACGGGCGAGTGGAGCGGCGGCGAACAGGAAAACAAATGAGTGTGTCACGGAATGATTTGTGACGAGACAATCAGCGCCAGGACGTGTTCATTACGAGTGTTTCCACGTCGTCACGGTCACAGAGACGCTTTCCCGCTACGATGCAGTCGCTTGTATGTTAACCATACGGAGGGGGCGTGGCCTGTGCAACGTGACCTCACGGCGACTGTTTTCATTTTATTTATTTCCTTCTATTGGTTTTGAGGCGATTTATTGGATTAAATATTGAACTCGAGGTATTTATGGGTTAGAAAGAGGATTATTATCATAATATTATTATTATTATAATGTTTGTTGTGGCTTTAAAGGAGAAACCTGCTGTTAAAAGTACATCATATACAATAATGTATTAATCCAGAGTGTTTATAAATGACAGACTAATCAGCATCAGTGTAGGAAGAATATTTATGTCATTAATAAAGTTATAAGGATTTTAAGGAGCCATGTTTTAGTTTGAAGACGTTGTTCAGCTTCACTGTGCTTTTATCTGGTTTTATTAAAATAAACACTAATTAACTAATGAACCACCTGTTATCTGTTGTCTTTCATCAAAGCGTTTACATAGAATTTATGTTATTTTGCAGAGTGGTTAATGGTTTTAAGTGATTTGTATAAAAACAGATGGTTGAACAAACAGAAAGGCTGTATCTTCCTCACGGTTTCCACAGTTTCAACTGGTCCTCTTTTAATGACATCATCACATTGCGTCCCCTTCTTCTTCTGCTCCTCTTCTTTATTGTTCCTGTTCTTATTTTCCTTCTCCATCTTATTCTTCTCCTTCATGCCGTATGTTTATTATTATAGTCTTATATTATTATAGTGGCATAAAATGGTCAGAAAAAGACAATTAAACTGTCAATCGCAGTTATATTTTTGGAAATTAGTCGTTAGTTCCTCTTCTTCTTCTTCTTCTTCTTCTTCTTCTTGGTGCATGTTGATGAACATACAAATGAACAGAAAAACCCAACTGAGTCGTCAGTGGTTCGGCTCCAGCTCCATGTTTATGGTGTTGGTTGTTGTAGCTGTTAGTTCCTGAAGAGCAGCAGCAGCAGCAGCAGCAGCAGCAGCATTAACAGCAGCAGCAGCATTAACAGCAGCAGCAGCAGCATTAACAGCAGCAGCAGCAGCAGCAGCAGCAGCAGCAGCAGCAGCATTAACAGCATTAGCAGCAGCAGCAACAGCAGCAGCAGCAGCAGCATTAACAGCAGCAGCAGCAGCAGCAGCAGCAGCAGCAGCAGCAGCAGCAGCAGCATTAACAGCAGCAGCAGCAGCATTAACAGCAGCAGCAGCAGCATTAACAGCAGCAGCAGCAGCAGCATTAACAGCAGCAGCAGCAGCATTAACAGCAGCAACAGCAGCATTAACAGCAGCAGCAGCATTAACAGCATTAACAGCGTTGAGGTTGTGACGGTGTCGTCTGCTCTCGTCTCACAGCGCTAAGCCTCTCAGCAGCCTTTCATCTCCGGTTAGAGCCGACCACTCGCTCTCTGCAGGAGAATATCTGTCCAGACTTAAAGGTCAAGAGATACTCCAAAGGGCAGCAGGCATGTTATAACTCAGCTTCCTCTTCCTCCTGCGCCGCCGGGGGGGAGCAGAAATAAAATAACACATTTATGCAGAGGCAGAGGAGCATGAAGCAGAGCCAGGTAGTCTTCTCCTTCTTCTCCAGCGCGGTGGAGCAGCAGCAGCAGCAGCATCTGGCTGGTCGCAGCCACTCTTAATGTTTGATGAGTCAAACTTGGCTGCACTCGGGCTGAGTCTCTCCAAGCTGAGACCAAACGGAGGACAGAGCAGGAGGAGGAGGAGGAGGAGCTCATCAACATGCAGCCGATTCTCCTCTTTAAGTGAATAAAATCTGTCTTTATTAAGGCGACGAGGAAAAAGCTGCATCGTCAGCATCCGGCACAAAAAAAAAAAAAAAAAGATGACGAGGCAATAATTCCAGTTCCACCAACAACATTTTATAAAAATTGTGGGAAGGATAGATAATGAGAGCAAAGTGGCCTGTGTGGAAGAGGAGATAATGAAGTGGTACTGAAACATTCAGAGTCTAATCTTCTATTAAATTAGTAGTTTTTTCCTTTTTTTTTTTTTTTTTGCTAAAAGCCCAGAAGATAAGGAGATTGGAATCAGACTCATCGGGTCAATTTAATGAAAATAAATCACAGCTGGCTCCACACATGGCGGTGGTGACGGTGGTGTAGGTCTGTGTGTGTCTGTGTGTGTGTGTCTGTGTGTGTGTGTGTGTGTCTGTGTGTGTGTGTGGACTCTGGAGAGGAGTTTGTTTTTTTGTTTTCACCACAAACTGCTCAAAAAGCTGCATCTCATATTCTAATCAGATTCAGTGGGAGGATTAGTCACGGTTCACGGAGCAGCAGCGCCGAGGAGGAGCTCGTTCCACTGCTGCTTCTCTTTCTGTTGTTGTTGTTGTTGTTGTTGTTGTTGTTGTTGAGTTCAGAAGTTCAAACCAGTGTCGGACGGCGCTGATGGTTTCCCACCTTTAAACTGGAGCCGCACCTGCACATCTGGAGTTATTATCAGTAGCACATCTGGAGCTTTTGAAGTTTATATAAATATATAAAACATGAAAATCTCAAAGCTGGGTTTTATTTTGAAGGGCTGATCCCTGAGAAGATCTAAAAAACTCCATCTAGTAAAACTAGCTCTAGTAACAACAGGTCGGTGTCAGCCAATCAGAAGAGAGGAAGAGGCTCTGAGCCTCTCTTCTGATTGGCTGACTGTTTTCTGACTGTTTTCTGAGTGATCCAGAATAAAACACTCAGAAAAACCAAATCCTGCAAGTTGTTGGATGTTTTGACATCTAACATATGGAGCTTTAACACAAACATCTACCTTTATTTTGAAGGAGCTTTAACACAAACGTCTACCTTTATTTTGAAGGAGCTTTAACACAAACATCTACCTTTATTTTGAAGGAGCTTTAACACAAACATCTACCTTTATTTTGAAGGAGCTTTAACACAAACATCTACCTTTATTTTGAAGGAGCTTTAACACAAACATCTACCTTTATTTTGAAGGAGCTTTAACACAAACGTCTACTTTATTTTGAAGGAGATTCAACACTAACATCTACCTTTATTTTGAAGGAGCTTTAACACAAACATCTACCTTTATTTTGAAGGAGCTTTAACACAAACATCTACCTTTATTTTGAAGGAGCTTTAACACAAACATCTACCTTTATTTTGAAGGAGCTTTAATACAAACATCTACCTTTATTTTGAAGGAGCTTTAACACAGACATCTACTTTATTTTGAAGGAGCTTTGCTACAAACATCTACCTTTATTTTGAAGGAGCTTTAACACAGACATCTACCTTTATTTTGAAGGAGCTTTAACACAAACATCTACCTTTATTTTGAAGGAGCTTTAACACAAACATCTACCTTTATTTTGAAGGAGCTTTGCTACAAACATCTACCTTTATTTTGAAGGAGCTTTACAGGCCTATCTACCGTATCTGATTGCGTCTGAAGCTTTGAATGAGTTCAGGTTGTGATCTTAAACGACACACAGCTCCTCATCTCCTCATCATTGTGTTGATGCGTCTCCTCGTGACAGGAACAATCTCATTTTAACGAGCGGCGGGAGGACGTGGGACTGGAACTCTCTGAAATCACCCAGGACCAATTAGCATAATATACTAGAATGGGACTAATGGCTTCGGAGGCCGCGGCAACACAACGCCGTGGCCGGTAGCTGTTGGGATAACTCACACTCTCCCTCGCCGAGCCGGGCCGGAACGACGTGACTCACTCGCGCTCTCGCTCTGTGAGTCCACAGTGAGTCATGGTTTCATCCGTGCTAAATGAAGCCTGCGCAATATTTAGCCGAAGCGACTCCCTGTGCATCCTAATGACACTTACAGAGTGACTCCTAGCAGACGGCGGGAGACAGAAACCATTAGAGTCGGAACAAGACAGAGATCTCTCTCTCTCTGCCTCCTTTCTCCTCCTCCGTCGCCTGATCTTTATCAATATTTCTCCTCTAAATTAGCCCCGAGAAACAAAGCAGATTCATCTCATCCTCGGAGCAGAGGAGGAGGAGGAGGAGGAGGAGGAGGAGGAGGAGGGGGGGGGGGGTTATGGATCTGCCCTGAATTCCTCCTCTCTCTCCAACTATGATGATGATGATGCAGAGGAATGTGTGTATTAGAGATGCACATCCTCCTCCTCCTCCTCCTCCTCCTCCTCCTCCAGCCCGATGCTCCTGTAGTCGGGTTTCGTAGCTAATTAGTTCATTATTTTACTTCTTCTTAATCACTAGATTAAGTTCTGTTCTCTCTGTTCGACTAAAGACCAGGGAGTCGTACTTCAGCAAAATAAAAATATAACAGAAACACAGGAAGAGATTCATTATAAAAGTCTGTAAAATTAACCAGAGATGAATTAGTTTCATTTAAATGTAAACTGTCGGGGCTGCAGTCGACTGGACTGGAAACCAGTACAAACACTTTACAGGGACACAATGGGAGGAAAGTCCCAACTGGACCAGAACCAGAACCAGAACCAGAACCAGAACCAGAACCAGAAGCCATCCCATAACCATAACAAACAAGTGTCTCATCCAACCTATGAACCCTGGTTGAACCCTTTGTCTTCATGCCACCCGTTTATCCTCAGAGAAAACGTGCTGTATTCAAATGAGAATAACTACAAAGCGGAACAAGCTACAAACTCGCTTCTTTTCCTGGTGAAAGTAGAGAGTCTCTCCTTTCATTTGAGACACGCCGTGTCATTTGAGTCACAGTACAACATATTCTGTAGCTGTTTGAAATGTTGTATAAATCCTTAAAAGTGCTGCCGCTGGCTGTAGACGAGGGAAAGAAACTCTGGCAGTGAATGAGTTAAAGCACGAGGCTGAAAAAGCAGAACGAGAGAAGTAAACGACTTGTGATTGGTTCAGTCAAAGCAGAAAACCCAGAGGAGGAGGAAGAGAGAGGGAAGAGGAGGAGTGATGGTTTGATTCCTACTGTGTTTCTTTTCATCCTTCTGCTTTTCATCATCCTCTCCAGTTAAACTCTCCATCAGCACCTCCTCCTCCACCATCAACCATCCCTCCTTCTTTCCCTCCTCTCATCCGCCCGTCCTCCATCCCTCCATCCCTCCATCCTCTGAAGTTGACATCTTCTCTCCGACCCCCCGTTTCTTTTCTTTCATCTGTATTTTTTTGGCTAAAGCATCTTAATAGAAGAATGAACTCATCATCAGCAGCAGCAGCAGCAGCAGCAGCAGCGACGGCTCCGGAGGGAATCGAACCTGCAGCTCTGGCAGCAGCAGCTGCGTCTTTGGCTGAACTCAAGAAATGAACGCATATTAAATCAGATATGGGTGAAAACACGTCGTCTCACTAAATACTTGGCTCCTAAGTCGTGGTTTGTGATGAAGAGGAGCCGACGACCCGCTGTGACGAGAGGGAAGAGATCCAGAACCATTCACAAACCGCTTCTATCTGTTAGAAAGTATATATTACTATCTATGTGCTGTGGCCTGGGAAAAAAATTTTAACATTTTCATTTTTTGATATTTCCATAAACTAGAAGTTTTCAGCCATTCAAGACTGTTTGAATAATTGAGATCACCCTCTCAGATCAGAAGTTAGTTTCATCTATTATGACCGAAAAACTGACAAATGAGAAAAAAGGCTGTTGCTGTTTTAACCTCTAAAGACTCGAAAGTGTTTTACAAAACATTAAACAGCTTCTGAACCGTTTGTGATAGAGACGAGCTGTAAACTGTGTCTGAATCTGAATCGTGAGATTTCCTGCTTTCCGAGGGTCCTTGAATGGAGCCTCCATGACAGGAAGGGAACGTATAGGGTGCGTGTAATCACGTGGTACGGGAACAGATGCTAAACCGAGCGTAGCATCGATGCTAAACCGAGCGTAGCATCGATGCTTGCACGTTTTACAAAACATCAACAACATATAACTTCCAAACCATTTATGATAAAGATCAGCTGTAAAAATCGCGGGATTCTCTGCTTTCCGAGGGTCCTTGAATGTTACATCTACAATAACAACAGACCTCCTCTCCTCTAACACTGCTGCGGCTCAGCTTGAAACATAAAAATAACGACTTTCCGTTTTGTTTTCTTGAAATATTTATTCACCACGACGTAGCAGGGAGTTCAAACCACCAGAATCACGTAAAATATCACACATATTTGAGATATATTTATCATTTTGGATCATTTTGACTTCCATCTCTTTGATAAGATGGAGGTGTTTCTGTGGATTCTGTGGTTTTAAAACTTTGTAATTGTCTGTGATGTTTCATTAATCTGACGACTCTCTCGCCGCAATATAGGAATAATTTGACATTTAAAAACTCTAAATCAAAATGTTAAACTTTATCTTCACCAGATTCTGAGTTCATAGTCTGAATAAATGAATAAATAGCTGAGTGGCTGCTGACTGATGTGCTGATAACGGATGAGTGGACGCGTGCAGGTGCTTTATGGGTAAATGAGTAGAAAATGTCAACAATGTGCAGTTAAATCGCTCCGTAATGCTGCAGATATTTTATACAAGGGAGGAGGAGGAAGAGGAGGAGGAGGGGGGAGATAAACTCATAAACATTCATCTTGTTTCTTTATCACCTTCATACCAACACACACACACACACACACACACAGACACACACAGACACACACACCTCCCCCTCTGTGTTCAACATGGCTCCCTCCGCCCTCGCAGCTCATTTTTCACCTCAGGCCGATCGGGTCTTAATTTCTCTCATGCTTAATTAAACTATCTATCTCCATGGATCTGTAGCCCCATTACCCATAACACCCTGCACCACCACTACCCCCCCCCCCCCCCTCAACCCCTCCCACCTCCACCATGTCTCTGTTAATAAGGGGATGAAATGAATGACCTGTAGAGATAATAATGCTGCAGAGCCGAGCGCTTTATTGTGGCTGACGATCCCCAGGCCGTAACCCCCGCCGGACACTGAGGGGGGGGGGGGTGTTTACCCACGAGTCCACACACACATCCTCTTAAAGGGATAGTTCAACATTTAATCAAATTGGCCCATTGCCATAATCCCTATGGTCACAGCAGTACCTTTAATCGTCGGTGCAAGCTATTTTTAGAACGGTGGAGCAGAATCGTGAGCTGCTCAGAGCTACGCTACGGAGGCTCATTATGGGATTTCTTGGTTTCCCTCATCAAACTCTTCAAATACACAATCCAACAACTCCAGCTCTGGTGGACAAGTTGTGACCTGCACATTCACCACGCTATGAGATAATAACACAACGTTACCACACAGAGTTGTTTTAGAGGGAAATTCAGAGACTGTTGATGAAAAACTGTCCCTGAAGGCAACGTGCATCAGTGGTTTTGTATGAATTTCCCTCTAAAACAACTCCGTCTGGTAGGTAGAAGGTTTGTGCAGGGCGTCGCCAACGTCAACGTGCATCAGAGGTTTTACATGAATTTGCACCGACAATTAAAGGTAACGAAGCTACTGCTGTGACTATAGGGATTATGGCAATGGGTCAATTTGCCATAATGTTGAACTATCCCTTTAACACCCAGTGTGTGTGCACATAAGTACTGTGTGAAATCCTTCTTCCTTCTTTAATGGGCAGAGCTCAGACCAGAGGAGGAGATTAGCATCGGCTCAGATTAACATACTAATGTTGGCAGCGTGTTAGCATGTTAACGCGGTGCTGTTTAGCATGTAATCTGCCCATGCACACTAGTTCCCATGGTAATAGGCTCACCCACCACGCTGCTGCAGCGTGAGCTCAGCCGAGGCCCAAAGGACAAGTGGATGTTTTGACACGTCGGTGATGCAGCAGCAAACAGATCAGAGACCAGTGGAGTTGTTATGAGTCACAGCTCTGCACAACGTCACGCTGATTTAACAGAGAGCCAAGAAGATCTGGTATCTGTTCTTCACACACAAGCTTCTCATCCTCACATCAGTTCACTCAGCTGGTCGAAGCATCTCTTTGTCGCAATTATAGTCCGTTCTGATTGAAAAGAGGGAAATACGGAGACTGTTGATGAAAAACTGTCCCTGAAGGCAACACGCATCAGCGGTTTTGCACAAATTTACCTCTACAACAACTCTGTGTGGTAACGTTGTGTTATTATCTCATAGCGTGGTGAATGTGCAGGTCACAACTTGTCCACCAGAGCGTTGTGGAGTTGTTGGATTGTGTATTTGATGAGTTTGATGAGGGAAACCAAGAAATCCCATAATGAGCCTCCGTAGCGTAGCTCTGAGCAGCTCACGGCTCTGCTCCGCCGTTCTAAAAATAGCTTGCACCGACAATTAAAGGTAACGAACCTACTGCTATGACTATAGGGATTATGGTGATGGGCCAATTTGACTAAATGTTGAACTATCCCTTTAAATGTTAGCATTAGCGTAGCAGATAGAGGCTGCTTGGTTTAATTACAGTGAAACAGTGATGTCACGTTTTCTATAATGGGAATCCTGTGAACGCAGCTTCCTCCTCCTCCTCCTCCTCCTCCTCAGCTGAATGATGACGGTTCATCAGTGTGATTGACAGGTGGGCGGGAGGCGGGACCAACAACAACAACAACAACAACAACACAACACGTGTCCTCAGGTGAAATCCGTCTGGTTAATAAATCACAGTGAACGTGACTCTGACGCTGCGTTCAGGGAACCCTCGGAAATCACAGAGCTGAACATTTGTATGCAGCGTTGTGTGGCTTCATTCGCCCTCCATCCCATAAACACAGCCAAGAAGAAGAAGTTAATGATGGCGGTGGCGGCGGCGGTGGCGGTGGGATATTACCCAGAGTTCCTCAGTCCCACAGGTGAGCTGGTCGTTAGTGGGAATTTAAACATCGGCCCCGGCAGCGTTAATGTCGTTTCACAACCATTAAACTGAGACACTGTGGAGCATTAAATGTGCAGGCGTCCACGGGTGTGTGTGTGTGTGTGTGTGTGTGTGTGTGTGTGTGTGTGTGTGAGTGTGTGTGTGTGTGACGGAGTGAGAGAGCAGTGTGTTGAGGGCGAGAGGTAATGATGTATTAGGGAGAGCAGCATCGTCTCAGGGCGTCGTTCATCACACACAGACAGCTGAGGGACAGAGCCATCAGTCACAGCCAATACAACAACACACACACACACAATACACACAGACACACACCAGACTGAAACACAACAGAGAGACAGGTGAGGACGTGAACGTGGAGACGGACAGGACGGACGGAGGAGGAGGAGGGGGCGGAGCTTCAGGTGCAGAGACACTTCCTGTCGTCTGCAGAACAAGATGATTTTACTCTCATGCAGCTTTTCTCTCTACATGTTGTTGTGATGTGTATTTACTAGAGTTTTTATAGGAATAACTTTAGTTTTAGTTTATTACGGATCCCCATCAGTCCTCACCTTGGGAAGGTTTGAGGTTCAGATTGAGAAAAGTGAGCCGAGGAAAGCTGGGAAGGCCTGGGACAACCATACGCCTGTTAAAAGTTGGAAAAAGCCTTGTTTCAAGTGAAAACAGATACATTTTGACAAGAAATAAGACGAATATTCTTGGAAATATTTTGCCGTTTTTGCAGTGCATGAATCGGAGGAAGGTGTTGTGACTCTGAACTCGTCCTGATCCTGATCCCCTCCCTCCCTCCCCCCTCCCTCCCTCCCTCCCTCCTTCTGTCTGAGTCTTTGCATTTCAAGACGTCATGAAATTCCCTGCGTCCCCGGCTGCAGAGGCTTTGGAGCAGAGCGAGCGTACGATCAGGATCAGGTGCGTCTCCCAGGGATTAAAACCTCTGGGCTCAGCTCGGCTGGAGAAACCCTCCTCTTCCTCCTCTTCCTCCTCTTCCTCCTCTTCCTCCTGCTATCTAAAGCCTTACAGCGTCTTACATAAAGGTCGTTCAGCTTGAACATCAATTCTACACCGAGGATTTCTGTGATGGCAGCAGGAGGAATTATTATTATTATTATTATTATTTTTATTATTATTATTACACCTAAACATCACGTCTGTCGGCGGCTGAGCCCGAACCGACGGCTCCGATCAGAGCAGGGAGCTGTTCCACGGCAGATGGTGTGTCTCTTCGCACGATGAGTCAAACTCTTGACTCTTGTTTATTCCCACAAACCAGAAACACACACACAAACACACACAGAAAACAACCAATTTACAGATTTTGTGAAGCTTAAAATATTCAAACAGACACTGCGAGGCTCTGTGTTTAACAACCGGCGGCTGCTTGTTGCTTGTGTCCAAACAGAGGAAATTGGGAAAAATGGCTGCGGCTCCGACTGTACAGTAATTGTGGATCTTGTGTGTTTTTTGTGTTTGGCCAGAGATCTGGGAGCCCGTCTGCCTCCGTCTGCCTGCCTGCTGCTGGATTAGGGTTGTGTGGCGCCAACAAACAGCAGCCTCTTCACCGCCGCTTGTCTGCACTTGAACCGTGCAGACCTCCTTCATGGCAGCGGCACCGGGTTTGGATCCGAGGGGGTTTGGATCCCAGTGTTGTGTTGTGTTGTCCGGAGGGAGGCGAGGGGCAGTGCCGTGCACAGACTTTTTGAAGGGCGAAAAGGAAAAGAAAGGGCACATATAGCGTGTCCTCGCCACTGAAGAGGGCACTTTAGCACACGTTTTGACTCCCAGAGGGCACTTTAGCAGACGTTTAGTGCACTTTAGCACATGTTTAGGGCACTTTAGCACATGTTTAGGGCACTTTCGCACACATTCTGACTCCTAAAGGGCACTTTAGCACACGTTTAGGGCACTTTAGCACACATTCTGACTCCTAGAGGGCACTTTAGCACACGTTTAGGGCACTTTAGCACACGTTTAGGGCACTTCAGCACACGTTTAGGGCACTTTAGCACACGTTTAGGGCACTTTAGCACACGTTTAGGGCACTTTAGCACACGTTTTGACTCCTAGAGGGCACTTCAGCACACGTTTAGGGCACTTCAGCACACGTTTAGGGCACTTTCGCACACGTTTAGGGCACTTTAGCACACGTTTAGGGCACTTTAGCACACGTTTAGGGCACTTTAGCACACGTTTAGGGCACTTCAGCACACGTTTAGGGCACTTTCGCACACGTTTAGGGCACTTCAGCACACGTTTAGGGCACTTTAGCACACGTTTTGACTCCTAGAGGACACTTTAGCCCACGTTTTGGCTCCTAGAGGGCACTTTAGCACACATTTAGGGCACTATAGCACACGTTTTGACTCCTAGAGGACACTTTAGCCTACGTTTTGACTCCTAGAGGACACTTTAGCACACGTTTTGACTCCTAGAGGACACTTTAGCACACGTTTTGGCTCCTAGAGGGCACTTTAGCACACATTTAGGGCACTTTCGCACACGTTTAGGGCACTTTGGCACACGTTTTGGCTCCTAGAGGGCACTTTAGCATTCATTTTTCAACAATTGGGCCACGAGCCCACCCCCACCCCCCCGTGCACGGCACTGGTGAGGGGACAGTGTCTGACTCTGAGCACGTTGGCTTCTGCTCTTGTTCTTGTTGATGATGCTGTTTGATGTGCAGTGTTTGGCCGCTCAGCTCTGAACCAGCTGAACCTGCCCTCCCCCTCAGGACAGCGAGTGGTGGACTATAATATCATGTGGAGGAGAAACAGTGTGTGCTATCGCTGAAGAGCAGCCACGATGATGAGGGTTGGAGGGAAGGAATAAAAATAAACCGTGGTAAAGGTCGTCTGAGGGCGCGCTTGTTTGTGCAGCCTCTATATTCTGACGGAGCGCGGGCAGCGGAAAACAACCCGACCGGACTGAACCTGCAGCCCGCGGGGAGGGATAAATGAACTCGTGATAACTGTGATAACAAAACATTCAAAGTATGCACATCACCACCACTGACAGCTTTAAGCCTTTGCACTTCTGCTTCTCATTCATCCCAGCTCCTCTAC
This sequence comes from Decapterus maruadsi, assembly GCA_030347415.2. Lineage (NCBI taxonomy): Eukaryota > Metazoa > Chordata > Actinopteri > Carangiformes > Carangidae > Decapterus > Decapterus maruadsi. The sequence continues at coordinate 1,140,281 of CM064888.1, forward strand.
TCCTCCACCACCGCCGCTGCCGCCACCGCTGCTGCATGAGTAACGAGGGTTTAAAGATATTGTGGACGGTCACCGAGGCGACGTATCGATTAAACCGGCATTTAACTACCTTGAAGGATGGAGCTGCATCACATTTGCATTAATCAGATCAGACGCCTTCATATCATTTTGGCTGCAAGACAAACTGATATACATACTACATGCCACAACCTTCACAAAAAAAAGCAGATATGACGACTCTAAAGCTCTGATGTTCGTCTCTGCCTCAGCAACACGACTCGTTCTCATTTAAAGTGTAAAAATCTGTTTTCGTAAAAATCCATTAAACCTTAATTTAAAGGAAAAACAAACTCATTTAGAAGTCTTTGAAGTTTCTGCTGCTGCAGTTCCTCTCCTGACCACTAGGGTGAGTCGGTCTCCATAGACTCCCATTGTTAAAACGTCCTTTAACTTTACGGCAGGAATAAACATGTTTAGAGCCGTTAACAGCTGATGGGTGATGTCACAAAGGTACGGAAGCCCTGAGTGGCCAAACAAAGACAATTAAACATTTGCTTTTCCAAAGATAACAACATTTCAGCTTTGTATCGAGAGTTGTGTGATCTCTGTTCTTGTTTGTCTTTTTATTCTCATTTTATTATATTTTTTTATTCATTCTCTTTTATTCTTTTGAAATTATTATAATTTTAAATCCTCATTGTGTTTTTCTTCTCTGTGTAAATCACTGTGCAGCAGTAACGTGCTGTATAAAGAAAGTGGACTGGGTTTGTATCTTGAGAAGATGATCCCGTTATCTCAGGAAAACAGAGGAAAGAAGCTTCATGAATTGTTTCATTTCATTTGTCCACGTTGGGCTTCCGTACCGAGGTGACGACGTCCATGTTTATTTCCCAGCCTTTCGAGGTCGAATCATTAAAACGCTACGATCCAGTGTTTGTGTCCGGTCAGATCTGCAGGTCTCCTCCATCAACAGTGTAAATGAGAGTGAACACGTTGCTGTTTTATGTTTTACATTAAATCCTTCCTCATTACCGAGCAGCTCTCACACACACACACACACACACACACACACACACACGGAGTGAAAAATGAGGAGAAATGAATTTGGCTGGAGGAAGCTGCTGCTGGCAGGTGCTCAGCACATGCAGCCTTGTTTACCAGCTCTTGGCAGGTGGACCAAGAAGTTAATTCTGGACCTCACCAACGGCCTTTTTAACGCACATCTATCGGCTAATTTTGATGAATGAACGGCCGACGGAGCCGTTCATCACTCGCCGCAGCAGCAGCAGCAGCAGCAGCAGCAGCAGCAGCAGCAGCAGCAACACGTCCGTCTGCAGGAACAGAGTCGAGAGGACGGATCCAAACCTGCAGCTGAAACCCTGGAGACAGAGATCCAGCTCTAGTGTGAAACCTCTCTCCCTGTCGGCTTCTTCCTCCTCCTCCTCCTCCTCCTCCTCCTCCTCCGTCTCTCCCCGGGGAGCAGAGCAGCCCCGGTGGGTTTCTGTCAGCTTTCACAAGCAGCTGAGAGGAGGAGGTCAGAGGTCAGCGCCTCATCCCAGAAACAGAGCAGCGTCTGGGGGGAAGAGAAGAGAGGAGAGGAGGAGGAGGAGGAGGAGGAGAGGCCCAGAGGACAGGCTGTGGATCAAGGACGCACTCATCCGCCCGTCACTGAAGAGAGGGAGGAAGAGAGAAGGAGAAGAGAAGAGAAGAGAAGAGAAGAGAGAAAAGTAAAAGGAAGGGAAGGAAAGGGGAAGTGTAGAGAAGGTGTAGAAGGATGGGAGGAGGAGAGGAGAAGAGAAGAGAGGAATGGGAAGGAAAAGGAAGGGAAGGAAAGGGAAAAAGAAACTGAAGAGAGGGAGGAAAAGAGGGAGAGAGGGGGGATGAAAGGGGTAGAAGGGGAAGGAGGGGAGATGGGAGGAAGGAGAGGAGAGGAGGAAAGGAGAGGAGAAAGGGGAGGAAAAGGGAAAATAAACTGAAGAGACGGAGGAAAGGAGAGAAGGAATGGAAGGGGTAGAAGGAGGGAAAATGGGAGCAAGGAGAGAAGAAAGGAAAGGGAAGGAAAGGAAACGAAAGGGAAAAGAAAGGATTAAGGAAGAGGAATGAGATGGAGAAGGAAATGAGGAAAGGAAAGGGAGGAGAGACGAGGAGAGGAACAGATTGAGGGGAAATGAGAGGAGGAGAAGAGGAGGTATGAAGGGAAGGGAAGAGAAGATGAGAACATTGAAGAAGGTTGAAGCGGAGAAAGAAGACGGTAAAGGAAAGGATAGATAGAAGAGGGATTAATGGAGTGAAGAGGTGAAGACAAGGAAGACAGAAGATGAAGAGAGGAGGAGAGAGAGAGATGAGATGAGTAGAAGAAGGAAGAAGAGATGAAAAGGACAGACAGGAGATGAGGAGAAGACGGTAGAGGAGGAGAAGAAGGAGAAGAAACAAAGAAGATGACAGAGGAAGAGGAGGAGGAAGAGGAGGGGGAGGAGGAAGAGGAGGAGGGTCAGCGAAACCTCTCGGTGGAGTTGAGTCTTTGAAAGGAGGAGCAGCGAGAGGAGAAGGAGCTTCACCTTCATCCATTATTGATACGAGGAGCGAGAAGACCAAAGAACAGAGCTTCAAACGGTTTGAGCTGCTCAGGAGGAGGAGGAGGAGGAGGAGGAGGAGGAGGAAGAGGAGGAGGAGGAGGAGGAGGAGGAGGAGGAGGAGGAGGAGGAGGAGGAGGAAGAGGAGGAGGAGGAGGAGGAGGAGGAGGAGGAGGAGGAGGAAGAGGAGGAGGAAGAGGAGGAGGAGGAAGAGGAAGAGGAGGAGGAAGATGAGTCTTTGAAAGGAGGAGGAGGAGGAGGAGGAGAAGGAGGAGGATCCATTATTGAGGAGGAGGAGGAGGAAGACCAAAGAACAGAGTGGAAACGGTTTGAGCTGCTCAGGAGGAGGAGGAGGAGGAGGAGGAGGAGGAGGAGGAGGAGGAGGAGGGAGGAGGAGGAGGAGGAGGAGGAGGAGGAAGATGAGGAGGAGGAGGAAGATGAGGAGGAGGAGGAGGAGGAGGAGGAGGAGGAGGAGGAGGAGGCGGAGGAGGAGGAGGTGGAGGAGTCTTTGAAGATGAGGAAGATGAGGAGAGGAGAAGGAGGAGGAGGAGGATCCAGGATTGATAGGAGGAGGAGAAGGAGGAAAGAACAGAGGAGGAAGAGGAGGAGGAGGAGGAGGTGGAGGAGGAGGAGGAAGAGGAGGAGGAGGAGGAGGAGGAGGAAGAGGAGGAGGAGGAAGAGGAGGAAGAGGAAGAGGAGGAGGAGGAGGAGGAGGAGGAGGAAGAGGAGGAAGAGGAGGAAGAGGAAGAGGAGGAGGAGGAGGAGGAGGAGGAGGAAGAGGAGGCAGCAGCACGACCTCAGCTCCTGATCAACCAATAAATCATCTGAGTTAAATCCCTTTTCTTTATTTGTCATAATTCCGTTCATTCTGTTCTCCGTGAGCCGCTGCGTTCCGACCAGGACAAAAGAGAAAACGCTGTTTTTAATAAAGACATGAACGTAGAAAGAGAAAGAGAAGTGAGCGGAGTTAATAATTAATACCATGTTTCAGTCGTGTGCAGAAAAAATCAGTTAATTAAACCTGAAGTAAAAAACCTGACAGGAATAAAAATCAGTGTTTGTCCAAAGGAGGCGGCGACCGCAGCTTGTTATTCTGTTATTGTGAGGGTGAAGACCAGGAACCAGGGAATTAAAGACCAGGAACCAGGGAATTAAAGACCAGGAACCAGGGAATTAAAGACCAGGAACCAGGGAATTAAAGACCAGGAACCAGGGAATTAAAGACCAGGAACCAGGGAATTAAAGACCAGGAACCAGGGAATTAAAGCAGAGTTAAATCAGAAATATGCTCAGTTTTTTAAATATTTTTGTCCTCATTTAACAAAAAGAAATTATTTATCCGTGGAAAATGGGTCAACCTGAAGTGTTTATGTTCGGCCATCTTTCTCCTCCTCCTCCTCCTCCGACCATGAAGCTCACGCTGTTGAGTCGGAGCTCAGGCTTCCTGCCACACACCCAGACTGGGAGTGTGCTGAGGGATTTCCCATGATGCACGGGGGCTCCCCCCTCTCCATCTGCTGCCATCACATCCCATTAATACATGTTACCAACTCAGCTTCTTCTCTGCAGAGTCTGGATCGCAGCCGGAGACGCTCCACACCCACTCCCACGCTCACACTTCTATTAATAGTCCATTCATTATTAGTCTGGTTGTTATTATTATTTATTAGCACATGGTTTCCACCTGTTAATGGAAGTTTGTCTTTGGCTCCATAGAACAAAACTTGAATTGGGCTGATTATTGAGACTCAACAAACTTCTTTTTTTTATTCAGTGATGTTGTGGACTATAAAACTGATCAAATGATGTATAGTGACTTTTTTTTTCTTGTGCCGTATTTTTTTTTTGCCTGCCTGCCTGCCTTTTTTTTCCTTGTGCTGGAATTTTTTTTTTTTTTTTTGGCCTGACTTTTTTTTTTCTTGTGCCGGATTTTGTTTTTATTATTTATTTTTTTTGCCTGACTTTTTTTTTTTTTTGCCTGACTTTTTTTTTCTTGTGCCGGAATTTTTTTTTTTTTTTTTTTTGCCTGACTATTTTTTTCTTGTGCTGGAATTTTTTTTGCCTGACTTTTTTTTTTCTTGTGCCGGAATTTTTTTTTTTTTTTTGCCTGACTTTTTTTTTTCTTGTGCCGTATTTTTTTTTGTTTGCCTGCCTTTTTTTTCCTTGTGCCGGAATTTTTTTTTTTTTTTTTTTTTTGCCGGAATTTTTTCTTTCTTGTGCTGGAATTTTTTTTGCCTTACTTTTTTTTTTCTTGTGCCGAATTTTTTTCTTCTTTTTTTTTGCTGGACTTTTTTTTTTCTTGTGCCGGAATTTTTTTTCCTTTTTTTTCTTGACCTTTTTTTTCTTGTGCCGGATTTATTTTTATTTTTTTTTCAAAACTCTTTTTTTTTTTTATTGTGCCGGATTCTTTTTTTTTTGGCCTGACTTTTTTTTTTCTTGTGCTGGAATTTTTTTATTTTTTTTGCCTGACTTTTTTTTTTTCTTGTGCCGGATTTTTTTTTTTTGCCTGACTTTTTTGTTTTCTTGTGCCGGAATTTTTTTTTTTTTTTTTTGCCTGCCTTTTTTTTTTGTCTTGTGCCGGAATTTCATTATTTTTTTGCCTGACTTTTTTCTTGTCTGACTGTCAAAATTTTTAAAATGAGTGAACGTAAAATGTTTAATTTAAGCAAAATAAGCACCTTTGTGGTCAAAGTGCATTGTATTGCTTTGTTGTGTTTTTGTTTTTGCACACACTAAACTAACAAACTTGAACCATGAAACCAGCTCAGAGACCAGACCGTCAGTTCTGCCTGAGGCTGAAACTGTGTCGTACACATTTACAACTTCACAATTATTCTTCAATAATAAAGGAAATGTATTAAAGAAAGAGTGACATCCTGCGTGGCTGAGGCAGTGGAGGAATCTGAAGGAGGAGCGAAGGTGAAACTCTGCAGCAACTTTTCACTGTGAGACGTTCAAGTGTCTCTGATTCGATAACAAAAGGTTAAACGGAGAAACAGCCGGCGGATCAGAGCGGATTAAATCAAATAATGAAAAGACGATGTCGGCTCATGTGTAACCACTGAACATATATATTTATATACGTGTGTGTGTGTGTGTGTGTGTGTGTGAGTTTGTGCTGCAGGGGAAAGAGGCTGCAATAAAAAGACAGAAAGAGCCACATCGTTGAGAGCTGATTTAAAAGCACGGCTCCGATAAGGTTCTGCCATTTACAGCAAACTGACATTTACCAGGAGGAGACGACGGAGCGAAGCCAAGGACGAGCGCGTAACCAGCGACAACAGGAGCCGCGCTGCCGACATACAAATGGAGCTCAAACAGAACATTACATGTAATGACTCCTATAAGAATATTAATGGATCGGCAGCTTTAATGCTGCAAGTAAAGTCAAGGTCAGCATCAATCAGCTGCATACAGGACTCCTGTAACTGCTGCTGCTGCTGCCACGGCAACTGTTACCGCGCAAACTCAAGGACAAGACGAAGAGTCCATCTGAGGCCATAAAAGTGAAATAATGCAAATGTATGGATGCGTTTATGTTGGTGAAAACTGTCCCGACAGGAAACCATGACAGAGGAGGAAGAACAATAAAATATCTTCCTGTCAGAGCGACAACATGACGAGACTGTAGAGCAGGAAGCACGAAGACGGATGGACAATAACGGAGTGACAACACAACGAGACTGTAGAGCAGGAAGCACGAAGACGGACGGACAATAACGGAACGACAACACGACGAGACTGTAGAGCAGGAAGCACGAGGACGGACGGAGAATAACGGAGCGACAACATGACGAGACTGTAGAGCAGGAAGCACGAAGACGGACGGAGAATAACGGAACGATGACGAGACTGTAGAGCAGGAAGCACGAAGACGGACGGAGAACAACGGAGCGACAACACAACGAGACTGTAGAGCAGGAAGCACGAAGACGGACGGAGAATAACGGAACGACAACACAACGAGACTGTAGAGCAGGAAGCACGAAGACGGACGGAGAATAACGGAACGACAACACAACGAGACTGTAGAGCAGGAAGCACGAAGACGGACGGAACGATGACGAGACTGTAGAGCAGGAAGCACGAAGACGGACGGAGAATAACGGAACGACAACACAACGAGACTGTAGAGCAGGAAGCACGAAGACGGGCGGAGAACAACGGAACGACAACACAACGAGACTGTAGAGCAGGAAGCACGAAGACGGACGGAGAATAACGGAACGACAACACAACGAGACTGTAGAGCAGGAAGCACGAAGACGGACGGAGAACAACGGAGCGACAACACAACGAGACTGTAGAGCAGGAAGCACGAGGACGGACGGAGAACAACGGAGCGACAACACAACGAGACTGTAGAGCAGGAAGCACGAAGACGGACGGAGAATAACGGAGTGACAACACAACGAGACTGTAGAGCAGGAAGCACGAAGACGGACGGAGAATAACGGAACGACAACACAACGAGACTGTAGAGCAGGAAGCACGAAGACGGACGGAGAATAACGGAACGACAACACAACGAGACTGTAGAGCAGGAAGCACGAAGACGGACGGAGAATAACGGAACGATGACGAGACTGTAGAGCAGGAAGCACGAAGACGGACGGAGAATAACGGAACGACAACACAACGAGACTGTAGAGCAGGAAGCACGAAGACGGACGGAGAATAACGGAACGACAACACGACGAGACTGTAGAGCAGGAAGCACGAAGACGGACGGAGAATAACGGAACGACAACACAACGAGACTGTAGAGCAGGAAGCACGAAGACGGACGGAGAATAACGGAGCGACAACACAACGAGACTGTAGAGCAGGAAGCACGAAGACGGACGGAGAACAACGGAGCGACAACACGACGAGACTGTAGAGCAGGAAGCACGAGGACGGACGGAGAACAACGGAACGACAACACAACGAGACTGAAGAGCAGGAAGCACGAAGACGGACGGAGAATAACGGAACGACAACACAACGAGACTGTAGAGCAGGAAGCACGAAGACGGACGGAGAATAACGGAGCGACAACATGACGAGAATTCTCCATTAAAAACCAGTAAAAACTGGATCAAAGTGACTGAAACCACATGATATTGAGATGAATCTCGACTAAATCAGAGCTGGACAGAATCAGGACTAAAATCCACTTCAACATTGGACCAAACCAGGTTCACAACACCAGATTCTGGAGCCACGCAGAGTTTAAAAGGAACAGGAAATACCGGAGGCTGAATCAAGACAAGAACCACTGGACCAAACCAACAGTTCATTTCAGACAAAACCAGGGATAAATCCAGAGTTAATCCAGGTTCAAGAGAATAATCCATTAAAACCATTAAAAACTGGAACAAAGTGACTGAAACCACAAAATCACAACTAAAACAGCTCAAAAACAGAGTTTAAAGGTGAATCAAAACTGCAGCGAATCGGTACTAAAATCTGAGTTAATACTGGACTGAACCAAGTCCAAAACAACAACGATAGGACAGAGGATAAAATCAACAATACCGTGGTAAACCATGGATAGATATAAGCTGCAAATCCAGATCACAACATGATCAGATGTTAGAGCAAAAACCAAGACCAAGTTCATCCAGGTTCAAATATGGGATGCTGCATTAAAACCAGGTTTAAAAACCAGTAAAAACTGGATCAAAGGGGCTGAAACCACATCAGGATACTGAGAAAAATCACAACTATACAGAGTTTAAAGCTGAATGAAAACTGAACCAGGACTAAAATCCACTTCAGAACTGGACTGAACCAGGTCCAGGACTTTTAGGTTTGAAGACAGAGGTTTATGAAGTGACTGAATCTGGATCTGGATCTGGATCTGGATCTGGATCTGCGCCGAACGCTGAGAACCAGTAGGTTTTTAAAACGACGACACAGACACGTCTCAGTCTGACGTAAAAGTGAAGAGAAGTTGAACTTGAGGAATGTAAACTTGTGTGTCTGTGTGTGTGTGTGTGTGTGTGTGTGTGCGTTTGCTGCTTCCAGACACATGATGATTACCATCAAGGTCGAGCCGCGTCGCTGTGTTTCCTCTGATTTATGAGCAGCAAAGTCAGGACATTGATTCAACAACAATCAAACACTTGAGCTTTTTGTCCAAACGTCTCGTACGGACACACACACACACACACAAACACACACAGACAGACACACACTGAGGTAACACAACCTCTGCTGCTTTAAATCAGCAGCAGAAGAACTGGTGTAACTCTTCTGCAGATATTTCATAATCTGTGTTCAAGTGTGTGTCTGTGTTTGTGTGTGCATGTGTGTGTGCGTGCATGTGTGTGTGTGTGCAGCAAACAGCCTGAAACAACAGCAAACACACACTGAGGCTCATCAAAGGAAAACAAACCACGATAACACACTGATTGTTATTTATGAAGCAAGAAGAAGAAGAAGAAGATTTCAGCTCGTCTAAAGTGAAGCGTTTACTGCTGTTCTGTGGTTTGTGTGATTGTAAACACAGTTACACACACACAGACACACAAACACACACACACACACACACACACAGTGACACACACAAACAGAGGAGGTGAGGAGAGGGGAAGGTTACAGACGCTGGGATGGAGAGCAGCAGGAATATAAGTGTGCTGCGTTTGTGTATGCAAAGTGTGCGTTTGTGTGTGTGTGTCAGTGTCTGTGTGTGCGACTTTGTGTCCATACAATGTCCTCGTATGATTGTGATGATTATCTTCGGCACTCGTGTCTCCTTCACGGACGACTTGTCACACACAGACACAGACAGAGAGAGAGAGACGATTGTGTCAGAGCTGATGTAAAGACACACAACCTATCTCCATACAATCAACACACACACACAGACACACACACAGACACACACACACAGTCTGAAGCACCTGCTGGTGTAATTCAAAGCAACAAGCAGCTGCGGTCGCCGTGGGGAGGAAGGACGAGCAGCGAGACGGCGGTGATAAATCTGCTGCAGACATTTCTCTGGTCTGTGTGTGTGTGTGTTGTGTGTGTGTGTGTGTGCGTGCATGTGTGTGTGTGTGTGTGTGTCATCAGGTGGGTCGATCGATACCTCGGCCACACCAACGACTCAAAACCATCTCAGGCCGGCGTTAATGACACAGCGTCTGGACCAAAGTTTGGAAGAAGAATCCTGAAGGTGTTAGACAGAAGTTCAATTTAAAGGAATAGTTCACCAAAAAATGAAATGCATCAGTCATTATTGACTCCACCTCATGCTGATGAAGACTCTGGAGTAGTGTTTTATTCCTCAATGCAGACTGTCTCCCTTCAGGACTCTTGGATTGCAGTGGACGAGCAGTGTGGAGGAATATTAAAGGGTTGTTCTGTAGTTTTATGGCCCTATTACTCTCATATTAAGTTTAGGTTGGACTAGGAAGCGGCCTCCCGGGTCTCCAGATGACCTTTGAGGAATAAAAAACTCCTCCAGAGTATTCCAGAGAAGAAGATGGAGGAGGACAGAGGAACACTGATCCAGGATCTGATCAATACGTCCTTGTTTTCAACGATGAGGTCAGAAGAGGGAGGAAGTGTGTGTATGTGTGTGAGAGACAGAGAGAAAGGTGTGTGTCAATGTGTGAATGTGAATCTGCATATTTCCTCCATAAACTACACAAACAAAGAGCCACGCTGCATGTCTACACACACACACACAGACACACACACACAGACACAGACACACACACGGGGCCATTAGCGGAGCGGAGCTGGCTGAGGTGTCAGACGAGCAGATGAGGTCTGAGCTTCCCGCCTCATTTCCATCCATTACTGAAGGACGAGGCTCACGGAGCTCATTTGGCTCCATTAGAGGACGCCGGGATCCGGCCAATCACGGCGGCCCAAATCCAAATCCACGCTGCACGCTCCAACGTCGCCTCCTCACAGCTCGCCCTCAGGACGCAGCGGCGGCGGTGGCAGCAGCGGCCAACGCACCAAGGTCAGGAGGATCCGTTCCAGCTACGATGTGACGGATCAACAGAGCAGAGAGACAGTCGCCACGACAACAAGTGTGTTAGTCTCATCCAGGAGGAAGGTTTAACGCTTTAAGGTTCCACGTTGCTGAAAGAAGTTTCCCTTTGTTCCTCGCTGCTGTTACACAACCTGCCTGACCTGGAACTTCCATTAGGACAATAAAGGTCTTTTAAAGGATAATTACCATATTTTACAACTTGGACCTTATTTCTATCATAAACTCCGATCATCTCCTCCCCCAGATAACTTTGGTGTCATTACAAGTGGTTGTGATGAAATGAGCTGCGTATATCCGTATAATGGAGTCTACAGGAGCAGAATGCAGCCTCTAAATAACACATTATCTGCAGAGAAACTCCTTCATTTCACCAAGATTTAGTTCTGATAGGCTAGTGCTGTTCCCCTCTGAGTCCAGGTCAGCTGTTATCAACATCCGGGGTCTGTAGGTTGACCTGCTGACCTCTGACCTGGATGATGTCATCTCAGCTGGAGCTTTAGTGAGTCCAGGTTGAGGAGAGGAAGCTGTGGAAGCTGAACTTCATCCAGCTGCTCATTTTGTTCTGACAAGTCAGAAACACGCAGAAACGGACCGTAGCATTAGCGGTAGCAACAAGCCGTGCCGGGGTCTGTAGGTCAACCTACAGACCCCGGCTGCACGGATCAGAGGACAGAGGCTGGAGAAGGTCAGAGGTCAGAGGTCAGAGGTCGCCTCACTCTGGTTTAAATGTGAAAGGCTTCGTTAGGAACTGAACTGGGAGCAGCTTCATCTTTTTGTTCCACAGCAGACGGACGTTTCCTTCAACCTCCTCCTCCTCCTCTTCCTCTGGCCCAGTTTCACTGAGAGTTCAGTCTCTGTGTGTTGTGGTTGTGTTGTTGTTTTTGTGTTGTTGCTGTCGTGTTTTGTGTGATGAAGAGCAGCAGAGAGACGTTTGTCAGGTCTGATCTCAGCTGCAGAGACGAGGGGAAATGAAAAAGGTGGATTTGTGTTTGTTCTCATGGAGAGAGAAAACTGGCCCATTAACACACACACACAAGCACACACACAAACACACAGACACACAGACACACACACACATTAGTGTTTCCATGTGAGCAACAAAGAACAGTTTGACAAGCTGTTTGCCAATAACTGTGTGTGTGTCCAGGGAACAGGAGGGAAACGCAAAGAGTTGTGACCAAACAGCCTGTGTGTGTGTGTGTGTGTCAGTGTGTGTGATGCAAATTGGTTAAATAGAAGTGTCACAGTGTGTGCATAAGTGTGTGTGCGTGTGTGTGTGTTGCAGTCGCCGCCTTGTTTTTCATCTGAATCGACACGTGAGTCTGAATCTATGAGGAGGAGCGAACAATGTGAGTCCATCTATTAACACAAATACTCTGCTGCAACAATGAGGCTGCTGCACATCAGAGAGCTGAGCTGCACACACACACACACAACAACACACACACACAGACACACAAAGCAAACACCACTTTCCAGCAACAGAAGCACATGCACCAAAAAAAAAACTGCTGTTAACGTTAAAACACGCAAAAAGCAAGAAGCTCCGACTGAGACGAGTCGACAACAATGAGACTCTGGTTCTAAGAAGCGCACACACACACACACGCACACACCGTACACACAAACACACACACAGATCCTGCCATTATTCCTCTGCCCTTTGAAGACTGGAGACAGAGCTCTTGCGTCAGCTGAGGATTCGTGCTCGTCTCGTTCCAGCAGTTGTGACACAGAGTTGAACTTGTCATGAGCCTCAGATTAACTCACTGGACAAAGCAGGAAGTCGTCCCCAGGCTCCACGCACACACACACACACACACACAGACAAAGAAACAACAACTGTCAGATGTTTCTGGTCGTTTGATTTTGTGCAAATTAGCCTGAAAAGCTGCAAAAGCTGAATCCTGCTTCATGATATCACTGTTTGTCACAGACGGTCCATGAACGCATCGTTGGGTCTGATCGTGTGTGTGTAGGGCAGATGATGCAACACAGTAACATGAAACTAACAAGTACGAATAAGAATTAAGAGACGAGAAAGAAAAGAAAGGCCAGGCTCATCAATGTCACTCTTCCCCGCGCTGACCAATCAGAATCAAGAAGGGGCGGGACATACGTTACCGACAGCAACAACAACCGGAGACGTGAGAGTGATGTTCTGCCTCTGCTCTGGCCTCACATCTGGGCTTATTGTGACAGAACGGTAGCTCCTATCAGAAAGAAACCCAGACCGTCATCGCTGTCAGGACTTCCTGAACCATCTGCTGTGATTCTGCTGTTTCTACACTAAATATTTTGGAGACAGTTACGAGTTTAAAACATCGGTCTGTTCTGCTCCTCTCAGAAAACCTTTGTATTGGAGTCAATGAGGAGCAGAGACAGACATGGCTGCACTCAGAGGCTGATCATTCAAATTCTGTAAGTCTCTCTGATATGTTGAGCACATGGTGAGAGACAGAACAAGTTTGTCTACAACTGTGGAAAAAACCATGTGTGTAGAGTGTAAACTGTGTCCAGGAGGAGTGTGGAAAGAGAAGAAATCGAGAGTTTTTCTGGGCTCTCTCCCACTCTGACCGATGATGTCATCACTCTGACACGAACATTCCGTGCAATACACACCCATTATAATCTCAACATTTCTCCAAATATGGTCATGGTCATTGATCAGGGATTGATCAAAAACTAATACTGATCAAAACATGGAATAATCCACCAACACACCAGACTTATGCCTCAGTCTGTGTCGTGCTCTCCCGCCACCAGCCTCCTGCTGCTGTTATTGATCAAAGTCTGACATTTGATTTTAATCTTCCAGCTCCAGTTCACTCTGTTGTTCCTCCTTTCATTTCCTCTGTCTCTCTCCTCCGCTCATCCCTTCTTTCTCTCAATCCTCTTTTCATTTTTACTCCTTTATTATTTTCTTTTACTCCTTTTTTTCCCACCCAAACAAAACATAAATAAATGAAACGACACCGGACAAATGAGCTCATCAAGTAAAACAGGAAGAGTCAGAGATGATTCGAGGTCCCTTTCAAAATAAAAGCCTTGAAAATCTGCACAGGTGAGTCGACCTCAGTCACTTTGTTCCTGTTTTGTGTGTGTTTCCACAGTAACGCCTCCTCCTGACAAATCAGGTGTAAGAAAGAAACGGGACAAACACGACAACTTCCTGTTTCTGCCGACCTCTTCTTCTCCTCCTCCATCTTTACTTTCTCTCCCCTTCCCTCCCTTCTTCTTCTTTATCTCCACCACTCGTTATTCTCGCCCACCCAGTCAGAAGAGGAAAAAAAAAAACTTAAATAAGCGATGAACTCAGTTTCACCCAACACACACACACACAGACACACACACACACAGACACACACACACACACAGAGAAAAGCTGCTGAGGCTGAGTGTTAATAAAATTGTTTTCTGGCTCAGTTTGTGTTGAGATGCTGCGTATGCGTGACACACACCTCTATCACTCCCTCAGTCATCATTCACACACTTCTATTGCCCCCCCCCCCCCCCCCCCTCCTCCTCCTTCTCCTCCCCCTCCATCCATCCATCCATCACTCACAGAAGCCAGTTTCTCCTACGACCCTTGAACGCCCCATCCGCTCACAGTCGCACCAACTTCTTCCCATCTTTCCAGCGCCATCTGCCCACACTCCCATCCATCCATCCATCCATGTTTACTCCTCTATTGCCCCTCTGACCCCCCCCCCCCCTCCCTCCTCCTCTCCTCTTCTCATTTCATCTTTTACACCCTTCACGCTCGTCTACGATCCTCTCATCATTCATCCCCCTCTCCAACGACCTTTATCATCCTCTTCGGTGCCTCCATCGTCTTTTACGCCCTTTATACCCTTTATCATCCCTCCATACCCTTTTTATTACCCCTTTATACCCTTTTATTACCCCTTTATACCCTTCTGTTATTCCTTTACAGCCATCCCTCTCTTCTCCACTCGCATTAAATGTTAATTTCAAACAGAAAAACTTTGTTTGATCATTTGAAACGAACCTCCGACGACCTTTTAACTCGTTTTCCGTCTTCACCCCGCTTCTTTCCATCTCTCTGTCATCCTTCACACATCCCTTTATTCCTTCTGCGAATCACTCGGACCTCCTTTACAGGCCTCCATCATCCCTTTAGTCAATTTATCGCCACTTTCTCTCCATCTAACAATCCTTTATAACCTCCTAACTCCTCTTTGATCCCTCCATCCAGCCTTTAAACCATCCTGACATCCGTTTATACCCCGACTTCACTCCTCCGTCCATCTATTATCCCCCCATCCCTCCTTCCATCCATCCTGCCCGTTGGTCATTTAGCTTCTATGTGAACTCATTGATGCCCCCTCTGTTATTCCTCCTTACCCCTCTGTTCCCGCTGTAATCCATTTGTTATAGCCTTTCATATCACGCCATCATCCCTTTAACCTCTCCATCTTTTCTCTGACCTCCCGCTGAGTGGGTTTAACCTTTTTATTTATCTTTGCCTCAACCCGTCTCTGTCTGTCTGTCGGCCATTTTCAACCAATCCCTCTCTCTTTTTCTCTTCCTGGAGGTTAAAGGTCAGCAGAGAAAATGTGGGTGTGTTTGTTCTGAGATTTTATGGAAGACGAGCTAATTAAAAATAAAAAGAAAGAAAGAAAGAAGAACAACGTCCAGATGTGATAAGGAAGTGTTCTCCATCCTCCTCATCGTCGCAGGACAAAAAGCTGATTATATAACTCAGCCAATGAAACAGGGCCACTGTGTTAAAGCTAAAAATAGCAGCAGAGACAAAAGAGAAAGAAAGAGAGAGAGAGGTGGATCCCTAAAAAACAAGATCTGATATCATCTTTATCTTCCACTTTTAAAACTTTCCTTCTTGTTATTCTCCTCCACGTCTCCCTGAATCTTCTGTTTACTCGCTTCCTGCCTGAAATCTCAACGTCTTTTTCTTTCTTTTCTCCATCTCTCCTCCTTCTTCTGCTCTTTTTTGCTCGTTTCATCTCTCACTGTCTCCTTCCTTGTAATTTTATTTTTCTTTCCTATTTTCCCATCTCCTTCTCCGTCATTATTCCTCCTCCTCTATCTTCACATGTTGTCAACGGAGAGGGAAGGAAATAAGGAGGCAGGTAATTGAAAACGGGCTGCAGAACATGCACGGGGAAGGAGGTGCATGAGAAAAAGTGGTAATAGAACATAAATCATACAAACACATGCATGAAGCCATGCGTTCACATCACTGAGACCGTATCAGCTTTCAGGGTGAATATTAAAGATTAATATCAGACATGAAATGTTTGATAATAAAAATGTGCACGTACACGACGCTCCGGCTCCGTCTGTATCTGCAGCTTCTATCAGACTCATTCCACATGTACAACACACACACACACAGAAACACAGTCTCGCTGCTTATCGTCCATCATCCGTCTTCTGCATCACGTCCAAACTCTTTATCCACCCTGTGATCTGAATAAGTCATAATAACCAGACTCCCTGTGAACACACGGGGCTGTTGTTGATAAGAGCAGCGGCAGCTCAGAGCGCACGGCTCTGACATCACCCGTGGTTACAACCACACCGCTCCCTGATTGGCTGAGGTCAAGGCTCAAACTCTGGCTTCATTTATCACTGCGTGGCTGCTGGACCGGAGTCCCTCAGGGCGCCGTCCTCAGACCACTGCCCGACTCCGTCTCCATGCACGACCACAAAGCTCCAACAGATTCTCACAATGATTCATGCTCAATTCATTTTCTGCTGAGGTGTTTTTTTCTGTTTTGACGTTATATGTGTCAATTGTTCTGAAGTTACGTTTATTCTTTGTGTGTTAGGTTTTTTTACCGACTTTTTTTTTCCTTGTGCCAGATTTTTTTTTTCTTTTGCCTGACTTTTTTTGTCAGATTTTTTTTTTTTACTTGACTTTCTTACTTTTTTTTCCTTGTGCTGGATTTTTTTTGTGTGCCAATTTTTTTTATTTTTTTTTTGCCTGACTTTTTTTTTCCTTGTGCTGGATTTTTTTTTTTGCCTGACTTTCTTACTTTTTTTTTCCTTGTCCCAATTTTTTTTTTTGTGCCAATTTTTTTTTTTTTTTTTTTTTGTCTGACTTTTTTTTTCTTGTGCTGGATTTTTATTTTATTTTTTCTTGCCTGACTTTTTTTTTTTTTTGCTTGCTTCTTTCCTTTGCATCTTTTTTTTTTGGCTGGCCCTAATACTCCTTCATACAAACCCCCCAAGGATCACAGCTCTTTCTGTTCAGAACGGCTGGTTTCAGCGCCTGTCCCTTTAAATGCAAATGAGCCACAGCTTGCCCCGCCCCCTTCTACAGGTACCAGGTAGGGCTGGGCTTATGCAAATTTGAAGTTACATCACTGGATGACATCTGGAAGGCAAAACAAACACCCAAATAAATGTTCAAGAGTCTTCAGAAAGTGATACTTCCATAATGTCTCCTTTTAAGCTGAATCTCTCCTCCTCTGTGTCTCTAACCCTCCTTTCCTCTTCCTTTTTCCCTTCCGTCTTCCCTCTATAGTAGAGTGAGAGTGGAGTCAGCAGTTCTCCTTCCAGCAGCAGGTGGTCTCGTCCTCCCGTCTCATCTCCAGCACCGAGGGCGTCTGAGGGTGAAGGACGTTGCCGAGGACGACGCTTCACACCACAAACAGACTGTTCAGCCGCCATCTGGACGACGATGGCGGTGGCGGCAGCAGCAGCAGACTGAGGAGCAGCTTCCTCCTCCTCCTCCTCCTCCTCTTCCTCCCTGTTGGTCTTTCTGCTCCGTCAGCTCAGAGACCTGAGACCTGGACAGGTGCTCGTCTGTCCTCAGCTCCTCAGACGTCTCTTTGTTTTGCTGAGTCACTCTTTGTACTTGTTGCTGAATCTGCTCTGATCTAATGATGCTGCTGTTCTGGAGCTGAGGACATCTTCCTCCTCCTCCTCCTCCTCCTCTCTTCCTTCTTCTTCTCTTTCTCCTCCTCTTCTTCTCTTCTCCCTCCTCCCCCACGTCTTCTCTCCCTCCTCCTCTCCTCTTCCTCTCTCCCTCCCCGCTGCTCTTCATTTCACAGCTCATCAGGTGATGACCTCATCTTCTCTCCGTCACCTCCTTCTCTCCGCCAGACGCTCGTTACTGATAATATTTGTCATTAAACAACATCCAACATAAATATTTCATGAATATCGGCGTTAACGTTTAATCCCACTCTCATCCACCTTTTATTTTTTTGTTCTTTCTCTGACTTAACTTTTTTTGTTTTTAACTTCCTGCCATTAAACCTAATGCGTTTCCAGCCTCTGAGGCCGGTCCTGTAGGAACCAGATGAGTTCCTGTGAGGGATCGTTTCACTTCCTCCGCCTGAAGCTGATCTCGGATCAGATTCGTTCCTGCAGGAGGGGGAGAAGTGTAATTACCTCTTGATCTGTTTGTTAATTTTAATGTTATTCTTTAATAATTGACGGCAGCTCCTTCCTGGAGGTCGGACGGTGCTGGATGTGCTATTACAGCATCCATTAAACATCTGTCTGTTAACTCTCTGCTCTAATGGCTGTAGAATAACAGTGAGCTGCAGCAGCACGCGGCGCTGAACGCTGTGGAAATGACTTTATTTTACTCCGTTCCTCCGGCCTGAGTCAGGTTTCCTTGTTATTAATGCGTCGCTCCCGTCCTGCATGTGTCCTTGACACCCAGATTAAAAAGTCCTCGTCCTGCCGTCCTGCACGCGCTCCCTCCTTCTCAACAAACAGCTAATCCACATTATGTTGCATTCTCACTTATTCAGTCCGGCGCTAACGTAGCCGGACAGCTCCTCTTTATGTTTATATTTATATTTATGTTGTTGTTACACAGACTGAACCGGCTCCATATTTGTCTCGTATGTTGTAAAAACGATGACGAGTAGGAGGAATAAAATGTTTAAAAGGAGTCGAGAGAGGAGGAAAAGTGTTGTAGAGTAAACTCAGCCATGACTCATCTGTCTCTCTTCATTCCTCTCCCTCCCTCTTTCGCTCCATCGTCCAGCTCTCATTGCTTCTTTCTCATCTATTTTCCTCCCTCTTCATCTTCCCACTCTCCCTCCCTCCCTCCCTCCCTCCCTCTCACTCTGGGTCTCTTTCCGTCCCGATTCGCTCGCTCCGACCTTGAAATGAATAGTAAAGCACCTCAGACAGACAAGACTGAGATGATGGGAAATAGAATTGAAATGTTATGGAGTTGAATTTAGAGTCAGCGGGAGAGAGAAGAGGAGGAGGAGGAGGAGGAGGAGGAGGAGGAGGAAGAGGAGGAGGAGGGAAGAGGTTAGGATGGAAGGAAAGAGGAAGGAGATGAGGATAAGGAAAGGAAGGAGGGAAAAGAGGAAAGGAAGGAAGGAAAGATGGCACTCCGACCGCCAGTTTTTCCCAGAACCAACAAACGCTGCGTTCAAGTACCACGTGCAGCCGTCTGTTAATAACGGCGCTGTCTGTGGCGGCAGGAGAGTGAATTAAATCTGTTATTAACTGACTGACATTTTGTTTCTGCTGCAGATCAGGGCCAAAGGAAGCCGACATCCTGCAGTGTGGACTAGAGCCGCTGTGATTGGTCGGTTCCACCTGAGCCGCTCCGTAACGAGCCGACATCCTGCTCTGATGACTAAATAACAAAGATGGAGTCCGTCTGGAGGCCGAGCCGTCCGTCTCCTCCCCCTCAGTTTCCTAAAACCAGCTCTGCTACAGGTGTTTGTTGTGTGTGAATAACGAGCTGTTCTTCCTCACCTCGACTTCCTACATTTTCACAAAAACCGTCTTCTTCTTCCACCTCTTCCTCCTCGTCGTGGTCGTCGCTCTGCAGCTGTGAGAGTAATCACGAGTGTGAAAACCGTCTCGATAGATGAATAAAAACAGCGTGATGGAGGAAGAAGAAGAAGAAGAAGAAGAGGGTGAAGCTTTCACACCCGGCCACTAATGGGGAGATGATGTTGTTGTTCTGCAGGAAACCGTTTGTTTTGTGTCTGAGGAGGATCGGATGTTATTTGTCAGGTTTCCTCCCGGGACGAGACGATTCACGGAGGAAGGTGGAGGTTTGTGTTTCACTGAGACTGGACTGAAGGAGACATCAGAGGGTCGGAGCTACGTCTGGTTTCAGCCGGTTTTATCTTTGTGAACGTGTTGCAGACGGTTGGTTTGGTTCAGATTCAGGATGAGAAGACCAGACCAGACCAGACCAGACCAGACCAGACCAGACCAGACCAGACCAGACCACAACAGACCAGACCAGAACAGACCAGAACAGACCAGACCAGAACAGACCAGACCAGAACAGACCAGAACAGACCAGACCAGAACAGACCAGAACAGAACAGACCAGGACAGACCAGACCGGACCAGACCAGACCAGACCAGACCAGACCAGGACAGACCAGACCAGACCAGACCAGACCAGACCAGACCAGACCAGACCAGACCAGACCAGGACAGACCAGACCAGACCAGACCAGACCAGGACAGACCAGAACAGACCAGAACAGACCAGACCAGACCAGACCAGACCAGACCAGGACAGACCAGACCGGACCAGGACAGACCAGACCGGACCGGACCAGACCTTCAGCGTGTCTCTGTCTGGACCCTCAGTGCTGTGAGGTGACGTGAACACCGACCAATCAGCAGCTACTTCATGAGTCACTGAAACACCAGAACAGACCCGGCCTGAACCGAGCCCAATGGAAATTAGCCGTGTGGCTGTTTGAGTACGTTCACACTTGAGTGTTGTTGACGTGCATCGTCCATCTTGATCAAATACAGGAATTCAATTGAACTGAATTTACAGCAGCAGCGCAGCTTCTTCCATGCAGCCAACAGGACGACAGCGTCTAAATAAACAGCCGAAATAAACGGGAAAATAACTGACATCAAGTCTGAGGTCGACCTGGTTGAAGAATAAGAATCAGAATAAGCTGATATGTTAGAGACTAAAGTGAAAACCGCTTCTATCCAGCTGTCCACGTGCACACACACACACACTGTGAACCGTCAGCTAGCAGATCTCGTGCTGCATTCACTGACCCCAAGTAAAGGTCAACGTCAGGTTTTTGTGGTGAATGAAGATGTAAAGTGACGGTTCAGACGCGGCTCCAGTCCAACACATTGATCCATCTGCATAAAAACTAAATGTTCCTCAAACAACAACAATAAAACTGATAAAACGCTGCTTATTCAAACACGTCATCGTCTTTAAATCTAAACTAAAAACCGTCTTTTTTAACTCCTCTGGACTTTTTAATTATTTTATTAATCACACTTTATTACCTTACGGTTTAAAAGTTTTGATTTGCACGACTTCGATCAATAGTTTTAATTATTTCATTTAATGGATTTTCATTCGCAAATGCAGTTTTTGTGGCTCCAACTTCTGTCTCGATAATTAATGTTTTTGTGCAGCTGTTGCACAAATCATTCCAGTTGTGCTGTATAAATAAAGTTTTTCTTGCATATTTTTATCTATTTATTTATTTATTTTTAACTCTTTGAACCTTGAACTTTGACCCTTCTCTCGCCGAATGGTATCGAACCTCAGTTTATAAAATGATCATTAAAAAACAGATTTAAATAAAAGTAATTGAATATTCCTCCTCAGTAATGAAAGCAGCTCTCGTGACGTTGCCGTGGTTTCCTGCAGAAACACATTAAATGATAAAAGTGGCACCAAATTAATTCTCTGTTGATCAGCTCGTTGATAAAACCTCTTAATTGTTTTTGGCTCGGGTTGAGTTTTTTTTTTTATCTGTGAATCGTCTCCGGGGGCCGCAGGAAGTTCACAGATCCAAACTCTGGACTAGGAAACGTATGAAAACCTCTTCCTCCGTCTCCAGCTTTATTTATTTATTTATTTATTATTTAAATAACGTGTCCTTCAGTTCCTCCCTCTCTCTCTCCGTGTCTCTGTCCCACTCACTCTGGCGCCGGTCCTGACTCAGCAGCGTTTCTCTGGCGAATAACAGAAGCAGCCCGTCAAATTAATTACTGCTGGCCCTGCAGCACTCACACCTCCACACACACACACACACACACACACACACACACACACACACACACACACACAGAGGAGTGTATCTGAGGATGCAGATGATCCAGACTTTAAACAGCTCTGGGGCGTCTGAATGAAAACGACTCCTCCTCCTCTTCTTCTTCTTCTTCTTCTGTGGTTCCTTTGAAGACGACTCCTCCCTCCACCTCTTGGCCTCACAGATCAGACTCGGATCCTTCCACCGGAGGTTTGAGGGGAACTACTTTCTCTCTCTGTGCTGTGTAAACGACGACGTGTCTCGTATTAACGGCGCTGCTGGATAAATATCTCTGTGTGGTTCAGCTGCTCAGTCGCAGCAGATGGACGACACACACACACACACACACACACACACACACACACACTGGTTCACTCTCATTGGACTAGAAGATGTAAATAATGATGGACAGTGACAGATATGATGAGGAGGTATTAATAAAAGATAAATATCCTCCAGGTGACGACACGACAGAGAGTTTACAACCACGTCAATCACTGAAAACCTCATTCTGACCATGAGATTTAAAGGGATAGTTCAACATTTTGTCAAATTGGCCCATCACCATAACCCCTATAGTCATAGCAGTAGGTTCGTTACCTTTAACTGTCGGTGCAAGCTATTTCTAGAACGGCGGAGCAGAGCCGTGAGCTGCTCAGAGCTACGCTACGGAGGCTCATGGGATTTCTTGGTTTCCCTCATCAAACTCATCAAATACACAATCCAACAACTCCACAACGCTCTGGTGGACAAGTCACCACGCTATGAGATAATAACACAATGTTACCACACAGAGTTGTTTTAGAGGGACTGATGCACGTTGCCTTCAGGGACAGTTGTTCATCATCAGTCTCTGTATGAGCTGATATTATGATGTTTCTGTCTCATAATGCAGCTGCAGATATTAAACTTGATCATGTTGCAGTTCTGATTTATTTTGCATTAAGTTGTAATTGTTTTCAGCCACATAATCATCATGCACCGAGTGTGTGTGAGCGTCCTGTTCCTGTGTGTGTCTCCAGTCTGGTGCCATATGCTGCGGATCCAGAGACAGACGTCCACTCATGTTTCCTGATTGTTTGTCGAGGAGCTTCATGCATGCACGACTGGACTGAGTGAAACCAGAGTTTAAAGCCTCACACACACAGACAGACACACACACACACACACACACACACAGACACACACAGAGCGACAGCGGTGCAGCAGAGTTGTCAGGTTTTGCCTGCGGCGTCTCGCGGCCTCACGGCTCCGTCTCCTGCTGGACGTGGTTTCAGCTGCACGCGCTCTTCTCATGACAGAGACGTTTGTTTTCATGTCTGACGTCTGAGTGAAGCTGCACAAGACGATTTTATAACTTTACTGAACTATAACGACGTCGACTTTTCAGACCAGATCTCACAGTTTCTCCAATTTATCAACCGCGGTGATAAAACGCCTCACGTCGCTCGGTGCCGTCGCGTCGTCTCGTCTGTAGCTCGCTTACTGCAACCGACAGAAGAGAGAGAAAGTTATCAGCTTCATGAACTTCTGACAGCAGCTGATGATGATGATGATGATAAAGATGAAGATGATGAAGATGATGATGATGTAAGAGTCGGTAACAAGTGAAGCCGTGCAACGTTCACATCACGGGAGTCGGAGATTGATTAGAAAAGAAGAGGAGCCGTTTGAAACCCGCCGCAGGAAACCAGGGCAAACACAAAGAAACATGGAGCCGAGTGAAGTGAGGAGAGTGTGTGTGTGTGTGTGTGTGTGTGTGTGTGTGTGTGTGTTACCACGGCAACTTCCTGTTTAATTAATTAACTGTAAAGCATGTCAGTGTCTGTGAGCAGCAGTGACCTGGATCAGTTCATCACACTGAGGGATTAAGATCGGCTCTCGGCCGACTGCAGGTGAAGAAATACAGAACAAAGATGGAAGAATATTATTATATAATAATATTATATTTTATGTTTCATGGAGGCAATAACTAAAGACAAACATTTTAATATCTAAGTGCATGTATTAAATATAAGATAATTGAGCTTGATGTGAGTTAAATATTATGTGTTAATTAGTTAATATTTTAACTTTGCACTGAAATACTACTATGATAATATACAGTATATCGTACTATTAAAGTGAAAGATATTACATTTGCTAAGGAAACTGTAGATGTAAATCAGAGACTCAGTTAAATAAAATAAAGTGATTTAAACAGTGAGGAAATTAAAGGTTATGTGCAGAAATGAATCCTGGAAGTTGTAGTTTATACTGTGCTTTGTTCTTATTTATTTATTTATTTTGAAAAGCTGCAGCAATGATTCAAAAATGTAAGGTTTTATTCACGTCCAGCTAGGATACTGGATGTTTTGTTTTTTTGAGGCTGGACAAGTTTAAGTTTTCAACAAAAACTCAACGTCATTTATCACAGTGAACTGTCTCCAGTCTAATCCCAGGTGTTTTATTCTAAATTTTGACGCCAAATTAACTAATAATCGATATCAGTATCGGTCCTATCGATTGATCGCTCCAGTCAGTTGTGTGTCTGTGTTGTTGTTGTTTGTCTCTGTTACACAACGTTAGTGACATTCAGATATAAATGTGCTGCTGCAGCTGAGGTGTGACTTCCTGTCTGCAGGCCTCAACACGGTTTCACACTGTTTCCTGACCTCATGCTCCTCCTCTTCCTCCCTCTCCCTCCTCTTCCTCCTCCTCCTCTTCCTCCTCCTCCTCCTGCAGCAGCAGTATTCTGGAGGCTGTTTGTCAACTCGTCTCGCTGCAGGAAGACGTCTTCATCGTCTGGGACTCGGTGTCTCCCTCCAGGAGCGACGTCCACATCCAGATGAGTGGCTCATAAGTTTGAAAGTGAGGAAAGTTTGCAGCTCTCCTCGGGTTGGCAGCGCCGCCAGAGATGAAACGGCGGCAGCGGCGCCTGGAGCCGCCGTGCAGCAGCAGCAGCACCAGGACGAGGACGAGGACAGGAGCTGCCAGCGCTGCCACAATAAT
This sequence comes from Decapterus maruadsi, assembly GCA_030347415.2. Taxonomy (NCBI): domain Eukaryota; kingdom Metazoa; phylum Chordata; class Actinopteri; order Carangiformes; family Carangidae; genus Decapterus; species Decapterus maruadsi. The sequence goes on from CM064888.1 coordinate 1,164,850, forward strand.
ATCCCCACTTCACACATCCGTGATGGCTGCACTGATGCACACGTACTGGTGTGTGTGTGTTGTTGTGCAGCTCCAATCCAACTACAGACACTCAACCTTGGATATCCTCTCCCTCTCCACATTAAACCCCTCCAGGATATAAATAGCGTGTGTGTGTGTGTGTGTGTGTGTGTGTGTGTGTGTGTGTCCTGCTGTCAGACATCCAGAGGACAGTGAGTGACAGCAGCTCTGCTCTCACAGCAGGATGATGACAGCAGGATCCCAGGGAACCTGTTGTGTTTGGGGATAATTGTAACAAGACTTTCATTTTAAATTTCTAAGAAAATTAATACATTAATAAATAAATAAATAAATAAATAACTGAAGTGCATGAAATGGAAAATGATGGTGAAGGTTTCTCTTTGAAAGGACGAGGTTGTTGTGCAGCTTCTTTGTCCAGACGGCAGCTCTGAGGATGAACAGGTTCATCATGTTCTAATGTGTCATTTCAATGAACTAGAATTAGCCTGATGATCTGAATGTGCACTCAGAAAGTTGGCAAATTGATAAGTTTTGCTTCCTCAATGCACAGAAAGCAAAGAAACTGTCTGTCTGGACGTAACTCAACACATTTAACACCTTTAAGAGAAGGTAAATACAGAGACTGATGATGAACAACTGTCCCTGAAGGCAACGTGCATCAGCGGTTTTACATGAATTTCCCTCTAAAACAACTCTGTGTGGTAACGTTGTGTTATTATCTCATAGCGTGGTGAATGTGCAGGTCACAACTTGTCCACCAGAGCGTTGTGGAGTTGTTGGATTGTGTATTTGATGAGTTTGATGAGGGAAACCAAGAAATCCCATGAGCCTCCGTAGCGTAGCTCTGAGCAGCTCACGGCTCTGCTCTGCCGTTCTAAAAATAGCTTGCACCGACAATTAAAGGTAACAAACCTATAGGGGTTATGGTGATGGGACATTTTGACTAAATGTTGAACTATCCCTTTAATAACTCAGAGTAAAGTGAGTGTCGCTGCTTTGAACCTGTTTCTTCTCCTCAGAGACAAAATGAGATGAAACTTCACTTTTCTTATTTCTAAGAAGAAGATCTGTGGTTCTTGGGAGAGCGTTTCAAGCAACCACATCATCATCATCATCATCGTCATCATCATCATCATCATCGTCATCATCATCGTCGTGTCCCTGGGACGATCGGGCAAAAAGAAGGAAAAAGAGCCGGTGGGAAGAGGAATAAAACATGAAATGAAGGAAGAGGTCGAGGGAATTTTAAAGTGATGGAGCAAATTAGAGCGAGTTGATGGAGGAGGAGGAAGAGGAGGAGGAAGAGGAGGAGGAGGAAGAGGAGGTGAATTAAGGTACAGAGTCCAACTTTAGGATCTTTTTAAACTTAAGGAGGAACTTCATTAGATCAAGAGCAGTAAAGTGTCTCGGACATGAAAACTTGATGGAGAGACGAGTGGAGATGGAATATTAATCGGTGACTTCCTGTAGATCAGTGCTTCTCAACCTTTTTACAGCGCTGAATATTTTTAACCCCGAGGAGCTAAAAAAGTCCCAAACTAATGTGAAAGAAATGAAAATTAGCCCTTTTTTAATTGCATCATGGCATATTTATGAACCGCTCTGAAGGTAATATATGCAACTTTCAAGAGCTGCACGAGTTTCAGTGAGATTTACACCAGCTTCCTGTGTGATATTTCACAATAAAAGCCCCTCAGTGTGGCCCCTTATTAGAATATGAGCAATTTCCCATTAAAGGGATAGTTCAGCATGTTGGCCAAACTGTCCCATCACCATAACCTCTAGTCATAGCAGTAGGTTCGTTCCCTTTAATTGCTGGTGCAAGCTGTTTTTAGAACGGCGGAGCAGAGCCGTGAGCTGCTCAGAGCTACGCTACGGAGGCTCATGGGATGTCTTGGTTTCCCTCATCAAACTCATCAAATACACAATCCAACAACTCCACAACGCTCTGGTGGACAAGTTGTGACCTGCACATTCACCACGCTATGAGATAATAACACAACGTTACCACACAGAGTTGTTTTAGAGGGAAACACAGAGACTGTTGATGAAAAACTGTCCCTGAAGGCAACGTGCATCAGAGGTTTTACATGAATTTAGGGATTATGGCAATGGGCCAATTTGCCAAAATGCTGAACTATCCCTTTAAAGATGTTTCATCCTGAGGCTCCTGGACGCATTCCTCATTAATTTAACAAGATAAAGGTTTAAAGTCAAAAGCATCAAAACTCAGGTGTCAAACACCTTCAGTCTTTAATTAGCTCTGAGTTTTTATGATGAAATTCATGAAATATCTGAAACATTTCATTTAAAAAACAAACAAAAAAAACTCAAATGTGAACAGCAGCGGCTTTAACACACAAACACACACACACACACAAAAAAAACACACGACACAACCCTCCGACAGACAGATAATAACCGACTGTGTTGTCAGTTTGTGGAAACAAGACAAATAGAGCAGAGAGACCTGTCACATCAGCTTACTGTCACTGTGTGTGTGTGTGTGTGTGTGTGTGTGTGTGTGTGTGTGTGTGTGTGTGTGTGTGTGTGTGTGTGTGTGTGTGTGTAGGAGCAGACTGTGTGAGGCGTGTTGGACTAATGTGCTGTTGGCAGTGAGAGCTGATGATAACAATATGTGCCCTCTCTTTTGAGAGTGTATGTGTGTGTGTGTGCAGACCATAATATTACATGTGACTGTGTGTGTGTGTGTGTGTGTGTGTGTGGATGTGTGACATCACACCGCCTCCTAATTGTTTCAGTGGACGATGTTTGTGTCTGTGGAGTTAATGGCTTCTGTCTTTATAATGATAGTAAATACAAGGAGGAGGAGGACGATGATGCGTTCAAGAACCACGGTTGAATATTATTAAATTATCAAATATTATCATTGTTATTTGTTTTTATCTCTGATTCTACCTGCACATTCACCACGCTATGAGATAATAACACGACGTTACCACACAGAGTTGTTTTAGAGGGAAACACAGAGACTGATGATGAAAAACTGTCCCTGAAGGCAACGTGCATCAGCTGTTTTGCATGAACTTCCCTCTAAAACAACTCTGTGTGGTAACGTTGTGTTATTATCTCATAGCGTGGTGAATGTGCAGGTCACAACTTGTCCACCAGAGCGTTGTGGAGTTGTTGGATTGTGTATTTGATGAGTTAGATTAGAGAAACCAAGAAATCCCATTAGTAGCTCTGAGCAGCTCACGGCTCTGCTCCGCCGTTCTAAAAATAGCTTGCCAAAATGTTGAACTATCCCTTTAACAGCAGTTTTGCTTTGCTATTAAAGACATTTTCTACTGTGATCAATTTCAACATGTAAACAGCAGCGTCTGCATCAGTTTATGAATCAATATGCATCTTTAAATCCAGCCCTGATAAAGACGTATATATAAATATAAATATTTATATATTCTTCATCTTTATTCTCGCTCACTTTGCAACAGACTTGTTGCAGTGACTTTTCATTGACAGATAAATCTTTAACTTCTTAACTTTTTGAAATGTGTGTTGTTTAATAAATAAAGTTTTCCATGATCCTGCGAGGAGGTTTTTATTTAAAATCAAATTCCCTTGAAACAAACACAAACTGTTGAACTCGTATCTTTTGCATTTGAATCATTTTTTTTTAATTTTGTTTAAATCTAAGCGTGATAAAAAGCTGCAGTTTGTGTCCTGATCTAAACTCTGCACCCATCCAGATGACATCATTCTACCTCAACGTCATCCAACAGGGTTTGTCTCAATTGACCAGGCATCAAATATTTCTGCAGGAAGTGAGCCAGAGCGTGCTCAGATGTTGCTGCTGCTGCTGCTGCTGCCGACACGTTTCCTGCCGGCGCACAAACACAAAGCTGCTCGTGGCTGCGAAGCATCGATAGCAGATTAGACTGTGATACCGAGGCAGAGTAAATATAGTCGGCGTCTCGGAGGAATAGTGAACCTGGAGTGGCAATTCAGGCAATCAGCCCACAATCAGAGGGGGGAGGGTTGGAAGGGGGAGAAGGGGGAGCTGCACCGGGGGGACAGCTCTCAGGTGGATCAATTTAAACTCTTACATTTTGCAAAATGGGAAAAAGGAAAAAGGGCTCAGATCCGGTTCAGTTGAGTTCAGTTCTGGGCTGGACGGTGAAATTGAGGAGGAAAGAGGAGAAAAACAGTGATTACGACAGAACGACTGCTGACTGGTTAAAATAGACTGAAACAACGCTGCTGCTGCTGCTGCTCTGTTAATGCTGCTGCTGCTATTTATGGGCTGCTGCTGCTGCTGCTGCTGCTGCTGCTGCTGCTGCTGCTGTTAATGCTGCTGCTGAAGTTGCTGTTAATGAGCTGCTGAAAGGTTAATGAATTGATGTGAAATGAGAGCTGCTGAGCAGCTGCTGTTAATGCTGCTGCTGCTGGGGATGCTGCTGCTGAGATGAATTCATACTAAGAGGAAGGTGTTGAGGATCACGGCTGTTTCTGTCTTTTTATATTATCTCTGCTGCTGCTGTTAATGCTGCTGCTGCCCCCCCTCCCATATACATATATAATATATCTAACTTCCTACATTTCCTCCCGCTCCTGTTCACTACCTTAATCTTGGTTTTTGGCAACGCCAGCGTTTGTCATTTCCATAATTCCTGTGATAGTGCAGAGAGGGGGGAGAAATGTTAAAATGAAAGAAGGAAGAGCTGCTGGGGCTGTTAATGGGGGGTGCTGCTGTTAATGCTGAGCGGCTGCTGCTCATCTGTCAAGATTACAGCTCTGAAATCCTGTGAAATTCTGTTTTATCTGCTGCTGCTGCTGCTGCTGCTGTTAATGCTGCTGCTGTTAATGCTGCTGCTGCTGTTAATGCTGCTGCTGCTGTTAATGCTCCGCCCCCCAACGTGTAACTGGTGGAATAAGAGCGTTAGGATTCAAAGGGCGGAGGGAGGCGGGTTGTTGTTTATGTTGTTGTTTATGTTGTTGTGTGTCACAGAGGTGAAGCAAACAGGTCACACAACCTGCTGCTGCAGACTGACGGGAAAACTCAGGAAATATGTAGCAACCAAAACACTCTCATCCATCCAGATTATCATTCTACCTCAACGTCATCCAACAGGAACGACCAGGCATCAAATATGACAAACAGGAAGTGAGCCAGAGGAGTCAGATGTTCCTCTATGCAGACGACACCAGCTTGAACTGGTCACCATCACTTCATCCTCTAGATTCAGATCTGGATAAGATCGTATCAGTCTGATAATAACGGCAAAAACTGCTTTTATGCAGAAACTGAATTGAAGAATTGAAGATTCATTCATATCAGGGTCCATGTTGCATTACAGAACCCACAGCTGCACCGTAAATACCAGCTTTTTATGCTGCATGTGTTATTTTATTCTATCTAAACAGCTCTGTGACAGAGAGGAACACCATTTCATTTCTATAAATGTATCATGTAAATCACGTATAACACTGACAATAAAGTTGACGTTGATGTGAGAGGTGAGCAAACCTCGTTGCCACGACATCGACAGCTCACTGGTTAAAATTCACTGAAACAACGTCATGTTCATGTCAAAACAGTAGCTCGCATATTTAGTGAGGGAGAGCAAAGAGGTAGCTCTGAGAGAGGAGGGACTCAGGTGACAGGAGTTGTGTTTTTGGATCTACTGATGGATGCTTCTATGGAGAGAAGAGAGAAAGAAGCTTTTTTATGAAAATGGAAGAGGAAATGAATTGATGTGAAATGAGAGAAGAGCAGAAGAAGAAAGACGAGGGGATGAAAGGAGATGAATTCATACTAAGAGGAAGGTGTTGAGGATCACGGCTGTTTCTGTCTTTTCATATTATCTCTGTCTTTACCCCCCCCCCCCTCCCCCCCCCACACACATATATAATATATCTAACTTCCTACATTTCCTCCCGCTCCTGTTCACTACCTTAATCTTGGTTTTTGGCAACGCCAGCGTTTGTCATTTCCATAATTCCTGTGATAGTGCAGAGAGGGGGGAGAAATGTTAAATTGAAAGAAGGAAGGAAGGGGGGGTGAGGAAGAGGAGGGAGTTCCATCTGAAGTTCTCTCATCTGTCAAGATTGCTCTGAAATCCTGTGAAATTCTGAGGCATCTAGAGCACTGAAGAAGGAGGAGGCCTGGATCTCCGCCCCCACGTTAACTGGTGGCACGTTAGGATTCTGGCGGAGGGAGGCAGGTTGTTGTTTATGTTGTTGTTGTTGTTGTTGTTGTGTGTCACAGAGGTGAAGCAAACAGGTCACACAACCTGGGGCAGATCAGCAAAAAAAATAAATCATTGGCCCCTCCAAACGGCATCAGATCAGATCTGATCCACTTCAACTCAGCTGCTGCTTTAAATACAGTATCTACATGAGAAACCACTTCAAAATGATCCGTTCCTCTGGTTTTACTACTTATAGCTGTGTGTGTTTCAGTAAAATAAACACTTGTTTCATCCTATAAACTACTGACAACATTTCTCCCAAATTGGAAATAAAAATATTGTCATTTAGAGCATTTTATTTATTTTCAGAAAATGGCAACAGGTCAAAATAACAAAAAAAAAGATTCTGGTGTTTTCAGACCTTGTGTAATAATGCAAAGAAAACATGTTTATATTTTAACTCAGGAAGAGTTTATAAAACAGTTTCTGTGGAATAAAGGTCAATGTTTCATCCCAGCAGTGGTTTTTATAACCTTCCAGGTGATCGATGACCTCATCAGGTGATGACCTCATCAGGTGATGACCTCATCAGGTGATGACCTCATCAGTGTCTCACGAAGTAGAAGGAGTTGCGTTTGTGTTTAAAAAAGAAACATTTGTGAAAGTGGTCTCTTATTTTATTCCAGAGCTGTATATATTTCAGCTCTGGACTCACATCATACATTATATATATATATATAGGATGATATGTATATTATTCTCTGGCTTTGAAGCGGATCATTTGACAGACGTTTTCTAATGCGAGTCTGAATTATTCCACCTGCCCATGAATATTTATAGACCGTGTTGCCTTCGTATGTGCTGGTCCGTTCTGCGCATAATTAAAGGAAGAAGAAGAAGAAAAAGAAATAATCTCATGTTTCATTCAACATGAAATTTTCAGATTATGTTGCGTTGAAGACGGTTTAATTATCCTCTGGAGACGTTTCTGCAGCCGATCCAACCGGTCCAACCGGTCCAACCGGTCCTGGAGGAACTGGTGGAAAACCTACAACAACTTAAACATGTTTTGTTTTTATTTCTCATCTTAAACTAAATTTCTGCTTCTTTTGATCCATTTTTCAACCATTATTATTATTATTTAATTATAAATCAGATCCTACCACAGCAGATGAATAAACCTGGCTCCTTTACTTATTTATCACAGAGTGGAACCGTCCTCCGAGGGCACCGTAGCGCCGCCGTAGCGCCGCCGTAGCGCCGAGCCCTGATAAGACTTTAATGAGCGGCGTTGGATTGTGTTTAATTAGAACGACATTAGTTCATTGTTTAGTTTATTACTGCAGTTATTAATACGCTGTGAATCTGCTTAGAATAAAAAAACTGTCGTCGTGTTATTGAATTAAAGCAAAAGTCGTTTTATCGTCGGTGGAATTGATATTGTTGATACGATACGAGCAGCGTTATGTAACACCTCACTAACATACACATATACACATATACACACACATACACACACATATACACAAATACACACACATACACAAATACACACACACATATACACATATACACACACACACATACACACATATATATACACACACACCATCATTTAGCAGCTTACACTGACTCTTCTTCATTTACTTGATGTGAGACAATTAGCTCAGTGAGAGAAAGAGGAGGAGGAGGAGAACGATGGGGGAGGAAGATGAATTGGAGGAAGAGGAGGAGGAGGAGCAGAAGGAAGGAGGAGGAAGAGGATAAAGATAGGAGGTGAAGAGAAGTAGGTGGAAAAAGGAGGAAGAGGAGGAGGAATTAGAAGGAGAAGCAGAACGATGGAGGAGGAAGAAAATGAAGAGGTGGAGGTTGAAGAGGAGGAAGAGGGGAGAAAAGGAGGAGGAGGAGAAACAGAATGATGGGGAGGAAGATGAGTTGGAGGAAGAGGCGGAGGAGGTGGAATTAGGAGGAGGAAGAGGAGGAGGAATTAGAAGGAGAAACAGAACGATGGAGGAGGAAGAAAATGAATTGGAGGAAGAGGAGGAATAGGTGTTGGAAGAGGAGGAAGAGGAGGAATAGGTGTTGGAAGAGGAGGAAGAGGAGGAGGAGGAAGTAGAAGGAGAAACTGAACGATGGAAGAGGAGGAAGATGAAGAGGTGGAGGTAGAAGAGGAGGAAGAGTGGAGAAAAGGAGGAGGAGGAGAAACAGAATGATGGAGGAGGAAGATGAGTTGAAAGAAGATGAAGAGGAGGTGGAAGAGAAGGAAGTGGAGGTGTAGGGCAAAAGAAGAAGGAAGTGGAGGAGGAGGAGAAGAGAAGGAGGAGGGAGAGGAGGAAAAAGGAGGAGAAACAGAACGATCCTTTATTGAACCGTGACGAGTCATTTCAGCGAAGGTAAATAAACTTCTGTGTCTGCAGCATCAGGTTAAAACCTCCACGTCTCCAGATCAACTAGACCCAGAGTGACGTCGACGTCGTCCTGTCAAACTTTATTTAAACAACCCGACGTTACAAACCACAAGGAACACATGAGAGAATGAAGAAACTCCCTCTCTGTTCTCTGTGACGCTGCTGAACACGAGGCCGAGGGCGAGCAGCGCTAATCCTCCAATTAAAACCCTTTCCTCGTTAAAAACAAATAAACATGTTAAAGCATTAAAACATGAGGCGTCAACCAACAGAGTGGACGTTTCACCACCGAGCTGCAGGATTAACGAGCTCATCCTTCACCACTGTTATTATCATCAGTAGGAGAAACACATTCTAAATGATTAATTAAGTCTTTAACAATATTAAACTAATGCTTCATAATGTGGAGTTATTATAAACTGCAGCATCCTCGGGCTTTTTTTTTACTTTTGAAATCAGTTTCTAATTAAACCAGAATTACAATTTGTTTCATTCAAATGCAGCTTTAGCAATTTGTCAACAACTAATACCATTTTGGATATTTTTTTTTTTTTAAAAACCCTCCTTATTATCGACCGGGAGGCAGAAATATTTGCTGTAATTCAAGCTGAGCCTCTTCAGATGACACGGGGTCAAAGGTCACAGGCTGGTTATTCAGCCTTGAGCCTCATTCCCTCCGTCTCCACTAACAACACTCTGCACCGTGTGTGGATCGTTCAGAAACACTTCGACAGAGATCTTCTTTCACCAGCAGGAGAATCTGCTCGTATCATAGCAACAAGACGAAAAAAGTTTTCACCTTTGGCTCCGACAAAAAAAATAAAAAATATATAAATGAAAGAAAAGAAAGACACGAGGAGCCGTGTTGAGTTTCAACGGCGTGATGTTGGATGTTCGACCTCTCGGAGGGTGAAGAGCAGCGTTCGGACGTTAAGCTGCAACATCCAGGGTGAAGAAGATGAAGGAGCCAGTTTCTGTTTCATCATCCTCATCATCATCATCATCATCCTCATCATCTTCATCATCCTCCAGCAGCAGAGAGTCGTGTCAAAGATGGAGAAGTCGCCGGCTGCTGCTCCTGAACCAGACTCTTAATCAGGTCCCAGGGTTTTATTCACACTGGAGGATTCAAGATGAAAAGCTGCACTTCATTTCAACACTTGGATCGATTGATCAACCCCTCCTCCTCCTCCTCCTCCTCCTCCTCCTCCTCCTCCTCCTCCTCCTCCTCCTCCTCCTCCTCCTCCTCCTCCTCCTCCTCCTCCTCCTCCGACACCTCTCTGCTGTTCCCTCGACTCTGAAGGTGTCTAATAACCTCTGACGCCGCCACTGCCATCTTTGAGAGAGGTGGAGAAACCCCTGAAACCAGTCGAGTTGTTTCTGTTTCCGTTATTCCTCCTCAGATAAAAAAGAAAAGATGATTTGATCCAAAATCTAAACCATATTTAAAGGGATAGTTCAACATTTAGGCAGATTGTCCCATCACCATAACCCCTATAGTCATAGCAGGAGGTTCATTACCTTTAATTGTCGGTGCAAGCTGTTTTTTAGAACGGCGGAGCAGAGCCAGGAGCTGCTCAGAGCTATGCTACGGAGGCTCATGGGATTTCTTGGTTTCCCTCATCAAACTCATCAAATACACAATCCAACAACTCCACAACGCTCTGGTGGACAAGTTGTGACCTGCACGTTCACCACACTATGAGATAATAACACAACGTTACCACACAGAGTTGTTTTAGAGGGAAATACAGAGACTGGTGATGAAAAACTGCACGTGCATCAGTGGTTTTGCATGAATTTACCTCTAAAACGACAGAATCCAAGATGGCTGTGAATAAAATCTGAACTCTGATCTGTTTTTATTCTCTATCTGGACTAAATCTCTGATATCCATTAATTTGGATGCAACATCATTCTGTATCCTGACTTTATAAAGTCTTAAAGCAACACGGCATCATGGGTGACAACGTCCATCTTTATTTACACTCTACATTTTCCCGTCATATTCTCATCAGGACGAGTTATTCTGGTCTGCTGGTTCAGTGGTAACTGGGTTAGAGCGGTCTGGTCCGGCCCAGTCTGTGTTGATTTAATCATCTGCTTTCCTGTGATTAGTGGCCGAGGTCGAGCAGCTCTGGGCTTTCCTTTTATTTGATCCGTCTCAGGAGCAGCCTCCTTCTTCTTCTTCTTGTCCCACATGGTCTCACGTCCTTCAGCTCTTCCCCTCCTCCTCCTCCTCCTCTTCTTCTTTTCTTTCCCACCACCTCCATCCTCTCAGCATCAATCAGTCATCTCCCTCCCTGTCTCTCCGTCTCTCTCCGTGTGGACCGGCGCTGAGGCTTCATTATGCTCTTCTCCCTGCTCTCATATTTATTTCATGGCTGGCAGGCTTGAGAGGACGCGGGCCCCGCTGGCAAATGAAAGGATGAATTTCCACATGCATTATTCTCACGTTGAGCGACCGCGGGGCCCGTCACAGCCCGAGATGCCCCGCGGCGCCTTGCACCACACACACACACACACACACACACAGGAATGTGCACATTCCAGACACACACATGGTGCAGAGATGCATCACAACACATGGAGGAACCCTCACCTGCCCTGAGCACCGGAGCACGGGGATAAATAAAACATCTATCAGAAGAAACATGTGGAAACGTCTGGAGGAGAACGATGGGTCTTCACTGTCATGTTTCACACATTAATTCATGGCTATATATTTATATATGTACTGTATATATATACACTGTATAGAGGGAGATGCTGCTCCTTCATATGGAGTTTATATTCCCGTAACGTGCAGCGGCCGCTCGGTGGGAACAAACATTAACCCTCAGCGTCCGACGTCTCAGGGTCAGAACTCATTCACCTGCTGCTCCGTCTGTCGGCGCAGGAGCCACAACGTGTCAGTCATACTGAAGAAAAAGGAAGAAAACTACATATATTCTGATGAAAAATGAAAATGTTGTATTCTATACAAACCGCAGCGTGAATTCTTTTATTTTTTTAAAACTGCTCTGTAATTTGTGCTCAGGTCGTGATTGTGTTGTTTCTTTTTTTATACGTCTGTGTGAACCGCAAATTAACTCATCATTCAATTACAGCCGACAGGTTCTTTTCTTCTTCTTCTTCTAACAAACACATGAAAAGTGTTGTTTTTTTTCTAGTAAATGTTGCAGCAGGAATCTGCAGAGTGAATATTAATAGACCACGTTCAGTTTACGATGCACCAAACTTTTTTAAGAGCGACTTAAACTGGACTGAAACAAAACATCTGGATTCACCACCGAGACTCGACGCTATTTATTTATTTGTGGTTTTGGCACAAGCAGCTTCTTCTTCCTTGTTAGCGCTGATGCTAAACTGAGCTGCCTGGGAGCATTCAAACAAATCTTTATTGACAGTTGTCAACGAAAGGAAGGACGGTCGAACCAGTGGGAGAAATAAACCCTGAACTCTGGCTTCGGATGGAGGACGGAGAGCATTTCTAAAACCGTCTGGTTGAACTGGAACGTCAGTCTCTTGTTTTTCAAGACGCTCTTCACTCGTGCTGTTGTCACTGACTGAGTGTGTGTGTGAGTGTTTGTGTGTTGTTCAATCAGAAGTGACCCATATCTGACATTTGCATTTCCACCTGCTCTGTTTGCATGAAGCACCGACCGCTGGGACTCAGATGTGTACGCTGGTTTCTCCTCTCTTGATTTCTAATCGGCTCGTTTCAGTTTTCGCCCGCAGGCGAAACGTGAAACCTGGTGTTTCTCTCCCTCACACCCCCTCGCTCGCCCTCGGTCTGCATAGAAATCAATGTTAAATGGAAACAAGGACTAGTTAGTGAAAAGGAAAGTAATGAAACACTGTAATGAAATGGTCTGATCTATCTGTTCAGACTGCGACGCATCAACAGATATGTGATTTATCTCCAGCCTCATCCACCCGTCTCCTTTTCCAGCCTCTTTTTTACAAAGGCTACGATACCAGACAGACACACAACACCACTCAACAGTTATCCCAAAGCAACACGTCACTTGTCTCATTGGTGCAGAGCCGTAACCGCTCAGCTCTGATCTGATTGGCTGGTGGCGGCTGCACCAATCGACATACATTAAAGTCCTGAGCTTCACTGATGTGCAACAGATGCTGCAGCTTTAACACGTTTCCATGTTGTGTGTGTGTGTGTTGATGCACAGAAAGCATTAACACACACACACACACACACACCCTCTCCTCCCTCAGCAGCATCATCTCGTCTCTCACATCTTTTAATGGAACAAATAACAGGCTGTCACGCCGTGTTGTTGCCGGGATATCTGCATGTAAAATTTCCAAACATCCGTGTAAAACGCACGGTTCTGCTGCTCGCTCTCCCCTCCGACGCTCAACTTTTTAAAGAGCCCGTAAAAAAAAAGAAAAGAAAGAACCGGGAGACGGCAGACATCCCTAACGAGCCAGAACAAAAACGTAGAAGAAAGGCGAGGAGAGGAGAACAGGCCACGGGTGAGCAGCCCCAGTCCCTATTAACCTTGTAAATGATTCAGTCGGCCGGCTGGAAGATTGAAGCTCCGCCGCTGTTTACCCAACAGATGGAGGGATGATGATGATGATGATGATGATGATATTCAGAGTCAGAGAGGAGCCGTATGGATCTGCACGGAGAGGGAGCCGGCGTCCTTCAAGACGCTGCTGCTGCTGCAGCTAAAGGGATATCGACGGCGGGCTGCACAGCCAATTACCAACGTCAACACACACACACACAGTCGCACACAGTCACCTTAACGCAGGTAATTAAAGACCCACATGTACGGAGAAGAAGAGCAAAATGGAGGAGGACCTGATGGGAATACGTAAACACACATAGAGGAGCATGCACAACACAATCTAACGCACAAAATGTGTCAGTGCACGAGATACTGGGGAATATTAAAGCAGCATTAATTAGAGACATGCATGAAAACAACCTGCACACTCCACCACACACACACACACACACATCCACACTGAGCCCTGGATCAATAGGTCTTCCCATTCGATCGCACCCCAGAGAGCCATCGCCACGGAAACCAGTGGCAGTCACATTATCCGAGCTGCTCCGTCCAGACTCACAAACAGACCGGAGCATAAATACACAACAGTGACGGTGATGGTGATGGTTTACTAATCAATCAATAACTAATAAAACTACATCTATCAAACACTTAGATCTGGATATTTATCATCGTCTCAGTCGTAAAGTCAAAGTTCACGGGACGCAACCGTCACCGCCACGTGGTCATAAACCGATTGATCCATGGATCGATGGCGCGGTCGCTACTGACCTCAGATCAGAAACCACACGAGGGACAATAATTGTTTCTCAGTCGGATATGACGGATTATATGTTAGAAGGAGAGGACGGATCGATATCAATATCAATATCAATATCAATGGAGCCTTTAATCCAGATTGATTCACATGCAACGAGTTAATTAAAAATCACAACAGCATGAAGCAGCAGCTCTGACGTCCTGTCACAGCCTCCAAAAAACAACAACATCAATGAGCTCAACTTCACATCATCAACGTCCTGATCCAAAAAAAAACAAAAAACACTTCAATATTTCATCCCCAGGTTCAGACTCCGACTCGGTGCTTCATCACTTTCTCTCTTTCTGCAAAGAGCTGCAGCAGAAACAATAATCCATCACACATAGAACTCATCCATTTTGTCAAGAAATACAGAAAAATAAACAAAGTTTTTAACCCTAGAAAGTTTCTGCAGGAGCTGGAGATGAGCTCAGATAAGAGGCGATGCACTGCAGCAGCAGCAGGTACTAAATATACACATGATATACTACTATATATACAAACACATGGTTGGATAAATAAAGGCTGAAAACATGTAAACCAACGAAGCATTAGAAGCTTAATTAAACCACGTGTACATAACATTCTTAGTTAGTCTGTGATTTATACACACAATTATAAATGTTAAACTCTGGATCAATGAGCTCATCCATCATGTGTTTAATTATCACACTCAGTAAATGATATTATATCAGTTATAAACCAGTTATTGAGGAGACGTCGCTGGTTCATTAGATCATTTATAAAGTGTCAGTAAATGATGAACAAACCGTTTAGATGAACATCGACGCGGCAGCCGGTGATTTATAAACACTTTAAACTGCAGCTCATGATTAATTCAGGTAGTTAGCACTTGTTAGACGAGTAGGCTACTTGATTAAACGTCTATTCACACTTTCCTCATTTGTTAAGTATGAAAATACAAGTTCAGCCTCGCTGGTGCTTCACACTGCGTCGCCCTTTATTATTACAATAATAAAGTGTTGCTGGGCTTTTCTTCAGTTTTGTCAGATCCGTGAAGCACGAGAGAGTTCATGAACTGTGTGAAATGCAAACAGCACCATCTAAAAAAGCATGTAAAGGAGCGACTGCAGTGATGTGAGGTGACGGCTGCGAGTAGCCTCATCATCACGTTCCCTCAGGACACGAGATGTGTTTGCAAAATATGAAGAAGAAGAAGAAATTTCTGGTCTATAATATAATAAAAAAAAAAAAAGAATGGACAAGAGCAGATAGACAGAGGAGCTGGAGTGAAAGAGACGTGTGAGTGTGGCTGCACCAGCTGGATCCAGTTCATTTTATTCTACTCATCCTCTCCATGAAAGGAAGTGTCAGTCAGAGCACGCTGCCAAAAACACAGAGCGCCAAAAGGTTGAGAGGGCGAGAGAGGACTAAAAGTAGATGACAGCACGAGTGAAGTTAAGAGGGAAATGGTGACAGAGAGAAAGAGAGAGAGAGAGGAAGGACTCTGCATTTGTAAAATAAGAAAAGAAGAAGAAGAAGAAGAAGAAGAAGAACGTGGGCGAGTCACATGGCGTCAGATCTATTCACACGTTGCCAGAGAACGACCACAAAAATCCCAGCAACCGCAGAACAAACACTGAAACTGCTGAGGAATTTTCTCCTGCAGCACATTTGACTTTCACTGAGGATGATGATGATGATGATGATGATGAAACTCTGGATCTGCCTCCATCTGCCAGATCATCATCATCATCATCATCGTCGTGGTCGTCGACTACCGGGTCCAGCAGCGTGATCAGACTCAGCTGTCAGACGCTCCGTCAAAGTCAAAACTTCTGCCTGGTTTTTTTTTTAAAAGTTAAAGTGAGTTTAGGACTGAAGTGAACTCAGGGAGTCGGTCCCAGCGCACGCACGGCTTCACTCTGAATACTGAACAGAAACAATGAGTCAGGAGAACTGAACCGGTAGAGACGACAATCCAGGTTCTAATGACCCGATAGAAACCTACAAACAAGGATCTGACACCACACATCTCATTATGTAGTACAACTTACATAATACTAGGATGTATTACACTTTGTGCACTATCTACACACTTCTGCTTGTGCAACTGGGTCGTGCAACACAACCTTAGGGTCTTGTGCAAATACTATCTGGCACTTTGATAAATACACTAATGATGCTGCCCTGTGGGTTATGGGAATAATGTCACCAAATCGCTGTTTATGGTTCGTCTGTCTTGCGTCGGTCCAAGAATGTCACCGTGCACGGAGGCTCATGGGAAATAGTGTGAACACACTTTGCTTTCAAAAACTCCTGGTTGTCCCTTTAAATGAAGGGAGCCCTCCTATTGTGCTTTGGGCTCAAAAGTGTGGCCTCCAGGGTTCAAGGAATCATCTGTGCATGTGATGGAGGAATGCACAGTGCATGTAGGGGGCGTGGCCTAACAGCCCTGCAGGAAGCAGTGCATGTAGGGGGCGTGGCCTAACAGCCCTGCAGGAAGCAGTGTGCATGTAGGGGGCGTGGCCTAACAGCCCTGCAGGAAGCAGTGCATGTAGGGGGCGTGGCCTAACAGCCCTGCAGGAAGCAGTGCATGTAGGGGGCGTGGCCTAACAGCCCTGCAGGAAGCAGTGTGCATGGAGTAGCAGAGATATTCAAGTTGCTTGCATTAAATCTGGTTGTTTTAGCCAAGATTATGCTACAATATATTTTCTCCAACTATATTTAAGTTCCCTGTTAAGGGCCAACCTTCAATTTTGTAAATTTCCGATTTATTCCCGTTAATTCCCGTATATTCCCGTTAATTCCCATAAATTCCTGTTAATTCCCATGGAAAGTTTCCAACTTTGAAAATTCCCGGAATTTTGCAACCCTAGACACCACACATCTCATTATGTAGTAGAACTTACATAATACTATGATGTATTACACTTGGTGCAGTATCTACACACTTCTGCTCGTGCAACTGGGCTGTGCAACACAACCTTAGGGCCTTGTGCAAATACTATCTGGCACTTTGATAAATACTCTTAGGGGACATTGTGCAATACAACCTGGTACCAAATAAACAAATAAAAGCAACAAGTCCAGACCAGAAAGTCAACAAGGAACCACAAAGGTTGACAGACCCACTAGAAGCTAAAAGTCCAGTATCTACTGAAACATTAGAGACCATGAAGTCCCAGATCTCATCAACCAGCAAGTCCACAATCCAACTGATCGGTCAAACTCAACAACTCCAGTCGAGATGCAGCAGTACTAGAAACCAAGAAAATCAACAGACAAGACTGTCCCATTGGACAGAAAGGAAAAAAAACAATCATCAGTAAAGCATTACTCATCAGAATCTGACAAGACCAGGATCCGCTGAGTCATTAGAAAACAACACAGTCAAAGATAGATGGACTCAGTAGACACTTAAAAACAAGGATTTGGTGAAATATAAGAGAGTAAAGACACACTTAAGTCACGACTCTGCAGAAACTGGCAGTCAAAAAACAATAATTAAAGGGATAGTTCAACATTTTGATGAGATGGAGTTGTTTTAGAGGTAAATACAGAGACTGTTTGCTGGAAAAACTGCCCCGTGACTCAAACATGCATCAGTGGTTTTGCATGAATTTCCCTCTAAAACAACTCTGTGTGGTAACGTTGTGTTATTATCTCATAGCGTGGTGAATGTGCAGGTCACAACTTGTCCACCAGAGCGTTGTGGAGTTGTTGGATTGTGTATTTGATGAGTTTGATGAGTCTCCGTAGCGTAGCTCTGAGCAGCTCACGGCTCTGCTCCGCCATTCTAAAAATAGCTTGCATCGACAATTAAAGGTAACAAACCTACTGCTATGACTATAGGGGTTATGGTGATGGGCCAGTTTGACTAAATGTTGAACTATCCCTTTAAGAACAACAGATTAGAAGTCCAAGATCTACTGCCTCATTAGAAAACCTGGAGATTCACTGGAAACCACAAAGTTCACGATACATCACCTGGACAGGTTTCCATAGAAACAAACCCCCTGGTAGTCGTAGTAACAATAGACTCATTAGAACCCGACAGCATTTACTCAACAGAAACTGAAGCGAAGTAAAAACTTCTCAAAGACTCAACTGAAAACCTTACAAATCCAGAAGCTCCTGTTTTATTCAAAAATCCAATAAAGCAGGTTCTATTATTATCTATTGATGAGCCAGAGGTTCAGACGAGACGAGACGCTCAGCGCTTCTGACTGAAGACGGCTGCAAACACTTGAGTGCGTTAACCTGCTCGTTAACCTATCGAGTGGAATCTCCATCGACCTCCATCACGCATTCATAAGTACACAACGTTCACAGACACACAAGGCCGCGCTCATCACGGCCCCACTGGGCTCCATTGTTTCTCCAGCAGGAGGCTTCCCCAGGGTCCTAAAGATCGACTGCCTGAGCCAGTGAGCACGGTAAAGGGAGTGTTTGGTTTTCTTACCTTTAATGGAGCAGCAGGAGGAGGAGGAGGAGGAGGAGCAGCAGGAGGAGGAGGAGGAGGAGGAGGAGGAGGAGGAGGAGGAGGAGCAGCAGGAGGAGGAGGAGGAGGAGGAGGAGGATCCAGCAGCACAGCACCGAAAAAACAAAAGAGAAAGACATTTTATCAGAAATGCAGTAAAAAAAAAAAGACAAAAAAAGACAAAACACATCAGGAATTTCAATGAAGCGCTGGCCGGCGGCCGCCGCCGCCGTGCCCGCCGCCCGGTGAGGAGGAACCGCCGCCGCCCAGCAGCCAAACACACCTAAATCTTTTAATCCACTCCACAGCTAACCAATCAGCATCTGGAGCCGCACCGAGAGCAGCTGGCCTGTTACCCCAGGTGGGGCAGTTAGTTTGGCAGGTAATCAGCCGTGACCGCGGGGCCGCGTGCCGCCGTGTGTGTGTGTGTCTGTGTGTGTGTTCACGTTGGCGTTGGCGTTCAGAAATGCTGGCAGACACGTCGCACACCGAGGAGGTCGTCTCTATGTCCACAGTGTCGGCGTGTGGCGTGGTGTCATTTCTAATCATGACTAAGAGGAGGAGACTGAACGCTCCTACATGTTCCATCATTTATTAAAGGACGACATAATAAAACAAAAAAGGGACAATGACAACGTTTTTCAAGCGTTTCGCTCTTCGTCAGGTCAGATGCTTTCAGGTGTTCTTCACATAGTTTCATGGTTCATGAATATTCATTATAGGACAAACCCTCCTGTTGTCCTCCTGGGTTAGGAAGGATGAAGGGAAAGAAGGGAGGAAGGAAGGAAGGAAGGAAGGAAGGAAGGAAGGAAGGAAGGGAAGGAAGGAAGGAAAGAAGGAAGGAAGGAAGGGAAAAGGGAAGGAGGGAGGGAACAGATTGGGTTCAAAAAAGAAGGAAGAAGTAAGGACGAAGGGAAGGAAGGAAGTAAGAAAGGAAGGGAGGGGAAAAGGAAGGAAAGAAAGGTGGAGGGAGGGAGATTCATTCAAGGAAGAAAGAAAAGGGAAGGAAGAAGAGAAAGAGGGGAGGAAACAGATCAGGTTAATTAGATCAAAAGAGGAAGAAAGTAAGGACAAAGGGAAGGAAGGAAGGAAGGAAGGAAGGAAGGAAGGAAGGAAGGAAGGAAGGAAGGAAGGAAGGAAGGAAAGAAGGAAGGAAGGAAGGAAGGAAGGAAGGAAGGGAAGGAAGGAAGGAAGGAAGGAAGGAAGGAAGGAAGGAAGGAAGGAAGGAAGGAAGGAAGGAAGGAAGGAAGGGAAGGAAGGAAGGAAAGAAGGAGGGAAGGAAGGGAATAAGGATTGTGGAAAGAAGGAAGGATGGAGGAAGGGAACAGATTGGGTCAATTTGATTTGATTTGATTTAATATTTGCAATGCCTATTAATATTTATAAATAACAGATAGAGTGAGCTTTTTTCTATGGTCATTTCCAACCATACCTGTCGTCATGGAAACTGACCACACACACAAACACACTTACACTTCTTTTTTAAATCAGTTTTCTAATCCAATCATCCTTCACAGTTTCATTAGTTCTGCCCGGCGACCACAAACTGGAGGACGTTAACACAGTTTTCACTTCTTTGTTGTTTACGTGAACACACAAACAGCAGCAAAGGTCGAAACTGTGAAACTGACGTGATTAAAATATCTCAATATAGAATTTCTACTCGTCAAAGATCCCAACGCGACTCACCGCCGCGCCGCGTCGATAACCGACAGCGGCGAAGCTCAGGTGCACGCGCGACCTTTAAAGCAGCAGCTCAGATACCGAACAAGGAGTTTATAGAGAAACTAATTAACCAACGACCTCACATCACAGGTATTGATATGATATCGACGCTCGCTGGTTTGTGTTGTTGTTGTTGCACAGAAAAAAAACTAAACAAAACAGGCTATTGAGTATTTAAATAAATAAGATAATAAAACACAGTGTTGTGCTTTGTCTGAATCCCAGTCAATTAAGACGATGAATTAAAGTGTAGCTACATCTGTAGGTGATCTTTAAGAGACGCTGCAATCAATCAATCCTGTTTCATAAACAATGGATCCACGTGGAGAGATGAACTTTATTAACCCCAGGAGGAAGAGGAGGAGGAGGAGGAGGAAGAGGAGGAGGAAGAGGAGGAGGAGGAAGGAGACGCTCTTCCTCCAGGATCAAAGCTCCACGTCCTTCATCTCTCTGCGTCCGTCTGACGCTGCAGGACGCATCGCTCCAGGTCGAATGTCTGACAGCATGTCTCCAAGACGGACGGCTGCATCCCATAATAATCTGGCTTTGGTCCTTTACAGTTAGACACAGTCAGTCCAGTCTAGTTTATGGTTTCACTAAATCCGTCTGTGTTGATTCACAGACTCAGCGTCCAGATCGGTTTCCCTGCAGGAATTTAAACCTGAACCAAACTTTTTTCTTTTCTTTTTTAAACACGTGCGAACTGCGACCAAACAAATGAGCTACAAATTCATCCAACTGACAACACATGAGCTGCAAAAACTCACGACACGTACAATGTTCAACCATAATAATAGACAAGAGGAGAAAATGTACAATTTTCATCCAGAAAAGCAAAACAAACTTCTTAAAAGAAGAACTTGTGCTTCTCAGATTGAATTCTTGGTGTCAATCATGTGAAGAGTAAAAGGCTCAGCCTGTGTTTCTAACCTGACGCCTCTTTGTTTAGATATTCTGACTGTAATTGTTCGACATGAAGCCCCAGTTTCACCAAGAATTCGAGTTGTTTTGCTTTTCTAGGTGAAAATTGTACATTTTCTCTTTCTGTCCAAGGTCGGACATTTTTTTTTTTACTTTTTTTTTATATCCTTTTGTTCCACTTGTGTTGTGTTGTGAGTTGTTGCAGCTCTTTGACTCCTGACGTTACTACGGGTCGATGTGGAGGAGCTCAGGGATGTTGGTGACGACGCAGCAGAGGATGAAATAAAGAGCAGAGCCGTGTTTATAAATACAGCTGCAACAAGCTTCTCCTGCGACCTGACGGAGGTTCAACACAGTCCTGAGTGACTGTTCACTGACTGAGAGAAGAGAAAACTACTCAGAGAAACAAACAACAAGATGACGCTAAAGGGATACTGCAACATTTAGTCAAACTGGCCCATCGCCATAATCCCTATAGGTTCGTTACCTTTAATTGTCGGTGCAAGCTGTTTTTAGAACGGCAGAGCAGAGCCGTGAGCTGCTCAGAGCTACGCTACGGAGGCTCATTATGGGATTTCTTGGTTTCCCTCATCAAACTCATCAAATACACAATCCAACAACTCCACAACGCTCTGGTGGACAAGTTGTGACCTGCACATTCACCACGCTATGAGATAATAACACAACGTTACCACACAGAGTTGTTTTAGAGGGAAATTCATGTAAAACCTCTGATGCACGTTGCCTTCAGGGACAGTTTTTCATCAAGCAGACACTGCATTTACCTCTAAGATAGACATTTGGAGTTGTTGGATTGTGTATTTTATGAGTTTGATGAGGGAAACCGTAGCTCTGAGCAGCTCACGGCTCTGCTCCGCCATTCTAAAAATAGCTTGCACCGACAATTAAAGGTAACGAACCTACTGCTTTGACTACAGAGGTGATGGTGATGGGACAATTGTTCCAAAATGTTGAACTATCCCTTTAAACTGGTGATTTCTACTGATACTTCCATATATACAGAGCTGTGGTTGTGTGCGGAGGAGTATTGAGAGCAGGGCGAGAGGGTTCGTTAGCGTGGGGGGGGGGGGCTGGAGGAAGGGAAACGAACTGACACATTACAGCCTGTGGCCCACAATCCCCTGGGGCAAGACCAGAGAGACAGAGGGAGAGAGGGCGGGGGGTGAGAGTGAGAGAGAGAGAGATGAGAAGTGTTTCAGTGCCTTGAAGCGAAGTGAAGCCTGATCAAAATACTGATTGTAGTGGTCCCACACTCTCACGCACACACACACACAGACACACACACACAAACCTCCACCTCGCTCTCGCCCAGAGGCAGGTAGATAAGAGCAGGGTTAGAGGTAGACCATCAGCGACCTCTGTTACAGTCTCAGAGCTGTCAATCATCTCCTCCACACAGACACACCTCCCTTATATATAGAACACAATACTACACACGCACACACACAAACCACCAAGGTCAACATCATCTGTGACACACAAACACACACACACACACACACCGGTCTGCAGCTCACATCATCAGAGGTCGTACTACAGGTGAGAAGAGGCTCTTCAGGATAAACGGCTGGAGACAAAGTCCTGGTTGTTTACACAGTGTTGACCTTTGACCTCACTTTGGTCTCAGTTAAGACGATGCTGCAGCTCAGTGAGGAGGTAAAACTAAACCAGAGACGGCATCCAGTAAACTGTTCGTTTCACCTTCAGCTAAATAAATAATAACAGTTTAAAATACGAGAAGCAAAAACATAATCTAGCAGTCAGAGTAGCTAAATCTGAATGTACAGCCAGACATTTCCATCATCTATCATCATCATCTCCTCAAACAGCACACCAAGCAATAATATCCACAAAAAGGTGATTAAAACAACACATTCAATGGACTCACCACCTCCTAAAATCAAACTGTGCTCATTTGCCCACCAGGGTCCATGTTTGAGTCCTTACCTACAGTCTCTGGTCCTGACTCAGCTCCAACGTCAGTCAACTCAGCAGTCAGTTCGCTCCTTGGTGCCCCGAATTAAGTCCGAGTGTACTTCCTGTTCTGTTGAGGATCTTTGAGCTGCGTTTCTCCCGGTTCGGTCCGGTTCGGCTCGGTTCGGCATGTGAAGCACGGCGGACAGAGGAGTGGATGAAGAAGAACCGGGTTAACGGACAGACTGGGCTACACGCGGACTTTACACGCGGTACCGGGGATCGGCTGCTCTACAGCGCGCGGTTCCTCTTCTTCCTCTTCTTCCTCCTCCGCCATTTTCTTTCCGTTTGCCGCCATTCACCGCTCCTACGTAGGTCTGGTATAAAAACGTCTCTAAAGGGCGATATCGCTGCAAACTTTACTAAATAATACTACTTCTAATAATAAAAAATACACACTTTCTTACGTGACAAACTGTCGTCGTGTAGCTACACTCGTATGCGCTGCGTCAAACAAACAAACAAACAAACGGACGTGTCGTGTGACGGACCGTTTTGTAGACTACCTGAGGAGCTGTGTCCCTCCGAGCTTCCGTAGCGCAGAGTTTCGCGGGCTTTTCCCCCGCTGGTTTTGTCTTGTAGGTGAGTCTGACTCAGGTAAATGCTGCTGGACGTGACACCCTAACTCTGGTCTTTCTACTTGTTTTATTGAATATATCTGTACCACAGGTGAACCCAGGACACTCAGCTACACTTTTAATTTCATCCACATTGAATATGAATTATTAATTTACAATTAAAGTAGAAATTTGGGAAGACTTAAGGTAAAAAGTTTTAGGTTCCTGAATGTCTTTTTTTTTCTCTATCCAGTCTGTATTGACCATAACAGCAGCAAAGTAGCCTACAAGTGCAGTTATTAATTAATAGCCACAAACAACAATCAAATCAAGTTTTTATCAAATAATGAGCAAAACTTTTATCAGTTTCTTGTTTTCAGTTCCTGAACGTGTTTGTTATCTGAAGAAAGCAAAACAAACATGGTCATGATAGCTCTTCATGTGTAGCCTATTTAATTTACATTTGTGTAGCCTAAATGTATGATCTTTATGAAAACGATCTGGTGTTTATTTTGTCATTACTGAAAATGGAAGGGGAGGAGAATATTTGTTTTTGTAAACAGCTACTTGGCCTAAAACCAACAACAAACTCAAGGACAGTTTGTGTTTTCATCTTTTATATTTCATCATCACACCCAGATATTCGATCTGCATGAATCATCTAAGTGACTCATTGTGTTTTCAAGACAACGAGAAGTTTGTGTCTAACGTCACTTTTATCTTTGGACAGAGACTTTGAGCTGAACTCAGTCCCTCAACAACAACAACAACATGGAGTTATTCAGCAACACTGACGTCAATCAACTCGAAAGAGACGGAGAGGAAACAAAATAAAGGACAGGAAGAAGAAGAAGAAGAAGAAGAAGAAGAGCAGCAGCGGTGGATGAATGACTGAACCTCATCTACAGTCTCCACCATCACTCTGGACTGACTGCCTTTAAGAAACGATGGTAACAAGAAGCTGAGGGACGGCGGCGGCGGCGGCGGCTGCTGCTGCTGCTGCTGCCGGGAAGCCGTCGTAAATCATGCTAAGGTGTGTGTGTGTGTGTGTGTGGTTGTGCGTGCTTGTGTGCGTGCATGTAAATTAAAAATCACAAAGAGCGGATTGAAGTGAATCATCCTCGGAGAAGAGGATCTGAAGAAACGGTGTGACATGCATTTCCACGCCAGGCAGGTGGGTGTCACACAAGTCCTATTTTTGATTGAGTGCACGGTGTGTTCAGTGTGTATGTGTGTGTTCAGTGTGTGTGTGTGTGTTCATGTTCCTGCAGGTGCGTTACTCACCATGTGATCCGTGCAATGCAATATCATTTCAATTGATTTAAAACGTGTGTGAGCGTTGGCAGAGCGAGGAAAAGAGTTGGATTTGATGGAGCGCCAGGATGCAGAGCAGAGAGAATGAATAATAATAATATATATTTCTATTTATATAATGTGTTTTATGCAAATCTGGACAAAAATAAAAAGACAGGAAGTGGTCGTTCATACCTGAAACTTCTGACAGTTTCAAGTTCAAGAGGAATTCATTTATTTATCCACGGACTGAAAATGTATTAATGTATTAACTCTGCATCTGTTTCTACATCATGAAAAATGTCACAACAGCATTTTTGATCCACGTCCAGAACATGAAACATGAAGGGTCCCAAACAACAACAGACGGAGGCCTGGCTGGCGGTCGGCGAGCGGGGAGCGGCGAGCAGCGAGCAGCTCTCCCGTGTCGGACGGCGGCGAGCTGCAGCGTTAACAAGCCTAACCTCATCTATAATGGAGGAGCAGTGATTCTGACCCAGTTACACAGCGGGCGCGATGATCACAGCGAGCGCAGGGATGACACAGAGGATGAAGAGTTCTTATTAAATAACAGAAACGAGCCAATCAGAGACGTCGGCCCCGCGACCGATGACGGCGGCGGATCGGCCGGCCGATCGATCGATGGAGGCGACGCCGACGGACTAATGAGGCTCCTTCATCACATCCCAGACTGATGCTTCGTTAGCAGCAGCATCATCATCACTGGGAGTCTGACAGGTTTAGTTTTAAGTGTCAGGCTGTGTTTTTATTCAACGATGTGAAGTTAATCTGCTGATGTTCTGAACGTCGCGCTCACTTTTATTCACTGCTGCTGCAGCTGTGAGATATCTACAACAGCGTATTAAGGCCAGAGGAGGTTCATTCTAAATAAATCTATAACAGAGGGAAGAAGGTCAACGTCTGGGTTGAAAACGCATGAATCTGCAAGAAAAAACTCACAATAATCAAAATTAAGCACAACGAAAAGTCAAAAGTTTGAGTTTTCTGATTTTCAATCGTAGTGTTTTGGTCATTCTGGGATAAAATAACAGGTATTTCCTTATTTGCTGATTCCATAAAGTAAAAGCAGGCCCAACAAATTGATCTTTTAAAAGAAACTCAAACTTTTTTGAAAATGTAAATTGATTACGGTTTGTTTGTTTTAATGGCTTTTTGTTAAGTTGATTGTTTTTCTCTTTTAATTGTTTGATTTGTTTTGTTATATTATGGTTGACGACGGATTAAATTCTGGTTATTAGGTTATTAGTATATTAAATGCTAAAATATGCTGAATGCTAATGGAGGCCCATAATAAAATAAGTAGAGTAGTGTGGTGCTAAATTTCCTTCCTTAATTGGAAAAAATGTAAATTAAAATGAGAATGAAATGTTAAACTCTTCCAGCTCTTAACCTTCACCCACCCTGATCCGTTGTTACATAAATCTGTATTTTTTTATTTCTTATCTGCAGTAAATCACATGAAAATCTCCAAAATATCAATAATTCAATCTACTATAAGCACTAAAGTCTGGTATGGCTGTCAATCAAATGTGTATTAATCCGCTAGAGGAAGTAGTCCCTTATAAATGGACTATTTCCTTACAACAACTTCTATTAAACTTGTCTGTGGTTTTCAGTAGATCTACTATAGGTAACAACCTCCTCCTCCGTCTTCTCTGTTTCCACTCAGACTCTGTAATGAATTCAGATCCACGCCGACCGACGAGCCGCTGCCGGAGCAACAGCCCATGTGGGTAAAAAGGAACATTTAATAAGGAGGAAGGTTTTTGACGGACAGCTGCAGCAGAGAGAGGTTCACTGACATGAGTCCAGAGCCGCTGCAGCGTTAACGATGCTGGACGTCGCTGCATGGAGGAGGACGGAGACACAACAGGTCGGGAGGACGGAGCCACATGGGTGGAGGAGTGATTTTATAGGCGTGGAGGAGGACTATAATGTAATACGCGTTGGAGACCAAAGGACGGAGACCATTTGGAGGAGGACATAATAATCGTGGTGTCTTGATATTTACGCGGAGGAGGACGGAGACGCACGGAGGAGGACGGATTGACGAATAAAGAAATCACAAACTTCGGAGGAGGAGAATAAAGTCCGGAGGAGGACGGAGACTTTATTCTCGGAGGAGGACGGAGTTTTTTTCTCAATGGAGGAGGACGGATTATTCCTCCTCAGGAGGACGAAAAGATTATTTGAGGAAAATCTAAATTTCCACGTTTAAAAACTCTGAAGGAGGACGTTAAAAGCTGCGGATGAGAAAAAAGACGTAAACTTTCGGATTATAAAATAACGGAGATTTGCACGGAAAAGGATGAGGAAAAAATATGCGCGGGGGAAAACGGAGAAGTAAATTTACGGAGAAAAGGACGGAGACGCTCGGAGGAGGACGGTCTCGGAGGTGTGAAGGAGGAGGACGGAGACGAGCCGGAGGAGGACTCATCTGTCGCCGCATGGAGGAGGACGGAGACGCGTGGAGGAGGACGGAGACGCGCGGAGGAGGACGGAGACGCACGGAGGAGGACGGAGACGCGCGGAGGAGGACGGAGACGCGCGGAGGAGGACGGAGACGCACGGAGGAGGACTGATGGTCCATCAGGAGGAGGACGTTGTCCTGCTCCACGGAGGAGGACGGAGACGCACGGAGGATGGGATTTCTTGGTTTCCCTCATCAAACTCATCAAGGACACAATCCAAGGAGGACGCTCTGGTGGACAAGTTGGAGGACGGATTCGCGGAGGAGGAGATAATGGAGGAGGACGGAGACACGTGGAGAAGGAAATACATGGAGGAGGACGGAAACGTCACGGAGGAGGACGGAACATGCATCGGAGGACATGAACTTCCCTCATGGAAAACAACATGAATCGGAGGAGGACGGAATCTGCGGAGGAGGACCTCGGAGACCGGCTCTGGAGGAGGACGGATTATTCATGGAGGACGGAGACGCACGGAGGAGGACGGAGACACATGGAGGACGGAGACACACGGAGGAGGAGTGTCTTGATATTTACATTATTCTATGACGGAGTATTAGGGCCACATTGACGAATAAAGAAATCACAAACTTAGAGAATAAAGTTGTAAATTTACGACTAAATTTACGACTTTATTTTCGTGATTTTATGACTTTTTCTCGTAGAAAATGTACAACTTTATTCTCAAAGTCTGTGTTTTTTTTCCTCAATATTGTTCCTCCTCAGCTAAAAAGAAAAGATGATTTGATCTAAAATCTAAATTTCCATGTTTAAAAACTGCAAAAGCTGCAAATTTATGAGAAAAAACGTGTAAACTTTCTGACATTATAAAATAATAGATTTGCAAGAAAATTATGAGGAAAAAATATGAAAATTTATGGGGAAAATAAAAAAGTAAATTTACAAGAAAAAGCCTCACAAACGTCTCTTGTGTCTCGTCTCAGTGTGAAGGACGAAGCAGACGAGCCGTTGACACTCATCTGTCGCCGCCTGCATCAGCTCTAGTTCCTCTCACTGCAACGACCTGAGCTCCATTGTGTTGTGATGATGATGATGTGTCTCCGTGCTCCTGTGTTGTGTGTCTGTGTGTGTGTGTGTGTGTGTGTGTGTGTATGTGTGTGTGTGTGTGTGTGTGTCACGGGGTCGTTGCAGTGGCTGATGGTCCATCAGGCAGAGAGAGGATCAGTTGTCCTGCTCCAGTCGAGTGTGTGATTGGCTGCTCAACCAACCAATCACACAGCAGGCTGGTGGTGACACAACCTCTGGACCTGGCAGACCTCTGTGTGTGTCTGTGTGTGTGTGTGTGTGTGTGTGTCATGGTGCATGAGGCATCAACACTTTGAGTGTGTGATACGATGAAGTAACGTGACCTGAAAATATCACAATTTTATCCTCTATGTTTTTTGTTTTTTTTCTGTGCTACAGTGAATTCTGGGTAAATTAAATAATATTAGTGTTTTTAAAAATTCTGATCAGTCCATGTCTCTGTCTTGTGCTGTTTAAAGGGACAGTTCAACATTTAGTCAAATTGTCCCATCACCATAACCCCTATAGTCATAGCAGTAGGTTCGTTACCTTTAATTGTCGGTGCAAGCTATTTTTAGAGCGGCGGAGCAGAGCCGTGAGCTGCTCAGAGCTAAGGATACAAGGGAGGCTATGGGATTTCTTGGTTTCCCTCATCAAACTCATCAAATACACAATCCAACAACTCCACAACGCTCTGGTGGACAAGTTGTGACCTGCACATTCACCACGCTATGAGATAATAACACAACGTTACCACACAGAGTTGTTTTAGAGGGAAATACAGAGACTGTTGATGAACAACTGTCCCTGAAGGCAACGTGCATCAGAGGTTTTACATGAATTTCCCTCTAAAACAACGACATGAATCAGGTGTAAAGTGAATCTGCTGCTCTCACCTCGGTCTCACCGGCTCTGGGCCGTTCATTATTCTCTACAATCAGCTGTTCTACTTTCTCTTCCAATTAATGTTTTAAACCATCTTCCACTTTGGGCTCAAAGGATGATCTTTTTTTTTTATCTTATTTTATTTTATTTCATTTTTGGGGGCAAATTGTTCAAATGTCCTTAAAAATTTTTAACTTATTAAATTTAAAGTTCACTTCACTTCCTCCTCCGTCTGTGCAGCTTCCTTCAAAATGTCAACAAACCCCTGACAGAACAGCTCACCTTTACTGGAGCTACACAGGTGTGTGCGTGCATGTGTGTGTGTGTGTGTGTGTGTTCAGGTAAACAGGACCTGCCACAGCTGTCTATGTGTCTTCTGTCTCTCTGTTTGTCGATGTGTGTAGATATACAATGCTGCATTGTGTGTGTTTGTGTGTGCTGACGGTGTTTGTGTTTGAACTGGCGGAGGTGTGTGTTTGTGTGTGTGTGTGTGTGCTGCTAGCCCGGTATCAGTGTGTTTGTGTGTGTCTGAGTGTGTGTAGTGAAGGTCGTTATCTCAGTGTCCTGCAGACTAACACTCCTCCTCCTCCAGTATTGATCATTTACCAATAAGCTGCTGATCGATCAGCTGATCTCAGGTCAGTGTCGGTTCAACGGTCTCACTTCAATCTCACTGATTTATAAGGATGTAAGGATACAAGGGAAGGGTACAGGAGTAAAGAGCGTCAAGGATGTGGAGATTTATCTGAACTCTACACAACAGACACACAAAAGATGAGTTGAACAAATACTGGTTTATACTGGTTAGATTAGAATAGAATAGATTAGATCTACTTTATTCATCCCACAACGGGGAAATGTAGTTGTTAGCAAGTACTGAGGATGTAAGGATACAAGGATGTAAGGGTATAAGGATGTAAGGATACAAGGATGTAAGGATATAAGGATGTAAGGATACAAGGATGTAAGGGTATAAGGATGTAAGGATACAAGGATGTAAGGATATAAGGATGTAAGGATACAAGGATGTAAGGGTATAAGGATGTAAGGATACAAGGATGTAAGGATGTAAGGATACAAGGATGTAAGGATACAAGGATGTAAGGATATAAGGATGTAAGGTCGCCTGGTGAAGTGACTGGTGTAAAAATACTGCAACGTAAGTGACAATGGTATATACTATAAGTATAAATGATATAAATACTACAACTGCAGCTGTGCATGAAATTACAATATTGTGATGTAAAGGTACCATTGATATAAAAAATCATCCATCCTTCTTCCCTCCCTTTTGACCCAATCTGTCCCACTTCCATCTATGTTTCCTTCCATTTTCCCTTCCTTCTTTCCTTCCTTAATTCCCTTCTTCCTTCCTTGACTGAATCTGTTTCCTCCCTCCCACCTCTTTCCTTCCCTCCCTTCCTTCCTTCCTTCTTCCCTTCATCCTTACCTTTTTGACCTAATTGACCCAATCTGCCCCTTTTCCTTCTATCTTTCCTTCCTTTTCCCATTTGTCCTTCCTTCCTTCCTTCCTTCCTTCCTTCCTTCCTTCCTTCCTTCCTTCCTTCCTCCCTCCATTGACCCAGGAGACCAACAGGAGGGTTAAAGATGTATCAGTATATGAGTATCAGGTTTGATGAGGGGTTGAAGCTGACCGCTGATGGAGGCTGATCGTTTTGAAGCTGACCGCTGATGGAGGCTGATCGTTTTGAAGCTGACCGCTGACGGAGGCTGATCATCGTTTCTCCGGTTGAGATGAAACGTGTAGAAAAGCAGCGACGGTAAATCTTCAGTATCAGGATGAAGGACTCAGTTTATGTCTCAGAGTCCCCATGCGTCACCGCCGCGCTCTCCGAGATAAATAGGACATTAAAATACAAGATGGCAGAAGAAGTGTCGGCTCCTTAAACAGAACTCGTTCTTATAAACACGAAACTCGACTCGAAGGAGGAAGAAAAAAAAAAACAGGAGGCTGCTGCGTTAAAGACGGAGGGAAATGAAAACCGCCCCGCGGGCCGAGGGAGAAAAATGAGATTTGAAGAGTGAGACGTAGGAAACGAGACGAGGCTGTTGAGGTGAATATTATCGGCAGCATTACCTCCCGTCCCCCCCTCCCCCTCCCCTCCCCCCTGACTGAAAAGACATTTGAGCAGAGAGAGCGATGGATGTGGAGGCGCTTGTTTCATTACGTGCTGTCAGCACAAACAGCAACAACAGCTCTCCTGACAGCTGTAGAGGAGAGGAACTGACACGGAGGTTAGCCTGTTTCATTACTCCTGCTCCTCATAGAGCTGTTGGACTCCAACACACACACACACACACACACGTCCCCCACCGCAGCCTCACAAACATCCAACTCATCATCACACTCATATTCTCACCAGGAAGGTCTGATGGTCCATTACTTGGTCGTATCCACATTTCTTTTCTGGTTTTACAGCTGAACCAACTCTATCAACAAAAACACAGTCGCTCAGTCATTGGATCAACATCACGGCCGGATCTTGAATAAAAACTACACAGTGGAGGTCACAATATTTAAATAAGGGTGCACTATGTGATAATGTAGTACATGTTCACCTCATGTTGTAACAGCCTATATTTATTACCACCAAAACCACATGCACCAACCAACCAACTCACCCAATTTCAATTTCAAAAGTGCAACACCAGCATTTTGTAATAACTGATGCAATACGTAACAACTTACAACAACTAACAGAATTTTATTACATAATGTGGTGCAACAAGGTCATGCATCTGCACTTTTACTTTGGTTTTTCCAGTTTTGTCACTTGCACAACCTCCTGTTACATCGTCATGGACAACGACGTGCAACAGCAGAGAACGGATCAGGATGGCGTGTTGCTAATGAGAGATGATTTCCGCATTTTCTGAGAACAACGGACGCCTGTTGAATCCAAAAAACACACTTGGATTTTTGCATTTGTTTTGGAAAAGGTTCGGATCACATTCGCACCACGAACCGAGGAAAAAGTCTGTGTCAAGTGAACTGAAGCAGCCTGCTGCGAGTTTACGGATTCGCCCTTTAGTTTCATATTTGACCTGTTGAACTGAAACTTACAGAACTTACGACGACATAAATCACCTTTTCTTTTCTGTTTTTCAGGTATTGAATTTCAGACAAGAGAAGGATCAGCTCTCACATCAGTGTAGGAACTGGAGCAACCAGCGGAGAATCTCTTTGGCAGTTCTGCTTAAAGATCAAAGATCTGCTTTCACACCTCAGAGTTTCAGTGTCAGGACAGAATATATCCGCTCAACTCACAGTCTGCTCTCTACTAAATCATCTTATCTTCCTCTTCCTCTCCTCTCTCTTTTATAACCAGCAGAGACACTTTGACCTCTGTGACCTCTTAAACTGCTGAAGCTTCACATGCACCGGGTTTCTGGAGCTAGTTTCCTTTGTGCAGTCGAACGAGAGCGTTATGCAGTAAACTTGTAATTGTCTTCTTATTTGGATTGTGCATGCATCTGTCCATCCAGCTGCAGGGTTGAGGAGATTTGTGAATGAATAAATAGTCTACAGATGCATTCTAGGAACTGCAGGCTCCTGTTGCTGCAGCTGGACCCATGAAGAGACTCATTCAGGAGCTTTTTAACAGATATTTTTACATTTTCTCGTCCCAACAGGCGCTGGACGTCAATGCAACGTCAAAGAACGACATCGGACTTCAGATTCTGCGTCCAATCAGCGTCTTCCTGAGATACACTGTCATGCAAAAGTTTGTTAAGATGTCTGTTAATGTGAACAGTTCAGCAAGATGGAAGATGAAATGATCTCCAATAAAGATCCTAAAGTTAAACATGAAACACTCTTTTTCAATATTTTAATCAATCTCAGTGTATTATTGTAGTTTTCTACAGTTTCAGAGTGAAAAAGGGAAACAAAGCAGCAGCAACAACAGAATGGGAAACCCAGGAGCTCTTAGAGAACTTTGACTAATGTATCAGACAA
This sequence comes from Decapterus maruadsi, assembly GCA_030347415.2. NCBI lineage: Eukaryota > Metazoa > Chordata > Actinopteri > Carangiformes > Carangidae > Decapterus > Decapterus maruadsi. The sequence continues at coordinate 1,198,094 of CM064888.1, forward strand.
GATATTTACTATTTACACACTGGGACAGTTTCTTTTCTGTCAGTTTGAACATGGAAGAGATGAAGATAAAAACTAAATGATATAGTTTAAAATGTAAAGTGAATGTGTCATCTGTAACATCATCACATCATTTCATCGTCCACTCGATGAACTGTTCACATTAACCAACAAACCGTTGCATGATGACGCTGCACAACCAGTAACAACAGAGCAGATTGATTTCCTGGTGATGTGCTGTGACTGTCTTTCTGTCCGACACGGCAGAAGAAGAAGAAGAAGAAGAGGAATGGTCTGTTTTCTGGTCTGTTTTCTGGTCTGTTGTGAGAGGAGCTGTGACCTGACGACACCGACTGCAGATAAACATCAAACATCCTCCAGACGACGACGCTGAGTCAGTGAATCAGACAAACAACAAACACCACAGACCTTGAACTCATCATTTCACTCCTTCTTCTCCTTCTCCTCCTCCTCCTCCAGCCTGGTCTCATGTTGTGATCTCTTATCTCGGCGGGCGGCGGTGCAGACAGGCGTGACACGGACCCGCTTTCATTCACTCTCACTCCTCCTCGTCTTCGTCTTCGTCGCCTTCGTCTTCGTCGCTTGAACAATATCAACTCAAAGCGCTCCGAGACGTCGGAGGCATCAAAGAGCAGCTTGTTTTTAATCTCCTGAGCGCTCGATCTGATCCCAGCGCTGATGTGAGGAAATGTAAAGATGTGAGGAGAATATTTTCCTCCCTGATGATGATGATGATGATGATGATGATGATGATGAGACCTTTTCAACCGGACGGACGGACGGACGGACACACACTCAGGCTGTCAGAGGTGTGTGTGTAGGAGCTTGTTAGACATGTTGTCGTGTCCATCAACCCCCCCCCCGCCCCCCCTCTGACCTTTAGTTTAATTAACAGCCCCCCTCTCTCCACGGAAACCACATCCCAGCAGCAGCAGCTTCACATGAGGCTGAGATCGATGCAGCTCATGTTTGTTTACGTCTGCATTTATGTCGTTGCATGTGTGTGTGTGTGTGTGTGTGCAGGTTTATTTACAGTATACTATTAGTCAGATTAAAGCCCAGGTTTTTGCTGTGTCACCATGGTAACTGAGCTGTCGGCTCGCGCTCACACACAGAGAGAAAGAGGAGGAGATGAGATCAAACAGCGGAGACGAAGTGAATTATTACGATGTGCAACAGAAACATTTGTTTTGTTTTGTTGTTTGTTTTTCTCTCCGACAAACAGGAAACTGTTCACGCTCAGTCCCACAATGCACCGGGAGGAGGAGCCAGACGTCTGGAGTCAGTTTACTCTCTACGCTGCTGTAGTCACTCACTTTCTACTGAATAAAACTCTTATTATTGTGTTTCTCAGTGATAATGAAACGTCTTACTGTACTTTTGTACTGTACTTCAACATCCAGGTACACACTCAGAATAGTTAAGTATTCAAATTGAGACACAGCGTCTGACAGAAAGACTTATATTTTAAATAGATTCTTCACTGGTAGAAAGTTAATTCAAGTCATCTCTTCAAACACAGAAGGTAAACGTAGAACGCCATCGTCATGTTGTCAGGAATGAAATGAGACTGAGACGTGTCTGACTTTAACTCAGCTCTCCTGAATCTTTCTCTCTGAACTTTGTAGTTGTTTTAGAGGTAAATGCAGAGACTGATGATGAACAACTGTCCCTGAAGGCAACGTGCATCAGAGGTTTTGCATGAATTTCCCTCTAAAACAACTCTGTGTGGTAACGTTGTGTTATTATCTCATAGCGTGGTGAATGTGCAGGTCACAACTTGTCCACCAGAGCGTTGTGGAGTTGTTGGATTGTGTATTTGATGAGTTTGATGAGGGAAACCAAGAAATCCCATGAGCCTCCGTAGCGTAGCTCTGAGCAGCTCACGGCTCTGCTCCGCCGTTCTAAAAATAGCTTGCACCGACAATTAAAGGTAACGAACCTCCTGTTATGACTATAGGGGTTATGGATTTTGACAAAATGTTGAACTGTCCCTTTAAAGCAGCTTCATTTGTGTTTTTCTAAGTGACTAATGTGGTTGAACCAAACACGGAGCTACGAGAGACAGAGACAAACAGCGGATTCACACATTAACTTTAACATTAACGTCTGCCATTAAAGCTTCTTTCTTCTTCTTGTTTTGTTTATTTTCAACCCAATGTTTAACTTTTAATTACAGTTGCCCCATTATGAAGCGACATTAACGGTGGAAATGCCAGCAGGTCCAAACAACAGGCTGAGTTATGAGCCGCTCTGAGCTCTGAGTCACCAACAAAGCAGCAATTTCACCTGAAAACATCCCATCATGGTCTGGCAGCTGGAGCTCACTGGCAGGCAGGCAGGCAGCCGCTAAATGGAAAGAGCCTTTTTAATAATTTATAGTTATAGGAAACCAACGCAACACACACACACACTGGAGAGACTTTTAACTAACTTCACCACACACACACACACACACACACACACACACACACACACACACACACACACACACACACACACACACAATCTCCTCCATCCTCAGTTATCAGGAGAAACCAAAACTCACTCTGGTGAAAGTGGAGAAAATTTAGTTTTTGTTCATAATTATAGAGCTAATGGCTAACAGCTAACGGCTAATGATAGGAGAGGAGGAGGAGGAGAGTGAAAGAAGGGAGGAATAAAAGAGACAAGAAGAAGATGGGAAAACAGATGATGATGCACAAGAGGAGAGGAAGCAAAAAGGAGACAAGACAGAAGAGCAGAGGAAAGGAAACAAGGAAAGGAACAAGGAAAGGAGACAAGGGAGGGGAGTAGGAATCAAGGAAAGGAAATAGGAAGCATCACTTTCTGTTTCTGTTCCTGTCACCATGTGGATCAAACTCTCCTCGACGGAGACGGTTTGTGTCACGTAGCGACGGCGCCGACACTGATTGGTCACGGCTCGACAGGTGTCACTCAAACGCACACACACACACACACACACACACACACACACACACACACACACACACACACACACACACACACACACACACACACACACACACACACACACACACACACACACACACACACACACACACACACACACAGAGAGACACAGAGGTCAAGTCAATTTGATCCAGTGGAGCAGACGACGGTGAATGAAACACGCAACATGGCGGCAAGATGGCGTTGGTTAACCTCCTGTCGTCCTTCTGGGTCAAAGTGACTCAATCTGTTCCCTTCCTTCCTTCCTTCCTTCCTTCTTTCCTTCCTTCCTCCCTTCTTCCCTTCTTTCCTTCCTTCCTTCCTTCCTTCCTTTCCCTTTCCTTCCTTCCTTCCTTCCTTCCTTCCTTCCTTCCTTCCTTCCTTCCTTCCTTTCCCTTTCCTTCTTTCCTCCCATCTTTCCATTTGTCCTTCCTTCCTTCCATCTTTCCCTTTGTCCTTCCTTCCTTCCTTCCTTCTTTCCTTTCCCTTTCCTTCTTTCCTCCCATCTTTCCCTTTGTCCTTCCTTCCTGCCTTCCTTCCTTCCTTTCCCTTTCCTTCTTTCCTCCCATCTTTCCATTTGTCCTTCCTTCCTTCCTTCCATCTTTCCCTTTGTCCTTCCTTCCTTCCTTTTATCCTTCCTTCCTTCCTTCCTTCCTTTCATCCTTCCTTCTTTCCTTTCCCTTTCCTTCTTTCCTCCTATCTTTCCCTTTGTCCTTCCTTTCTTCCTTTCTTCCTTTCCCTTTCCTTCTTTCCTCCCATCTTTCCATTTGTCCTTCCTTCCATCTTTCCCTTTGTCCTTCCTTCCTTCCTTCCTTCCTTCTTTCCCTTTGTCCTTCCTTCCTTCCTTCCTTCTTTCCTTTCCCTTTCCTTCTTTCCTCCCATCTGCCCTTTTGTCCTTCATTCCTTCCTTCCTTGACCCAGGAGGACAACAGAAGGGTTAACCATGTCATCAGTGCTGCTGCAGGGTGGAGGGGGGAGGGGCTGTGATCACATGACCCGACCTGCCAGCGTGAACAAAGCGCCAAAAAAAAAAAAAAAGAAAGAAAGAAAAAAATCAAATAATGAAAATAATAAATCTCCTCTGGCTCGGTGTTTATCGGAGGATTCATCTATAATGGGACCTGAGTGAACTCACACTTCAGCTGCTGCGATTAATCATCGGTTCAGCGAGGTGTCACCGGTCTGTACAGAGAGCCGGGAGGCTGCAGACGCTACGCTGCTGGAGGAGGAGGAGGAGGAGGGAGATTTTATCTGTGTGTGTGGTGACGAGTCAGGACCACAGGAGAGGAGACCTTTATAACACCTGCTTTCACTTCAGCTTCCTTTCTTTAAAGGGTTAGTTCAACAATTTGTCAAACTGGCCCATCACCATAACCCCTATAGTCATAGGAGTAGGTTTGTTACCTTTAATTGTCGGTGCAAGCTGTTTTTAGAACGGTGGAGCAGAGCCGTGAGCTGCTCAGAGCTACGCTACAGAGGCTCATGGGATTTCTTGGTTTCCCTCATCAAACTCATCAAATACACAATCCAACAACTCCACAACGCTCTGGTGGACAAGTTGTGACCTGCACATTCACCACGCTATGAGATAATAACACAACGTTACCACACAGAGTTGTTTGAAAAACTGCCCCACGGGAGCAGAAGGTCACAACTTGTCCACCAGAGCGTTGTGGAGTTGTTGGATTGTGTATTTGATGAGTTTGATGAGGGAAACCAAGAAATCCCATGAGCCTCCGTAGCGTAGCTCTGAGCAGCTCACGGCTCTGCTCCGCCGTTCTAAAAACAGCTTGCACCGACAATTAAAGGTAACGAACCTACTGCTATGACTATAGGGATTATAGTGATGGGATAATTTGACAAAATGTTGAACTATCCCTTTAAAATCCAACATTGTCCAGGTTCAGGCTCCTGCAGCTGCAGATATGGATCATTATCAATGAGGTCGTTGGGAAAATATTATTACAGCATCATCAACATTTCCTGTTTGTTTAAACGATGCCGCTGCTTTGCTCTTCTTTCATTTTCATCCGATTCATCGCGACGACGGATCCGTTACCTCGTCAGCAGCGATCACACCTTCCTCCGTCACCATCACACACAGGGAGTTTGTGTGTTTCCCTCCTTCATCTGCTCTCAAACAATTAAAAGTTTCTCCGGCTCTGCGTGAACCTTGCGGACCTCCTCCTCTCTCTTTCAGCTCTCTTTCTCCAATTACGTTGTCTGTGTGCGAGCTGATGGCTGCACGACGCAGAGGGAGGGGAGGGGGAGGGGGGGGGCGAGGGGGGGGGGAAATGCACTCGACTAAATTCTAAACGCAGAGACGTGAAGGTGCAGCAGCGCCGGCTCTAATACCTCGAAAATATACAAAGATGAAACAGCAGAGAGCTCCTCATCATTAACATCCTGCAGTGTGTGTGTGTGTGTGTGTGTGTGTGTGTGGAGACGTCAGGTTGGAAGGTTTTCTTTCCTCCATTAAGGTTAAAAATATAATAAAAAATCGGAGACAATTACAGAGAAGTGCTGCAGAGTTTGTTTTTATTATTTCATTTTTCCCCCGTCTCAGTTCTCTGAGCTATAAAACTGTTCAGCTTCACTTCACCTCAGATTCATCTGTCAGACATGTTTAAATGTTGACTTTATGAACGCCTGCCGTCACAGCAGCTGCCGCTTCGCCTCCACTTTTAACGTTCTATCGTAGCCCATGTGCTCATCCATCATCCCAAACTTCAAACAAACAAACAAACTGGTTGGTTTCCAGGTGGATAAACGCCGCTGCTCATCAAACACGACAATGACAGTTTCAGATTTATGATGGATTATGATGACGTTAGGATCCAGACAGCAGGTTAATATCCACACTAATGTTTTCTTTAACGTCACCAGTGCAAAGACGCCAAACGTGTCCTTCACTTTGGTGCATGAATAAAATATGAATGTTTCCTCGAATACAAACATAACACAGTCAAGGTTAAGAACATGTAAATGCAGATTTGTGTGTGTGTGTGTGTGTTTGCAGCTTCAACCTGTGAAGTCGCAACAGGAAGCTGCAGTTCCTCTCCTGACCACTAGAGTCTCCACTGAGTTTACAGCCTGGTACAGAAACAGACTTGGGCCGTGTTAGAAACTGCATACTTTCCTACTACTCATACTAACTCTATAGCGTAGTATGCAATTTAAGTACGCAAGAAGTTCCCAGATGCTAAACTAGATTCACCAGAATGCTGAGTATGCACGACGAGCTACTACTAAATTACCCACGATGCAGCTTAACGTCACCAATCGTCACTTCCTTGCCACGAACAAGACAACAGAAAAAAAGAGTTGGATGAGCTGACCTGTGAAGCCAAACTGACACGCAAATGTGAGTAAATTGTTAAGTATTTTAGCAGCTTGACGGCTTGAACGGTCAAATACCGTTAACGGGACGAGATTAGTCACAATGGCGGTTTCAAGCTAGCTACATCGAGGGTAGGTTAGCTTCCTGTTTTCAAAGTAAAAGCACAAATTCTATCCTTATGGTTCTCTGTATAATAAAGGACAATGGGATTTATTTTGTGAAAATAAGTGCGCAATGCTCAAAACCCAGGATGCACCGATCAAAGCCTCAGCTCCACTCAGGCTCCTCCTCTTTGACCATATTTGGATCAGCAGGGAGAAAGGGGGCGGAGTCAGACACTGTCAAGACAGCAGCAAGGGAGCAGCTCACTCCATCTTTATTTACATCTGTCCATGTTTTCAGATTTTATTTAACCCCCTAAATAAAAGTCTATTGACCATCTCAAGTTGTGACGGTTTCTCTTTTGTTCCTGATCAGACAAAAACACTTGACTGCTCCTTTAAAAGTTAACTCAGGTGAACTAGATTTGTATGTTTTTTTGGAGTCGGCAGGTGCAGTTAGCCGGCGGTTCCACCTGGCTTCCTGACTCGTCTCTGAATAGCAAACAGAGAGGGGGAATCATCCATTATAGCCACACAAAGCTTTCTAATCAGGGCCTAACGGGTATCAGTGGAGTGGGGGTGGAGGGCAGTGTGTCTGTGTGTGTCTGTGTGTGTGTGTGCGCTCCTCTGGGTGCTGCTCATTGTGTGGCTGTTTGTCTGACTCCATTGTATGAGCTGATATTTTGTATGAGAAATACCCCGGCTGGCATTTAGTGAATAGATTTCAGCTGAAAGCTCCTGATGTGAAGGTGCTCTTCCATGACTGACCACTGCTGCACCGTGTGTGTGTCTGTGTGTGTGTGTAAAGGGCAGCGTGGTGGGCTTAAGCCTGCATAACTGATGAGTGTTAAATCATAGTTCCACTTTGATTTTTTCTTTCTTTTTTGGGGATCTTACACAGAGGCGTCTCTGTTCTGTCTCTTTATATTGACATTACACGTCTGCTATTGACGGCCGTCTGTTGGCAGAGACAGACAGAAGTATAGGTCAGATGCCAATGTGACAGAATGGCTGTCAATCAAAAAAAATTAAAGGACTTTGCATTGACGTGTTGTTATTGTGTTGAATTTAATGACTTTTCTTTCACTTTTTACATTCTCTGACGTCTCATGGTTGTAAGATTCATCATTTTTCTTGTTAAATAACAAATGCACATGGAGGAGAGGAGGGTTAGAGACACCAGACCTGCAGAGAGTTCATCTTTAAATGCAGAACAGCATCATCAGGTTGTCCTAACATGTGTCAGGAGTGACATCAGGCTGAGAAAGTGTCTGACTTTTATCACAGGTTTCTTTTTAAAACTCTGACCTGAATCTTTCTCTCTTAACTTAAAGCTGCTTTAATTAAGTAAAGTGTGAAAACCGGGTCTGTAGGTGATGAAACTAGAGAGAGAACAGTCAGATGAGTCTGCAGCTCCAGACGCAGTGAGTATAGTAACTGTTAGCATCGATGCTTTAGACTGAAATTACAGTCCTTCCAGTAATTGATTCAAACTGTGGGTCGAAGGTCAGCGTGACAAACCATGAGCTCATTATGCATCTAAAAATAAAAACAAATAGGCTATTGGTGTTGAGAGGATCTTGCATTGATATGTTATTGTAAATTTGACAAATTTTGTTTCACTTTCTATTTCTCGTCCACATGTCCCTGTCTTCGCCTGTTTTACTGCTGCATCCTCGTCCTCCTCCTCTTCCTCCCTCCTCCTCCTCCTCCTCCTCTCTTTGTCTCAGACTCATGTCAGAAAAGGTCGACATCAGCTTCTCTTTGATCTTCAAAACAAATCATCTTTACAGCTTTCTTTTAAAGATAAATAAGAACATGAATGTTTCATCTTTGGTGTCTGGATTTCTAACGACAGACGGACGGACGGACGGACGGAGGTGCAGCTTAAATTTTAAATAATTGAATATGAAAAAGACCGCTGTCACCCCTGACAGTCTGAAGTTAGGTTCAAGGTGTTTCTGCTTCATTGTTGCTATCTGATCTGGTTGGTTCTGCTTTCACTCCAAAAAGGGGGCGGAGTCACGGTCTGCTGGTCTCCTAAAGGGGGCGGAGTCATGGTCTGTTGGTCTCCTAAAGGGGGCGGAGTCATGGTCTGTTGGTCTCCTAAAAGGGGCGGAGTCATGGTCTGCTGGTCTCCTAAAGGGGGCGGAGTCATGGTCTGCTGGTCTCCTAAAGGGGGCGGAGTCACGGTCTGTTGGTCTCCTAAAGGGGGCGGAGTCACGGTCTGCTGGTCTCCTAAAGGGGGCGGAGTCACGATCTGCTGGTCTCCTAAAGGGGGCGGAGTCATGGGCTGCTGGTCCCCCAAAAGGGGCGGAGTCATGGTCTGCTGGTCTCCTAAAGGGGGCGGAGTCATGGAGAAACCCACGGGACACTGATACAGGAAATGCACAATGGAGTCTGAACCATGGTTTAGCATCTACTGGTCCAGACCAAGACAACCCAGCTTAACGTTTATTTGATGCCGGTACTTTTGAAGTGGTCAAACGGTTACTACAGTTTACGCCAGTGATGGTACCGAGTATCGGTGCCAATCCCCACCTTTCACACCTGTAAATTTGTTTTCAGATCAAACAGAAAGGTCTGAAAGTCTGGACCAAACCAGATCGGTGTGAACTCAGAAACGAGTCTCCAGCTCCTCCCTTTAGTTTTCAGCATCGCCTCACAGTCAGACAAATTAAACCCACAGCGATGACAGATGATGTGATGTGTGAGCGCCGGCTCCTGAACCCAGTGAAAACACAAAACCTGCCGGTGGATTTAAAAATGATTTCATAAAGTGTCCAAAATAAACCTGTCAGTCAAGCAAACAGCCGAACGGCGGCGGCAGCAGCAGCAGACGCTTCAAACAGGAAGGAGGAAGGAAATAGAAAAAAGTGCATTTTAATGGACTGTAAGTACAAAAAACAAGTGAGTCTGCAGAAAAACAACAGCTCAGACTGAGCTCACTTCACTACAAACAGATTTGGGGTTTATCTGAACCTCGTCTTGTTCTCTCATCCAGTACACAGAATGTAATCCCATCCAGCTGCAGGAAATGACCCCTGAACAACAAGGGATTATGGGTAGAAGGAGACGGATGCGGTCTGTCATGCTTGGAAAAAGCCGAGCACAGAGAAGTAAAAAGCTGCAGCCGACTCCCTGGAGGCGTCGGAGCTTCACATCCTGATGGAGATCCGATCCGATGGGGGGGGTTTCCCTCCGCCCGCCAGGATGACGGATCGCCAGAACCAACGGGTCAGAACCGTGGGATGTTTATTTCTAACGCCTGATTGGCCCGCAGTGGAAGGGATGTATAGGCCGGCACGAGGCCGGGACAACAGCATCATGATGGAGCTGCGTTCAGGAAAAGTTACGTGAACCTGAACGAATCAGTTCTGATGGGACGACTCATCTTCCTGCTCGTCGAGGGGCTTTTCAAAATAAAAGTCCCATCTCTGTGGTTTGGTTTGGTTTAGTCTGGTTCAGTTAGTTCAGTTTAGTTTTATTTAGTTTAGTCTAGTCTGGTTTAGTCCAGTTTAATTTAGTTTATTCTAGTTTAATTTAGTCTTAGTCCCTTAGGTTTAGTTTAGTCTTGTCTTGTCCATTTCCATTTGGTTTAGTCTGGTTCATTTAAGATTTGTGTCGTCTTGTTTAATCTGGTCTTGTTTACTTTAGTTTTGTCTAGTTTGGTTTAATAAAGTTTGGTTTAATCTAGTTTAATTTAGTTTATTCTAGTCTAATTTAGTTCATCTAATCTAATATAGTTTGGTCTAGTCTCGTTAAGTTCAGTTTAATTTACGCTTGTCTAACAGGCTAACACCATGAATGACATGGTATTAAACCAAAGGAGAGGAACTTGTCCTGAGTAAATTAATCTTTAAATTAATTAATGAACTAACTCAGTGACCTTAAGTTGCGTTCATGAGCCACCGACAACCAGAACATGAAGAAAATGTACTAAAATAGAACAATGGTATTTTTTTCTTTCCTGCATTTTCAGCTCCATCAAACACTTTAGAAACCCAATTACAGCGGCTCTGACTATAAACTGGAGTCTTTCAACTCACTGTAATGACATAAAAGCAGAGCGGTGACCGGAGATGTAAAATAAAACGTGTCAGGTCGAGAGTTAAAAAGGTGAATGAATCCCGCTGCCTTCTATTACTGAAGCCTTTATTTCCAATTTAGCCGCGGGTGCCGTTAATCCCCCCCCCAACTTAATGTGATGATCTGCTTTGATCTAAATACAGTGGCTTGCTACTAATTGCTTAATCAATTTCCACGCTATTAAATGGGTATGAGGATAATTCACACAGAAACAATCACTTGCAGCTAATAGGAAAGAGAGCGATAAGACGAAGCGAGAAGAAAGAACGAGTTAATCTCCGCTGTCCGACCCCGCCCTCTTCAGGGAACGACACGACGGCGGGGAGGGGGAAGTATCCGGGAATTAACCCCGGAGTTAAAGCACATGGAAATGCTTTGAATGACACTCAGTGTGTGTGTGTGTGTGTGTGTGTGCACAGGTAGATAGGACAGGTGTTGTGTTAATCTGCTGCAGTCAGGCCTCAGCCCCGTCAGGATTACCCAACTTTAAGGAACGAGGAATAATTCTGGATTTCCTGACGCAGCCGTTTGGATTTGGGTTTCCACACCTGTGCACCTTCAGCCACCGAGACGAATTTCACTATTCACACAGTCGACCTGCGACGTAAACCCAGTTTTTCAGAAGCCACTTCCCTTCAACACATTCAGAAAAAAAAACTGTGTGTTCAGCTGCGGCGCCGAGCTGAGCAGCAGTTTTCACACAGTCTCAGCTCCTCGACTATAAAATGACAAATGAAGTTATAAATTCATACGATAAATGTGTTTCAGTGTTTATAGAAGTGATGATTCACTTCATGGTGCGTTTAAGTGCAGAAATATTTCTGATTCTGCGTATTTTCCTGCGTCTGCTGCTACTTTTCATGTCCTGCTCCTGGGTCAAGGAAGGAAGGATGGGAGGATAAAGGGATAGAAGGAAGGAAGGAAGGAAGGAAGGATAAAGGGAAAGAAGGAAGGAGGGAAGGAAGGACAAAGGGATAGAAGGAAGGAGGGAAGGAAGGAATGCAGGAAGGATAAAGGGAAAGAAGGAAGGAAGGACAAAGGGACAGAAGGAAGGAAGAAAGGAGGGAAGGAAGGAAGGAAGGAAGGAAGGAAGGAAGGAAGGACAAAGGGAAAGATGGGAGGAAAGAAAGAAGGGAAAAGGAAGGAAAGAAAGATGGAGGGAGAGAACAGACCAGGGATAAACGCACAGATAATGAAGTGAAGCAAAGTATAGAATTTATCAACTTGTACTTGTGCTTAGGAACGTGCGTAAATTTAAGCACAACTCTGACCATGCGTACACACAAAATCTAGTGGTAGAACAGTGAAACTACAAATAGAACCCAGTGGAGACTCACAGTGTTCAACAATCTCAAACTTCACACCTGTTTCTTAATTAAAAAACTTCTCAATTGGTAATTTAGCAGACATTTTGAATGATTGGTGTGACAAACTATAAAAGTATGCAGGTAGATTTGTGTCATTATTATTCAATTAAAAAAAAAAGCTTCAATAAAAAAATATATTTTCAATTAAAAAAAACACTTTTTTTTCTTTGATTGAAAAGGTTTTTTTATTGAAGTGGATGTTTTTTTTTAATTGAAAATATATTTTTTGATTGAAGAATAAAGACACAAATCTACCTTCATATAAAAGACAGCTTTTTTTTTTTTTTTTAATTCCTCAGTGATCTTTCCTCTGACCCAACAGAATTAACAGCAGTTGTTACTTTCTCCTACACAGCATTTTTTCTTTTGTTGGTCACACCTGCATTTAGTGTTCCAAACAGTATTTTTTGGTTTGATTCAACTTCTCCTACAAGTACCTCAATCTCGGTATCAGAGAAACTCCGCCCTCTTTGCCATGATTTTGGTGTGGGGAAAAAAATCCATTCACGCCTTATTAAAGGGATTGTTGCTACCATACATGGTCAATTGTAGGCGTTTCCAAATGCAAATGACCCTAACTATGGTAGTTAGGAACAGGTGGGATTTATCATCACTGATTACTTACTAGTGTGCGTAAAGGAACGTTTGATAAATAAGAGAAGGACAGAATTTAGAACCTTTTCTACGCACAGTTGATAAATGAGGGCCCTGGTCAGTTGGATCAAAAGAGGAAGGAAGAAGAAGTAAGGATGAAGGAAGGAAAGAAGGAAGGAAAGAAGGAAGCGAGAAAGGAAGGAAAGAAGGAAGGAAAGAAGGAAGCGAGAAAGGAAGGAAAGAAGGAAGGAAAGAAGGAAGGAAGGAAGGAAAGAAGGAAGGGAACAGATGTATTTCATCTAAACGTCCTGTGACAGAACGTGTTCAGCTAATATATAAATAAACACAATAAATAAAAACATTAAATATCCTGAACCCTTGACGCCGGTGAAGGTTTGAATCTGGAGCGCTGCCGTTGGCGTCAGACGACCGACAACCGCTCATTACAGCGACGGTGACAGCGTTCGACCCCGGGCCGCGGCCCCTCGCCGCTTCCATAACTCATTAAGTTACAAATGATATGGAACGGAACCAGCAGCCGCTCGCACGCCAGCGAGACTCAAACGTCCAACAGAACTGCAACATGTTGGACCAGGAACCCGGTGGCGAGCGCCAGCGTTGGCGCCGCCGGCCGACAGATACAGGCCCGAGGATCGGTTCCAGGCGGCGGCGGCGGCGGCAGCGGTGGAATTAACCCAAGTAAACGGATCATTCAGTCGGACAATGTGTGGATTAGGGTCACCGTGGAAACGAGATGCTGTAGTGAGGTGGAAGAAGGTGAAGGTGCGTTTGTTTGTCTTACCTTTAGGAGGATTAGGATGAGGAGGAGGAGGAGGAGGAGGAGGAGGAAGAAGACGAGGAAGAACAGGATGGAACCGAGAAGAGAAAGAGAGAGAAAAAGAGATCATTAGTATTATGATGACATCAGAGGTTTTGAACCAATCAGCATCCAGACAGTGAAAGCAGCCAGGTGAGTCGGGCAGCGAGGCAGGTAACCAGGTAACCAGGTAACCAGGTAACCAGGTAACCAGGTAACCGGCTGAATTTAAATAAATGGAGAATAATATAAAAGCCGCTGTCCCAGAATGCATTGCAGCGGCCGCTCAGTGTTTATTCAGCAGAAAAGCAGCCGAACATGAAGCAGCTGTGAAGGCAGCGCGGCGTGTCCTGGAGGACGAGCTGCAGAATACCAAACACCTCCAACATGGCTGCAGCACGCACACACACACACACACACACACACACACACACACACACACACACACACACACACACACACACACACACACACACACACACACACACACACACACACACACTCACGCCGCAGCAGCAGTTAATTCCTGCTCATTTGTTCAGGTTTCTGAATGAAAAGCTCTTCTTCTTCTTCTTCTTCTGAATCAGAGCTCAAAACAAAAGAAAACGCTGACAGGTTGTGAAGGAAACTGCGACACGGCGGCGCAGACTGAGCTTCTGGTCGACGCCGATAATCGTCACCGTGTAGCAGCGACCACGCCGCCGCCGCCGCCGCCGCCGCCGACCAGGCCCCGACGCGTTGAGCTGCTAAACGTTACGGTTGTCATCATCATTTGACCGTGGGAAATGTGAGACTCAGGGGCAACGAGAGGACGATGAGACAGCACACACACACACACACACACGTGCACACATTAAAGGGATAGTACCATGTTTTTAAAGTGTGGTTGTATGATCTACAAATAGCCCCTAAGTACTTTAATTGCAGTAGAAGACTCTCTGCACTCCTCCCGTTAGCAACGCCAGCCCATAATAGCCCTGCCCAGAGATTTACAACATACATTGTTGTGAATGGACCCAAAGAAACGGCCTATTTTCACGGCCTAAAAGAGGTTTTACATATAATTTTTTCCAGCCCTTCAAAGTGCAGGAAAAACACAGTTTTTATTTGGACCTAACCAACTGCTGATCGGCGGGCGCTAACCCTGGGCGGAGGGATACGTGAGGCGCTAACCCTGGGCGGAACCCTGGGCGGAGGGATACGTGAAGCGCTGACCCTGGGCGGAGGGATACGTTAACCCTTTACGTGAGGCGCTAACCCTGGGCGGAGGGATACGTGAAACCCTGGGCGGAGGGATACGTGAGGCGCTAACCCTGGGCGGAGGGATACGTGAGGCGCTAACCCTGGGCAGAGGGATACGTGAGGCGCTGACCCTGGGCGGAGGGATACGTGAGGCGCTAACCCTGGGCGGAGGGATACGTGAGGCGCTAACCCTGGGCGGAGGGATACGTGAGGCGCTAACTCTGAGGTGGAGGGATACGTGAGGCGCTAACTCTGAGGTGGAGGGATACGTGAGGCGCTAACCCTGGGCGGAGGGATACGTGAGGCGCTAACCCTGGGCGGAGGGATACGTGAGGCGCTAACCCTGGGCGGAGGGATACGTGAGTTGGTTAGGTCCAAATAAAAACTATGTTTTTCCTGCACTTTGAAGGGCTGGAAAAAAATATTATAGCATCAATGGAACTGTGTAGCCTATTTATTTTCACGTAAAACCTCTTTTAGGCCGTGAAAATAGAATCTGAAGCTGCGACATTTAAATGTTTAATGTCGTAACGAACTCCCCCGACTCCGTCAAAAAGCAACGAACCAGCGGCGCCGGGTGTCGGGTTGCTGCGTGAGGACGCTGACGGACGCCGACATGAAACCAAGGTTCTGACAGTCGAGACGGTGAATCAGCTGCTCAGCCGTCAGAACCATCGACTTCACACCTGAAACAAAAAAGACGCCAAAAATAAACTTCCTGCAGCCGATGAACCTCGGAGCATTCGCAGCATCAAGGAGACGGGAAGGTTTGATGTGATTGATGTGAGAAACTGTTTTCACTCTGATCTGATTCTTTATTTTCCTTCCTCGTCTGTTCGTCTCAACACGGCCACTTCCTGTCGTCTCCTCGGACTCGTCCTCCTGAACTCGTCCTCCTGAACTCGTCCTCCTGAACTCGTCCTCCTGAACTGGTCCTCCTGAACTGGTCCTCCTGAACTCGTCCTCCTGAACTCGTCCTCCTGAACTCGTCCTCCTGAACTCGTCCTCCTGAACTCGTCCTCCTGAACTCGTCCTCCTGAACTCGTCCTCCTGAACTCGTCCTCCTGAACTCGTCCTCCTGAACTCGTCCTCCTGAACTCGTCCTCCTGAACTCGTCCTCCTGAACTCGTCCTCCTGAACTGGTCCTCCTGAACTGGTCCTCCTGAACTGGTCCTCCTGAACTGGTCCTCCTGAACTCGTCCTCCTGAACTCGTCCTCCTGAACTCGTCCTCCTGAACTCGTCCTCCTGAACTCGTCTTCCTGAACTCGTCTTCCTGAACTCGTCCTCCTGAACTCGTCCTCCTGAACTCGTCCTCCTGAACTCGTCCTCCTGAACTCGTCCTCCTGAACTCGTCTTCCTGAACTCCGAGGCGGGAAAAGGAAGTTCTGATTGTAATGATCTGGAGAAAACCTTCACATTTAACACTCCTTCATTTAGTCTGATGCTTTTCATCCAGAGCCTTTTCATTTCCACCTGAGGGACGACGACACCGAGGCTTCAGAGGAGGAGGAGGAGGAGGAGGAGGAGGAGGAGGAGACCTTGGAGTAAAGAGCTAAAGTACTTCATGTATTCACCCGGTGTGAGAGGATCGAGTAAAGAGGAGGAGGAGAGTAAGAGCTCGTTAGATTAGTCTGAATTATGAACTTGTTTCAGAGATGACGAGCAGCTGACTCCAGATCAGTGGAGGAGAAACACTGTGATACTCTGATGATCCATAAAGGATGAGAGAGAAGCTCCTCAATTAAACGACGGTTTATAAAGACACGACTGACGGAGCAACACGACCTCTGCATCCCAGAACACACCGAGGCTCAAGACCTGGAACCAGAGAGCAACGAAAAACCAAACAAGAATTACCACAAAGACTAAAAACCACTGGAGCTCCAGACCAAACGACCGCACAGCAACAAGGGAAACAGATCTGAAGACAAACCAAACCCAACAGGGTCAATAAACACAATATTTTCCAGAGGAACAGACAGAGTCTCTGAGACCAGAACACCAACACTGCAAAAACTCAACATCTTTCCAAGAATATTTGTCTTATTTCTTGTCAAAACTAAACTCTTTCCACTTAAAATCAGACTCATCACCTAAAATTAACTTGTTTTCAGATCATTTTCACCCGTTTCAAACTAATTTCCACTTGAAATAAGTAGAAAAATCTGCCAGTGGAGCAGATTTTTGTGTTTGTAATAAGAAAGAAAAACTTGCTCCATTGGCAGATTTTTCTACTGATTTCATTCTGGGAAAGATTTTGAGTTTTTGCAGTGAAACGTCTAGAGAGACGACAACAACCGAACACCAACAACGACCACAAAGACGACAGTAAACCTCATTTCACCAAAACTATGGAGCTCAAGACTGAAACAAGAACGACCTCACACCAGTTGGAGACAAACCAAACCCAACAGGGTCGGAGACAGGTCGACTTCACACATCCTCAAGGTTCTGGTTCTGGTTCTGGTTCTGGTTCAACTCCAACCTGGATCCAGACCCGGTCCAGAACAGGACACCAGAGTCTGTTATTTTCAGCCCGTCTAGCTACAACTTTAACACCTGGTGGATGATTGACAGGTGCGGTCGCCGTGGAGACGACGACGAGGAGTGTTTAGGATCCAGACTTCGATCCGTCAGCGGGAAGAAAACCCGGAGCGCGGGACAGTCGGAGGTACACAGCTCGTTTGTCTGCCATCAGCGGCGGCGGTTGGCGGCGGTTGGCGCGCGGCGACGTGACCTCATCATTAACCAGCCAACGGCGGCGTGACCTTTGGTGTCAGCGGCGCAGCGGGGACCCAGGCCATCCGTTACCGTGACAGCGGGCCAGACAGTGACAAGCAGGAATCATTAACTCTGACAAATGACGGTTATTATGTCACCTCTGCTTACACAGAGTATTATGGTCTGGCTGCGTGACGCCGCCATCAGACACCTCCTGATGAATGAATGAATGAATGAATGGTCATTTTTATTCGTCCAATCAGCTGCAGCTTCTCTGTGTTGGTAAACAACAACACACCTGGTCACAGTGACGACATCAGGACGGTTTCTAGTGATTTTAAACCTTATAATCCTCCTGGTTGCTGATTGGACGAGACCGTCAGACGCAACATTTCATCCTAACGTTGTTTATCGGCTGCTGGACGTCGACTCGTCTCCGACCCTGTTGGGTTTTATTTGTCTTTACATCAGTTTCCTCTTGGTTGTTTTAGAGGGAAACACAGAGACTGTTGATGGAAAACTGTCCCTGAAGGCAACGTGCAAGCTCTGAGCAGCTCACGGCTCTGCTCCGCCGTTCTAAAAACAGCTTGCACTGACTATTAAAGGTAACGAACCTACTGCTATGACTATAGGGGTTATGGTGATGGGCCGTGGGGGAATCCCGGCTCTGGTTTTGTTTTCATCCGGCTCTTGGTTTGGTTTTGGTGACTTCACATCCTTCAGTCTGTGCGACATCTTGTAGAAACATATTTCTCCGGCCGCCAGACGGACACATTTATTTAGTCTCTGGCAGCAGAATACAGAGTCTGACATGAGCCAGAGTGAAGTCCCTGTCGGCCGGGAGGAAGAGGAGGAGGAGGAAGAGGAGGAGGAGGAGGGAGGAGGAGGAAGAGGAGGGTGGACAATGGAGTGGAGGCTGGTGGGGAGGAGGAGGGAGGAAAGGGGGGGGGACTAATTAGAGACCGGAGCAAAATGCCAACAGAAAGTTTGTGAGAGCTCAGACCTCGGTTTCAGGGGAAGTGGACAGAACGACGGCTGCAGAGCCACAAGACCAAGACCACGACCACGAGGAGGAGGAAACCGCATCATTGCCATCACTGCAATATTCAACTGGTTCACAAGATAATATACAACGCAACCCCTCCCCTTCTCCCCCTTTAAAGAAATTGTACAGCTCTAGTCGGAGTCGATGAGCCTTTTTAGTTTGTGCTCTGTGTTTTCTGTGTGTTGTTTATATGAAGACTGCAGATGGTGCAACCATCTCTTCATTTTCTGCAAATGATTAATGTCGTTGCACACGCACTGTCCCTTTAATAAACAAAATAAACCAAACTATACCACTGCCTGAATCTGCAGGACGTCATTTTATTATATTGTGAATATTTATCTTATTTTTCTCTGATTTGAGACAGAAATTCATGTAAAACAACACGTTACATACGACACAGCTGCTCTAAATCACAGGTCGTGGTGTTTTTCTGAACTTTATTATTAACTGTGACGTGACGAGTCACAGTTTCACTACAGCCACTTATTACGGTTTATTCTCTTATGTTTCTAATGTGACTCGGACAGTATAGAAAAAATAATTTAGAAAACACAACAATGAAAATGATTTGACAAAAATAAAACAATTTGTTGACAGCTGATGGGATGGAGGTCCTGTCTCTACATAACTAACTAATATATTGACTATAACAATTATAACAGTAGAGCACCCGTCCCTATAATTGCTATATTTAATTGCAACATTTGCCTCATGAACGTCAGACATTAGAGATTTTCCTCTGTAAATAAAAGTGTCATGGTTCACATTTGTTTCCCCGAGTTCACATAAAGGTTGTTCAACCAGGAAATATGAATATTTCACTGTGTATTAAAGCAGAAACCTCGTCATGGCGTCTCTTCCTGTTTTAAAAGCTGCACACCACAACATTTTTTATTTAATTCCTGCAAAAAAACCCTCAAAAATCACCGACTCCAGAGTTCATCCCCTGGTTCATAATTATGATGATCTACAAATGCAAATGTAGCAAAAAATATATATTTTATAAATTAACTGCTGAAATCCACAACCTTGCACGGCGGTGAGGTCAGATCTGACTGAGCTCAGAGAAACAGCACAACAGCAGTTTTTCCTCACACAGCGGCGTGAAGCAGCTAATGACTTCAATGATGTGTCAACGCTGGAGCTGAGACGTCGCCACGGTGATTATTATACCTTATTATATTATATTACATTATGGTACATTATATATGTTACAGCCAAAGGAAGCAGCGACTCTTTGAAGTCCAGACCAACGTTTCTTTGCTTTTGAAGCTTCTGACTTGTGATAAAGACCAGAGTGTTGATCTGAAAACAGACTCACACTCTGTTATATACATATATACATATACATACTGATGCATGAAGAATGAGGCGTTTTCACTGTTTCATCAACTTGTAACATCTGTCCTACGCAGCGCTGCAACACCATGACAGCACCTGAAGGCCTCACATGGTAGCTGCAAGAGAACATTTCATCTCCCATCGTTTCTCCTCGTAAAACTTCACGAAGTTCAAAAGACATGAGACGTTACGTTTCAATAGCCATGCTATTGGAGGAACGCATTTTAACTATATTGAAAAATGAAACAGTAGTTTTTGCTGTCTTCCTATCTGGTTTAATCCCAGGGTTGTCCAACCTTAGAACGCTCTGATTGGTGGATCAGCAGACCAATCAGAGGCCAGCAAAGGGTCAGTTGGTGAATTTATATGTTTGTTTGTTTGTTTGTTTGTTTGTTTGCAGCTCATCGATCTCCTGATCTCAGATCAGTCGTAGTAAAAATCAAACGCTGGGTCGGATTCAGCTGCTCAGTGTGAGGTCATGAATTATACAAGAGCTGCTGCTGGAGGAGGAGGAGGAGGAGGAGGAGGAGGAGGAGGAGGAAGAGGAGGAGGAGGAGGAGAAGAGAGGAGGAGAGAGGAAGAGGAGGAGGAGGAGAAAAGAGGAAGAGGAGGAGGAGGAGAGAAGAGGAAAAGGAGGAAGAGGAGGAGGAGGAGGAGGAGAAAAGAGGAAGAGGAGGAGGAAGATGAGGAGGAGGAGGAGAGAAGAAGAGGAGGAGGAGGAGGAGGAAGAGGAGGAGGAGGAAGAGGAGAGAAGAAGAGGAGGAGGAGGAAGAGGAGGAGAAGAGTGGAAGAGGAGGAGGAGGAGGAGGAGAGAAGAGGAAGAGGAGGAGAGAAGAGGAGGAGGAGGAGGAGGAGGAGGAGGAGGAGGAAGAGGAGGAGGAGGAGGAGGAAGAGGAGAGAAGAAGAGGAGGAGGAGGAAGAGGAGGAGAAGAGTGGAAGAGGAGGAGGAGGAGGAGGAGAGAAGAGGAAGAGGAGGAGAGAAGAGGAGGAGGAGGAGGAGGAGGAAGAGGAGGAGAGAAGAGGAAGAGGAGGAGGAAGTGGAGGAGAGAAGAAAAGGAGGAAGAGGAGGAGGAGGAGAGAGGAGGAAGAGGAGGAGTGGACAGTGGTGAAGCTCTGAACCGTCCTCCCTCCCACAGGAGAAGCTCTGACATCACGGAGAGAACAATGTCCAGCGGTTACCAAGGTCACCTGTTCTGCTGCTGCACTCCATCACACACACACACACACACACACACACACACACACACACACACACACACACACACACACACACACACACACACACACACACCCTGGCTGTGTGTGTGTGTGTGTGTGGGCAGGAGGTGACGGTGGTGGATCGTGGGTGGTTTCGTGGGGCCGAGGTCGCGGCGCGGGGGGAGGAGGGAGGAGGGGGGGCTGCGCTCCGGGAGCCCCGAGGCTGCTGGGAGTTTAAAATTAGCCGGAGAGCAACGTGTGTGGTTATGTGTGTGTGTGTGTGTGTGTGTGTGTGTGTGTGTGTGTGTGTGTGTGTGTGGTTATGTGTGTGTGTGTGTGTGTGTGTGCTGCTCCTGCTGTGTTATGAATCTGCCGCTGCGTTCCTCGGCAACAGCCCCATTTGTTATTTTAATTGTGCACCTGTGGGTCGCAGGTGTAAGAGGCGTCCTGCCGCCGCTAATGTGTGTCCTGTCATCTGAACGCACACACACACACACACACACTGACACACACACACACGGCTCAGACAGGGAGATTTGTTCTCTGCTCCATGAATCAATAAGGTCGTTGACCCTCTGAAACCGTCACATTTAAACATCTTGAACTCTTCTGACTTGTCCCTGCAGGGCCACCGTACCCACCACCCATTAACCATCACCTAATGACAGTCTGGCTCCTGATTGGCTGCTCACGCTGCTCCACATTACTGTAATATGAGCTTATTATATGTTAAACGTTATGACTGACACCACACGGCTCGTTCTGCTGCATTTAAGACTTTTTTTCTTTCCTGTGATCTGATTGGACGATTCCAGCTCCAGTTTCCAGGACACAAAGTTAAGATCGAGCATCGGCCGAGACAGTGACGGTTTCCCAGAAGGAGTTCAGGAACTCGTCTTATCTCCTCGTCTTCAGCTTCAGACGCAGAAACAAAAAAAAAAAAAAAGATGCATCACAGTGATTTTTTTGTCACTAAAGGGATAGTTCAACATTTTTGTCAAATTGCTCCATAACCCCTATAGTCATAGCAGTAGGTTCGTTACCTTTAACTGTCGGTGCAAGCTGTTTTTAGAACGGCGGAGCAGAGCCGTGAGCTGCTCAGAGCTTATTATGGGATTTCTTGGTTTCCCTCATCAAACTCATCAAATACACAATCCAACAACTCCACAACACTCTGGTGGACAAGTTGTGACCTGCACATTCACCACGCTATGAGATAATAACACAACGTTACCACACAGAGTTGTTTTAGAGGGAAATTCATGTAAAACCTCTGATGCACGTTGCCTTCAGGGACAGTTTTTCATCACCAGTCTCTGTATTTCCCTCTAAAACAACTCTGTTGTGTAACGTTGTGTTATTATCTCACAGCGTGGTGAATGTGCAGGTCACAACTAGTTTATTTACACTGATGCTGCAGCTCTGACTCTGTCTCTGTGGACAACAGACGAGTCCTGATGACATAAAGAACGAGTTAATGTTGGGGTTAATCCCACTCAGCCTCCTCAGCGTCTCCATGGCGGCGGCCCGACACCGACACCGTATTAAACATGTAACACGCGTGACACACGAGCAGATGATGCATGATGTATTTATAATGCGGGCGGCTCCCTGCAGAGAGAGGAGAGTTAATCTGACCACAGATCAGTTATCTAACCACAGCTACAGGGTCACAGGAGGAGGCGGGATCTGATTGGCCGGGGGTTAATTACACCAAGAGCCCATAGTGTGTGTGCATGTGTGTGTGTGTGCGTGCATGCATGTGTGTGTGTTTGTGTTATAATCACGCCGTGTGCAGCTGAACCTTCGACTCCATCCATCAATTTATTACTTTGTCATCGTTTCGCTGCAGAGAAACTTTTCCTCCTCTTCCTCCTCCTCTTCCTCTCCTTGCATCCTAACCTCTCATCTTCTCCTCTTCTCCTCTTCTCCTCCTCCTCCTCCATCTCTTCTGTCTTCATCTTCTCCTCTTAACTTCTTCTCTAAATTGCCCCTCCTCTTCTTCTCTCCCTCTCCTCTGGAAGCTCATCTCTCCATCTCTCCCTGCACTCTTCTTCTTCCTGCCCTCGTCTCAACCCGTTATTCAGCTCTTTCTCTTTCGTGTCAGCCCCCCCCCCTCTCCTCCCCCCTCCTCCCCCCCTCCCTTCTCCTCCCTGCATCCTCACCCTCTACTACTGAGCATTACTTATAGA
This sequence comes from Decapterus maruadsi, assembly GCA_030347415.2. Classification (NCBI taxonomy): domain Eukaryota; kingdom Metazoa; phylum Chordata; class Actinopteri; order Carangiformes; family Carangidae; genus Decapterus; species Decapterus maruadsi. The sequence continues at coordinate 1,221,114 of CM064888.1, forward strand.
TGACACCTTATAGATTATTCACATCACTTTGCGCCCTCCTTCTCTCTCTTCCTCGTTGTACATCTTGGAAAATGGATTAGCCTTAATGAACTAGCGGCTTCTGTGTGAGTGCACGCACAGCTGGTTAAAGGCAGGAGTGTGTGTGTGTGTGTGTGTGTGTGTGTGTAAAGTACTTTGTGTGCACTTTTTCCGTTCTCTACGAGCTCATGGACGTCCAGTAGATTTTAAATCAAAGCCTCTGGTGTCTTTTGCAGCGTGTGCAGTCGTGTAGTTTCTCTTCTCGACACCGTGACCTGGTTCTGGAGAGAAATCAGCTCATTTCTCTCATTTAAATGCACGCGTGTCGTTGATTTCAGCCTCAAAACAACAGCAGAAAACAGCAAGGGATCATGGGAGTTGATGAAAATTGGTTTCACTCGACTGCGGCTTTAACGTTCAGGACGAAGCGGTGGATTAAAGTTTTATTCATGATTTATTTTGTCTCATGTTTCACTAATGAAACAGCAGCACGGAGAGTTAGTTCATCTGTTTCCCTGCTGTAAAGCCACACACACACACACACACACCGGTCACCTGCACACACACACCTGGCTGTCTCCTGTTTAACTATAAACACTGCAGCTGCAGCCGCGTCAAAGACGAAGCTGCAGCTGCAAAAAGCACCGTTACAAAATCAAAATGTGCAGGTGATGAGCATCAATCACTGGAAACAAATACAGACAAATGAAATAATAATAAATAAAACGGTTTGTTACTGCAATGAAATGATATCGCCATAGGTGGCGTTATTCCCATGAGCAGTCGGGCAGCGTCCGCAAAACTGAAAGTAGGAAACACTGAGCGAGTCGACCACTGAGGAATAATATCAAAATAACAATAGAAAACGATATATTTATCAAAAATGGATCCATTCATTCATCCACATTAAAACCAAATACAAGCTCCGTCTAAACTTTGAACACAGTTTTACAAATTTGGCACCAAAAACCCATCTTTCTTGTATCCTCAACAGAAACAGCAACAACCGCGGCCTGTACTGTACGTGTGTTAAAGTGCAGGTTGAACATCAAAGGACATGGAGTTAAAGGCCAGTTGTGTCTTTTCCGAGCCGGCCAGGTGAGCGACCTGGACCCACGCAGACAGGAAGTAGCTGCTGTCTCTTTGATCCGAGGCGGACGAGGGAAGGCAGCTCTCGAAGCGGCGCCGCAGCACCAGCTCGCGCTCTCATCAGCTCCTTTGTGCGTGCAGCTCTTTGTGTGAGACTGATTCATGTGAGCTCGTCTCTATCCATCAGCCAAGCGGGTCCAATTAACATGATGGGTGCATCATGTTAATTGGAGACTCAAGATGGGTTTTTGAACTTCTCACCTCATCTGCATAATGGAATATGGATATTATATTAGCGCCTATATATTTCAAATCTACAAAGGGCAGCAGTGTTGCAGACAGATTATGAATTGACCGGGCTCTCTCCGTGTGTTCGCCGTAATCTCACGGCTCTTTACGACGCCTCTCCCGCTGACAGCGAGGACCTCAGGATGATTAGCGGCCGAGTCGATGGGAGGGAAGAGAGCAGACGAGGCTCAGAGGTCCCATCCAGGAATGATGGACGGGCTGGATGGGGCGTGAAGAGGATGATGAAGATGAAGAGATTCTAGATCTTTCTTCACTGTTGAACTGTTGGTAACACTTTACTTGACGCCTATCTCTGCAATGCATAATAACCATACTTATAACGAGTTATAATGCAGTTATAACACTGTAGTTATAAACACTCATAAATGACCATAATGCTCTATAACAATAAGCATAACCCAGAATAAAACATTTTATCATGACTTATAAGGTCAGGTGTTATAATAGGTGATAATTGTTAGTAACTCGTTGACAATGCATTATAAATATAGTTATAATTGGCTTATAAATGTGTATAACTATCATTATAAACACTTATAAATTATCATAAGGCTTTATAACAATTAGCCTGTATTTATAAATCTCTATAATGTGTGATGTTAATTGTTGTTAAGTCTTATGATAATTTATAAGTGTTTATAATGATAGTTATACATGTTTATAAGCCAATTATAACACATTATAACTATAATTATAATACATTATCAATGTGGGGATTGTCAGCGAATTATTAACAATATAACGTGTTATATTATTATTATGTGTTATGATTATTGTTATAAAGCATTATGATCTATATGAGTGTTTATAACTATAGTTATACAGTGTTATAACTGCATTATAACTCATAGTTATGGTTATAAAGTGTTTCCTAAATGTTTCCGCGGGCTCCAGAGGTAAAACAGTTAACAAACGAGTTTTATTTACTGTGGCGTTTGAATAAAAACATGCAAAGGTGAAGAAGAGGTTTTTAGAAAACAAACAAACTCCAGAGCTCTTTATCTGCTGTGAGTGTGAAGGAGGATTTAGTCTGACTCACACATGCATGAATTTATCATAAAAAAACAACTGTATATGGACCAAAAATTATAGCAGGATGATTAATTCATGAGCGGGACACGTCTGTTGTGGCGGGAAAAAAGCAGAGTGGGAGGAAAAGTCGGTCAAACATGAAGATGATTTAAATCCTCCAGCTGTGAACAGCAGGTAGTTTATTATACATCAGACCTTTGGCCTGTTGGAGCAGCTACGCTTGTTTACTCAGCAGCAGAATTCATGTCTGCACGCGTGTTTTTATTTTAATTTAATTTTTATTAGCATGTGGCTAAAGTTCACACTGAAGTAAATAAGAGAGTTCAAAGACTTGGAGTTAACTCAGTTTCTCTGCGTTTACTACACAGCTGGAGTTTGACAACGCTCACACAGACTCTCCTTCTGCTTTTTCTATTTCAGACTGAAGATAATGTCAGATAGCAGTTAATCTATATTTCTCATTAAAAACAAACTCGGATCAGTTCAAGGCTCTTTAGCTCCGATCGGAGGTGGATTGACTTCATCTTTTCAGCTGCTCAAAAGCTGCTGCAGCTCTGAATCCATCCAGCTCTCATTCTAGGGAAATACAGAGACTGTTGATGAAAAACTGTCCCTGAAGGCAACGTGCATCAGAGGTTTATCATGAATTTCCCTCTAAAACAACTCTGTGTGGTAACGTTGTGTTATTATCTCATAGTGTGGTGAATGTGCAGGTCACAACTTGTCCACCAGAGCGTTGTGGAGTTGTTGGATTGTGTATTTGATGAGTTTGATGAGGGAAACCAAGAAATCCCATAATGAGCCTCCGTAGCGTAGCTCTGAGCAGCTCACGGCTCTGCTCCACCGTTCTAAAAATAGATTGCACCGACAATTAAAGGTAACGAACCTACTGCTATGACTGTAGGGACTATGGTGATGGAGCAGTTTGACTAAATGTTGAACTATCCCTTTAAGTCACAGATCCTCCTTCCTGTCGTATGAATCTCGCTCTAACTCCAGGTCTTCGCTGCGTCTCCGTGTGTGACAGTATCGTTAATATTCCTCTGCAGCTCCTGCTCCGGAACAAACGCTGCACTTTTGCATCTTTTTATATACGTTTCCCAACTTAAATCCATCCCGACGCTTCTCGCTTGTCTTTGGAAAAACTCGAGGAAAGTTTGAATTAAAAGTTTTGTGGGTTTGAACGACGCTCGGCTGCACAGCAGGAAGCAGCCAACAGGTGTCTGCGTCACACCTTTCCTGTAATCAGCTATGAATTGAACTCTGATCGTCATTTTTCCGCCTGTCGCCCTCGCTCAGCCTCGGCGCCTCGGAGCTGCTCCTGATTCCAGTCGTGACTCCTCGAAAACTGTTTTTTTTTTGCAGCTTTTTTCCACCTTTTAAGTCGTCATAGAGGAAAAAACCCACAGCAGCAGCAGCAGCAGCAGCAGCAGCTCCGGCGCTGCACTTCGCCTCCGTCTCTGTCGATTTGTCCCCATTTTCAGGGAGCAAAGCTGCTCACGGCCTTGTTTTTTTTTTTTCCGGGGTTCAGTGGAAACAACAGAGGAGGTGAATTCTCGGAGCAGCAGAGGCAGAAACACACACACGCCGCCATTAGTCACTACACAAGTTGGTGTAATTTAGGGAAAAGACCTCTGGTGCTGATAATGTCAAGGGCAGAATGATTGTGCGCTCATGGCTGCAGCAGGAGGCGGTCAACACACACACAGAGACACACACAGACACACACACACACACACACACACACACACACACACACACACACACACAGACACACACAGACACACACAGGCAACCAGGCATGAATACAAAGCGAAGCCCAGATGGCAGCGTGATCATTTTCACCAGGCTGAAAATGGACAGTGTAGGACTGTGTGTGTCTGTGTGTGTCTGTGTGTGTGTGTGTGTGTGTGCAATGCATGTGTGTGTGTGTGCATCACAGAGAGAAGGGCAGGATGGGAAAAAAAATTGGTGAGGGCACAGCATCGTTACCGTGGAAACATTCAGACTAATTATATCTGCATTGCTCAGCAGGGCAGCGGCGAGGAGGAGACGAACACGCATTTACAAACAAAAAGAAGATTTAAAGGAAGAGAGAAAGAAACGGAACGACAGAGGAGGATTGTGGGAAAATAGAAGAAGAAGAAGAAGGAGAAGAAGAAGAAGAAGAAGAAGAAGAAGAAGAAGAAGAAGAAGTGTTTGAGATTTAGAGTTTTTGCAGAGCAGCAGGAAGAAGGTGAAGGTGCGTTTGTTTTTCTTACCTTTAGGAGGAGGAGGAGGAGGAGGAAGCAGCACGGGACGGAACCGAGAAGAGAAAGAGAGAGAAAAAGAGATCATTAGCATTATGATGACATCAGAGGTTTGAACCAATCAGCATCCAGACAGTGAAAGCAGCAGGTGAGTCTCTGGATCCAGGTCCCATACGAACCGAACCAATCAGAGGAGCTGCGTTTACATCCAGCGTTTTCCTCAATCTGATTGAAAACAATCAGATTAAATGAATCGTATTCGATCCGTGTACATGAAGCTACTGTAAATAAAGCGTTCCACATTCGATCCATGTACATGAAGCTAAATAAAACGTTCCACATTCACACCGTGCAGCTACACATGCATTTATACTTTCCTGTTTCCTGTGGATGTCGATACGTGACTAGGACCCACATGCACAGAATGAATGATGCTTTCACATCAGAGTCTCCAAACAGCTGAGGAGAAAACAGAGCGTTATCTGAGTCTAGTTCCTGAATTCACTGTGTTAAAGACTAAAGTAACTAAAACCAGACGCAGCTGCTGCATCGACAGGGATTTTATGTGTAAAATTAAAGCGACAAATCAACCGTCCTCCTGCAAAACAACACGATTTAGGAGAGATGTGGATTTGTGCGACGACAAAACTAAAGCCACCAGGAGGGAAACGTTCAACGCTGCTGATTAAATAAATAAAGTTTTCTATTCAGTGATTTAAAAAGTTCTGAAAGTGAATGAGTGCATCGATTCCTGAACAACTGAAACCTCACGACACATTGTGTTTGTACATCATCATCATCATCGTCATTATTATGACTGTTATTATCATTATTCTGCTGCGTGAAAGTTTCCTGCAGCAGAAATAATGGGTCTGAATCTTTGATGTTTTTATCTGTAATTTTAAAAGATAATGGTTGAAGCTGCAGTTTGGTTTCTGTTCTCCAGGATCTGAGCTGCTTCTGCATCAAAGTATCTGTTTATATATTTATTTATTTATCTATTTTTAGGTTTCTGCTGTTTGTGTGTTCACATCATCTGTAATTTTAAAAGATAATGGTTGAAGCTGCAGTTTGGTTTCGTCCAACCTGTAACTGTTTATATATTTATTTATTTATCTATTTTTAGGTTTCTGCTGTTTGTGTGTTCACATCATGACGTCCAACCTGCGCCGTGTGACAGGTTCCACTGCACCGTGACATTCGTGTCGTTGATCAAATCAAAACAAAATCAAAACCTAATGAGTCGTTTCCAACTTCTCTGCTGCAGAATGAGGCTTTTTGTGTTTTTCTCTGGTTAATGTGTTAAAGGGATAGTGCAACATTTTGGCAAAATGGTCATAGCAGTAGGTTCGTTACCTTTAATTGTCAGTGCAAGCTGTCCAAGCAGAGTTGTTTTAGAGGGAAATTCATGCTAAACCGCTGATGCACGTAATGTTGTGTTAAATATGAGTTTGATGAGGGAAACCAAGAAATCCCATGAGCCTCCGTAGCGTAGCTCTGAGCAGCTCACGGCTCTGCTCCGCCGTTCTAAAAACAGCTTGCACCGACAATTAAAGGTAACAAACCTACTGCTATGACTATAGGGGTTATGGCAATGAGCCAGTTTGACAAAATTTTGAACTATCCCTTTAACTTCTGTAAAGATGTAAAAGATAAAAATAGAAGCAAAGTTGCACAAAGTTATTATAACAAGCTGCAGCGTCTCAACTCAGGACCAGGAGGTCGAGGCACCACTCAAGAAAGGAAGTGAAAATTGGAAAAGTACAGCTACACACACACACACACACACACACACACACGCACACACACACACACACACACACAGACACACACACACACACACACAGCGCCACAGGCCTGTCCAGCAACATTTATAGTTACAAATAGTGGTGTGAAATCTCTCACATGGCTGCAGGCCACTGGTATTAATGAGATGCTGACTTCAATTAACCACCGCTGAGAATACACACACGCTCACACATGCACACGCACACATGCACACATGCATATACACACACACGCACACAAGTATAAGATGCATAGAGTAATGAGCAGATATGTGCACACACACTATTCTGGGGCCGACGCTGGTTCTACGATCTGACGATGAATTAAAGATGAAGAGACCTCATCCAGGATCAAGTGGGTGTGTGTGTGTGTGTGTGTGCGTGCCTGTGTGTGTCGTCACAAATGAGCATGTTCCCTCCACTCTCTACATGTTGGTCCTCATTACGGTGCAGGAAGCTGCTGCAGCTCCGTCACCCTGGACGATGATCCTCTCAGCTTCAGCCTCACAGTGAGAACTGGACTCACTGGTTCCACTGGGAATAAAAAACCTTCCAATAAAATAACTATAATTAACAAAAGCAGCAGCGAAAAGTCTGAAGAAAGTAATGAAGTCAGAAAGTGAAAGTGTTTTGTGTTGACTTTGTGAAACGACTGGAGTGATTTCAGGCCAAATGATCAGTGTGTGTCGTTCAATATAATCAGAAAAAAAGCAGCTGCTACAGACGTCGTGATTAGAAACGATCGGAACGGAGAGAAATTACACACAGACACACACTGTGGCAGGACGTTAAGAAACACAAACACACACAGCGTGAATCAGAGGAAACAGGCGTCATCGAGGAGAGAGGACGGAGTCGGAGTCGCAACAGAAACTCAGGTCTGAACACAAAGAGTGAAAAGTCTAAAAAGTCTTAAAGTCTAAAAAGTAGATATTCTGTGATTTATCCACGATGCGTTCGCTTGCAGCTCGTCCAGTCGGGTGTCGTTTGTCGTCATCCAGTAACGACGAACACACAACAGGAAGTTTCTAATTAAAGAGAGAATTTAAACTCACTGAAGAAACTGTTATAAATTCACACAAATGTTAAAATGTTCTTCAGCTGATGCAACAAGAGACTGAACAGAAACTCTTTGTTCATCTTTATAAATAAACGACACGGACGCTTCAGCTGCAATGTGTTCAAGTGCGTAGGAAATCCCAGGTGAAGGTTTTAACAGCGGGCGACCGAGACGAAGAGATGATGATTCACTGTCGTCAGCGCTGACGTGTCGTCGTGTTTTTTATTTTTTATTCTAAAACTAAAACGAAGCAGGAGTGATGTGTTTTAAAACGACTGAATAATATTTTGTGTTTTTATTTTCATTCATAAGTAAAACATCAGTTTTTAAGAAGCAGAGAGAAAAAGAAACTCAGAAAAAACTCACAAGGACGAAATGTTTAAATATTAAATACTGAACGGCCTCTTAATGCGGCGCCAAGGACACTGCAGCTGTGATGCCTTCAAGTGCGTAGGAATTTCCTCAAGTTTCTAAAAACAGGTGAGGTCACCGTGGTAACCAGGCGTCAGCTGGCGTGGCGACACACCTTTTATCCAGATGAAGACACACACACACACACACACACACACCTGATTAACGTCACACCAGGTGTCGGTCCCAACAACACTTGTTTCATCTGCTAACAGCCTCAGTGTGTGTGTGTGTGTGTGTGTGTGTGTGTGTGTGTGTGTCGCCTTTTAGCCAGATGCCGATTGGCAGAGCAGAGCGTCTGTTGGCAGGACGACGCGTCCCGGTGACAGGAAGGAGCTCAGCAGCTGTCAGTCAAATCGATCGGAAAGGATGCTGCTGCCTGGCAACAGAGACCTGCAGGTCACCGTCGCTCCTTTATCTCCTAAACCTGCTCCGACGGATCCACCGGCTTCACAACTCCCTCCTGAGTCTGAGGCGGGAACGACGAGTGTGACGTCAGCAGATTTCTCTTCAGACGGGCGATGAGTTCACGTTCAGGGAGGAAACAGGAATTTTGAGCTTTAATTAAAATGACTAATTGTTTTGGTTGCAGCGCGAACACAGAGCAGGTTTTCATCCCTTCACATTTATGAAGAAATTACGATTCACAGGAGGACGAGTGAGGAGCTGTGTGCACGACCTTTGACCTCCTCCTGCATATATGTATATATAATAATAACACAACGTTCCCACACAGAGTTGTTTTAGAGGGAAATTCATGTAAAACCTCTGATGCACGTTGCCTTCAGGGACAGTTGTTCATCACCAGTCTCTGTATTTCCCTCTAAAACAACTCTGTGTGGTAACGTTGTGTTATTATCTCATAGCGTGGTGAATGTGCAGGTCACAACTTGTCCACCAGAGCGTTGTGGAGTTGTTGGATTGTGTATTTGATGAGTTTGATGAAAATCCCATAATGAGCCTCCGTAGCGTAGCTCTGAGCAGCTCACGGCTCTGCTCCGCCGTTCTAAAAATAGCTTGCACCGACAATTAAAGGTAACGAACCTACTGCTGTGACTATAGGGGTTATGGGGAAAATGTTGAACTATCCCTTTAACCCTCCTTCATCTTCCTCAGCCTGATTGATCCTTGGCAGCCAGTGTCTCTCTCTATCTGGATCTGTGATGTCCTACGCTCCACAAACACATCGCCGCTGCTGCAGTTAACTGTGAAGCCTCAGCCGCCGCCGCCGCCGCCGCCGCCGCCAGCAGAGGAGCCGAAGAAGAAGAAGAAGAAGAAGATAAGAGAGGAGGAGGATGACCAAGAGGAGAAGATGAAAGGAGGAAGAGAAGAAGAGCTGAACATTCAAAGATGAAAAGCTTTTTCCACCTCTGCTCAGCTTCGGCCTTTTTATTTTCATTTTCTCCTTCAGACGCCGTCACTTCGAGTCCAGCAACATAAGCTGGTTAAATCTGTCCGTTCAATCTCCCGCCTCTGTGTGTGTGTCTGTGTGTGTGTGTCTGTGTGTGTGTGTTTCCTCAGTAAACAGCTTAATAAAGTGAAGTGCACGGCCTCGTCCTTGACAGCAGCAGCAGCAGCAGCTCGACTTCGACTGGAGACGACAAACTGAACAAAGAGCAGACGTCACATCGTTAAAGAGCTGGAACCCAAACGAAAAATATGTGTTTGTGTTGATTCTGAGGAAGTCTACACACTGACGGAGCGACACAACAGTGTGTTCTATCAGCGACACACACACAGATTCACTACAGACTACGTAGTCAAGGTGAAGGAAATGCGAGGTTCTATCTTCCCTAATGTTCCTGAATGAGACGGAAACTTTGAGTCGTTGTTGGTAAAAAACCATCTGAGTTTCAGAGAAAACAGAGATGAGCGTCGTAAACACAGACTGGTAATAACCAGCAGAGCAGAGGAAAATGAGTCTGTGAGGACGGTGATTACATTATAAAGTAAAAACTGAACATTTGTTTGTATCTGGGTCGTATTTATACGTTTTTCACGACTGCACTTGAACGCAGCGTGATGATTGTAGCTAAAAAAAAACTAAACTAAACTCCTGTGATGGAAGACGAGTCTGATTCAAACCATCAACTCTGAGGAAGAGGACGAAAATGATGATGATGATGTTGGGCTTTTTAGGTTTTGTCTGTCACTCAGGTAAAAGGTCTGGTGGACGAGCTGCAGCGTTTAGAGCAGAGATTTGTCCCCGTGAGAAACTTTGCAACTTCCCTTTAACCCTCCTGCCGTCATTCTGTTCCCTTCCTCCATCCGTCCTTCTCTCCTTCCTTTCTCCCTTCCTTCATCCCTTCCTTCCTCTTTTGATCCAATTTACCTGGTCTGTTTCCTCCCTCCATCTTACTTTCCTTTCTTTTTTCCTTCCTTCTTTTGTCCCTTCTTTCCTTTCTTCCTTCCTTGAACAAATCTGTTCCCTCCCTCCATCTTTCTTTCCTTCCTTCCTTCCTTCGTCTTTACTTCTTCCTTCCTTTTTGACTCAATTGACCCAATCTGTTCCTTTCCTCCATACTTCCTTCTTTCCTTCCTTTCTCCCTTCCTTCTTTCTACAATCCTATTTCCCTCCCTCCATCTTTCTTTCCTTCCTTTTCCCCTTCCTTCCTTCCTTTTTGACTCAATTGACCCAATCTGTTCCTCCATACTTCCTTCCTATCTTCCTTCCTTCCTTCCTTCCTGACCTAATCAGTGTTCACAAACCGAGTTGTTGTTGTGACTCGACCTTCGGCTTCGGAGTGAAACGACCACGATGACGACACACGTTTCCCGTCTAAACCCCCCCCCCTCTACCCCCCTCCCCTCCGTCCTCGTGCTGCGTTCACACCCCTAAAGTGTTCCAGTCTGAGCCGCTGCTGTTTTTTCCGTGATGGAGCGTTAACTCACTGTGACGTGGAGGCCGCCGGCCTTCGGCGCCGGCGCCCGGGGCGACGCTGCTGACCTCCCGTTTATCAGCGATACCCTCCCCGCCGGCGCCCGGCGTTCGCAGCTCGACCCAAATGGAGAATGTCAGAGGAGTTTAAAGAGTGGAGCCGGGGCTTTTTCCCCCTCACTGACTCTGGTGGACTCAGAAATCCACCAGAGTAAAAAAAAAACAACAAAAAACGATGAAGCTCAGAGTTTTTCTCTGCAGCTGAGTGGATCCACACCGAGGCAGCGAGTCCATTTTCTGTCCTATCAGATGTGACGGAGCAGAAATCCTCTCATTTCTCCACCAGCAGTGATGCAGCAAAAAAAAAAAAAACATTAAAAACTTTACACTTCAAGCAAAAACCTAAACGTCCTCTTCCACTTCCTGCCGCCGCCGCCGCCGTCTGTGTGCAAACATCATTAATAACACGCATTAACCCGAGAGGACGGGTTATAATTAAACTGCTAAATAAATAAACTAAACGATCAGACGTTCGTTAATTCTGTTTCGCCAAAGACAAATAATGAATTCCTTACAAGCAGCTGTCAGATGATGATGATGTCATAATGAGATGATGTCATAATGAGATGATGTCATAATGAGAGTCAGAGGATCAATAACCTGCTGTTACCGACTGGTTCACACTCAGGTTGTTTATCCACGCCTCAGAAATTAAAAATGGCTGCACGTTGACATATTGTTATTATCATTATTATCTATACGAAAGGGTGAAACCGCAGTGCTAACATATGGCGCTTCCGACCCACAATGCATTGCACGCTGACAGGGTCTTTGCAGCTCCATAGTGTGATGTTTAGTGTGAGTTCTGCAGTAACAGCACGGAGCGACTGTGATGCATTCAAAGACAAAATGGAAAATGAAGTGACACGTAGGAGGAAGTGAAGCGAGAAACACCTTGACCTGCTCGCGCTGCAGTGTGTTGACTGGTAATGTGTGTGTGTGTGTGTGTGAAAACAAACACACATAACATATGTTGTGACTTTGTAAGAACAAATGTGAATGTGTGTGAAATATTTCTTTAAATAATAATTCTCTGCATGTTTCATTCATGAAACGGGCTTCACTACCCATAAGGCCGTGCAGCAGTGAAGTAGACACTAACAGGTATCACCATGAAACTTCCCAAGTTTATCATTTACATTAAGGTAAATGTTTGCATTACAAGTTTTGTCAAATTCTGTGTTTAAATATGCAAATGAGGCATTAGCTAATTAAATATGCGCTAATTTGCATACACGTCCAGAACAGAAATCTTCATGTGATAGTGCTGACAAAAAAAAGCTAAAAGCATGTTCTGTGAGGTCACAGCGACCTTGACCTTTGACCCCTAGATACGTCCGTTCATCCATCAGCCTCAGCTTGATGGACCAAAGTAGCTCCGCCCACTGTCGTCACCTGAGACTTAATGAAACACCAACAACCACCTTTTTCTATAAGTAAACACATGACACACAATAAAGGCCTCTGATTGGCCGACCACAGTGACGTCATCCGCCTCGTGCCTCCACCTGGAGCAGTCGCAGAGTTGCAGCTCAGTCAAGCATCACCAGTGTTGCCAAGTCCGCTTATTATAAGCGACTTTGGGCTACTTTTTCTGTGAAGTCGCTTCTAAATATTGGTCGTCGCGGGTTGCGGTTTTTTGGGGCTTGTTGTGAAAGTGTAGTTGCTTTTTTAGGCTTATTTCCAGCTCCATGAGTTGTCCTGCAGATATTTTCGATAGTTATTAAAACGCAGGATAGTTTATCCTCTTGCTTGATCTGTCACCCCCGTTCCCTCCGCCCCTCTCTTTCCTCCGTACACACACGTCACGGTGATAGGTGTCCCCCTCACCTGCACCCTGGCTTTCATCACACTCTCCTCCACAATTAACATTACCGTCAATTCTCAAATAAAAGCTGGTCTCAGAAGCCGGTTGAATTTCTATTTTCTGCAAGTTCATGTGCACAAAATCTTTCAAAGCCCACGATCGCCGTGGTTGTTGAACCTCCGACCCGACGCACGAGCACCAGCCCAAAAAGGGAAGCGCACGGTCCGATGTGACCATGTTTCCACCCGAACACAACAAGATGAGAATCGACTGACCAAAGGTAAAAGAGAAGGAGCAGTCGGGTCTGACCCCCTGTCTCTAATTAAAACTGGGTCAGTTCGGCAGTAGCAAAGTAAGCCAGGGGTCCTACATGGATAGTTACTCAACATTTACGTTTTCCACAAGGTTGTTTTTTTTCTTTCTTATTTTCTCTTAAATACGTGTGTGTTTTTGTGTGTGTTTTTTTTTAGCGTCGGGGGGGGGGGGGGGGGGTCGCTTGTTTTGGGCTTAATTTCATAGTTCCAGTTGCTTGTTTGTCTCGCGAGATCTGGCAACACTGAGCATCACTCTGGCGGCGGCGGCGGTGGCGGCGGCTGGTCGCCCACGGCGCCGCAGCCTCTGGTGTGAATGTGGCGGTAATTGGCCGCTCCATCCTCTTCAGCCGGCGAGCCAAACGCCGGCAGGTCGCTCAGCAGCCACCTGCGATGCATTATGGTCCGCACTCAGCTCTAATAGGAGCTAATCCTCCGTGATGAGCCCCGGCCCGAGCCCCCGTGTCAGCCGCACACGCCCTCCAACAGCGGGCTGCGTTCAATGACAGGGGGGCGTTGGGGGGGCGACACGTTAGGGGTGAAGCTCTTCTCCTGAACGCAGCCTCCACACGCGGATTAATGAGGCAGGAGAGCCAGCAGCTTTTAAAAACTGCTGCGAATAGAAAAAGCGAGCCGGGGCCAGAGCGGCGAGGTGCACGTTCAAGAGGGCTAATGCTGTCAGGAGTGTTGGATATGGAAATCAAGCAAGCAGAGATCAACCAATGCTGCGTTCACTGACACTAATGGTTGTTACAGCAGCGTGCTGGTGAACTTCTCTAAACATGAGAAGATTTTTCTGTTTTTGAACAAGTGTTGGAGCTGAATCAACAGATGACCCTCAGGTCTGTTTAAGCAGCTAAAAACCAGCCGGAGGAAACGGCTAGAGCTGCGTTCGCCAGCGTTACAACGTTCCCGGGGGAGCTGCACGAGAGCTGCACGAGAGCGTTATGTAAGCAGAGATCAGCAGAGGTTCGTTCAACGAGAGGAGGAGTTGGTGAAGCAGCTTCAACCTTGACTAAAACACACATGAAGGTGGAGGATATCTGCACAGACGGGGCTTAAGGTGCGTTCGAGAAACTTCAAAGGTGTTCTTATGTGGCAGGAAGCTTTCTGCAGGAATCAGCAGAGAGGCTGCGTTCAACAAGACAAGACAAATGGTGTGGATGTGAAATTGAATTTGAGAAGTCAAGGTAAAGGTGAAGCTGTGCTGCGTTTCAGCAGCTGAAAAGCTCCTCTTCTATTGTTCTACAGCGCTAAAAACTCTCAGGAGCGCTGCTTATTATCGCAGCAGAGGTCAACAGGGGGTAAGTAAACGCACCGCAGAACAAACACTCCAAACAAATCACATCGACGGGGATAAAAAAGAACTGACTCCACGTTTTAAGAAGGTGAAACGCTTTCTGGAAATAAATCCAGGAGAGATAAAAACCGCCGGGTTGCGTTCAACACGGATAATTGATCCGCGAGTCAATCAAAGCGTTGCAGGAGCGCGGTGCGTTCAGTGAACTCGGGGCTCAGCAGCGTCGAGCGTGGAGACTGGAGAGGGTTTCCGGTGCCAGGCTCTTCACCCTGACAGTTTTATGAGTTCACGTTGTGAGTGGCAGATTGGAAATATGTCAGCAGGTGTCAACACGATGCGTTCAAGGTGATGTTTACAGCGCGGCGTTTTAATGCTCGGAGGAAATTCACTTTTTGACATTAGGGAGCGGTGTCAGTCAGAGGTAAAGAGAGAGGAGGAGCTCCACCTCCACACGGCGTGAAGCGCCGATGGGTTTAATATCAAGTTTCAGGGTTCAAGTGGTGGAGAGTTGGAGACCAGTGAGCGTGAGATCCACAGTTTATATGAAGCCGAGAGCAGACGTTAAGTGAAAAAGGAGGAGAGGGGGAACAGAGATCGACTTCCTGCTCGTTCAAATGTCAAAATGTCAAAATTATTAACTAAACTCTGATCACAGGAGCAAAAAGAGTCCAAATGTAACAGCAAACCAACACAGAGAGAGGAAACAAGTCAAAGCTGCTAAAATCAAACATTTTCTGATTCTTCTTGACTCACTCAGGATGTTTACACGACTAGAACAAACAGAAACACGGCTTTAATCCGTCTGGACGACTGCGTCAGTCCGACTGACACTGCACTTCCCAGATCCGACTGAAAACTGACAGATGATGTGACTGGAAACTAATTTACTTCTGCATGTAAACGCCTCAGTCTGAATCTGACTGAAACTGGACGATGCATGTGAGCATGCTGCACAACAAAGTGGAGCAGAAATGTTCAGTGCATTTCACAACAAACATCACACAGTCCAACCAGCAAGAGAGAAGGAAGTCGGGTTGGTCTCAGTTGTTTAGATGACTGGAACCAGGGTCCGTGTCAACCTGCAGGTTCCTTCGAATGTCCAGTTTTTCTTACTGTTGCACCTGCAACCCTCTGCAGAACCATCTGAACCTCATACCACACTGTTATCATTTAAACCCGTAACTGCTCCTGTTTTTAATTAGACTTCTGTTTCCAATTTATCACTGTCACGTTTACTTTCTGGTATTTCTGATTATGTTCATGTTATTATTGCACTTTATTGACAACTGCTTCGTGCATCACGAGTTTTACTTTGTACATTCCTACGTCCCGTCAAGCTTCCTCTGCTACGTGTGATTGACTGTATGTGTGGTCACGGTGGATTGTAGGAACTGAATTCCCCTGCAGGGATCAATAAAGTCTGTCTGTATCTGGATCTGCATCATTGCATGTCTCAAATGTCTCTGTTTCAATATATCTCTGAGTTTAACTAAAGGTTGTACTAATAACCCACTGAAATGAGGCGTAGTTTATCGCTGCTTAGTGTTGAGGAGGCCGACGTGTTTCCATCACCTACTGGACCTGCAGCCGTTGCATCTAAACTGGGACAAAGACGAAGTCGACACTGACCGACTCTGATCCGGTTCAGGCTGAAGCTCCTGGTTCTGGTCTAACTGCTCTCAGTCCTGCAGCTGCGGGCGTTAACGTCGTGTCTGGAGGTTCAAGTCCCACAGAGGGAGAGATGCGCATCATGGGAAAACTACAAAACCAGAAGCAACACAACCTCCTCCTCCTCCTCCTCCTCCTCGTCCTCTGGGGAGGTGCACGCCGGCGTTAAGCTTCGTAATGAAACTGTGATTGTTTGTCACACTCGGCTCAGTGAGGTGTGATCCGTCCTGATGGGAAATAACGCAGCAACCGACGGGAGCCGTTTCCCCCGAAAATTGCAAATTTGCATCGAGCGAGAGGAAAAGCTGAATGTTTTCTGATTCCTCCTCTTGTTTGTTTGGCTCGTAACACGAGGAAGATGAAGAGGAGGATAACGGAGGCGAAGCAGGTGGAGAGGGATGAAACCAGAGGACGCAGCATGAAGCAGATGTTGAGGAGGAAGAGGAGGAGGAGGAAGAGTTCCTGCAGGGCTCCAGTTTACCCAGAGGTGTTGGACGACCAGGCCGGGGTCGGGGACACAAACAGGAAGTGGCTCCGCACCAAAGCGCTAAATTAAAACCCACATATTAACGATCTCTGTGGAGACGAAACATGTTGGAATCATTTATAATTAGAGCGGCGGAGACACAAAATGTGACTTTGTGCTCCTGTGAGACACACAACACACACACACTGCAAAAACCCCAAATCTTACCAAGAATATTTGTCTTATTTCTAGTCAAAATATTATTTCTACTCAAAATAAGACTCATCACATTAAAAGCAGCTTGTTTTTAGACACTTTTTACTTCTTTCAAGTATATTTTCACTTGAAATAAGTAGAAAAATCTGATAGTGGAGCAAGTTTTTCTTCCTTATTACAAGCATTGCTTTCACTGGCAGATTTTTCTACTTATTTCAATTGAAAATTAGTTTGAAACAAGTGAAAATTTTTTTATTATTTTAAGTGAAAAGAGATTAGTTTTGACAAGAAATTAGACGGATATTCTTGGAAAGACTGAGTTTTTGCAGTGGATCCAGTCCAGACGCGGCTGCAGCCGTGACACACAAAGCTGCTTCATCAGAAGCTTTTATTTTGAAGGAGCTTTGTGTGAGGTCGAAGCAGCAAACTGTGACAACACAACAACACAACAACACAACAACACGGCGCGGCGGGCGCGGTGCAGCGTGGTCGGGGCTGAGTCAGCAGCCGGCGGCCGGGTCACATCCGTCACATCAAACACCCAGACACATATTTCACTCCCCGGCCGCGCCGCCGCCGCTCGCCTCACAGTGAGTCAGGTAGACGACACCCCGCCAAAATAAAATGTCTACGTCAGCGAGAAAAAGCCCCACTCCGGCCGGCCTTGTGTTAACCTGAGACAGAGAGTAATCAGGAAACAACAGAGACGGAGCGGATCAAACAGGAGGATGTGGTCCCTGTGGGCCACCGTAGATCAGCACAGCGAGGACGGACACGCAGACCCAGAGAAGAAGAAAAACTCACCGCAGCCAAAGCAGCAAAGTGAGACTTGTTATCTGCAGCGGGGAAACAAATGATGAAGATCATGAGATATGATCAGCAGCTCAGGCTGCGGATGCTAAACGGAGCCAGGGAGTTTATTTCTCTCTAATGTGCCAAGGATTTCTTTTTTCTCTCATTATTTACAGCTGTGAAGACGGAGCGCTGATGTTTTACAGGCCAACGAGGAACTGCATTTATCCAAACAGGATGAAATATTAATGTGGTGCAGAAAGTTTATACACAAACTACAGAAACATCCACAAGGTGTGAGGTTTAATACACAGCTCGGCTCCGGTTGCTGCATCACACAACTTTATAAACTGGACTTACACTGTTACTCTTGACATATTTAAATACTGAATTATCCAATCAGTAACATGTTTGTTAATGACGCCTGAAGCTGCAAATGATTAATAAGTCATGATGCTACAACATCATGCAACAACAACTAAATAGAAGAGTTTAAAGAAACTTTATTGCTCTCGATGGTAACGACACACGTTCTGGGAGCAGTGATGCTCTAATCACCCAGATTCATGTAAAATATGTTTTCACAATGCAATGTGAAGTTTTAATGATCTGAACTTTTTAAAGTTAATTAAGAAGATGTTCAATAGTTCTGGCATAATTGGATTTTCAACATATAAAGAAAATGAAAGAGGCACATTTTATAATTAAGACACAATCATTTCTTTTTTTGAGCTTTTACAACTTAAATTATAAATACAATTCAATGCAGAGTGACGTATTTACACTTACACCAACAGTTTGCTGTCAGTGCGAGCTTCACTTAATTTTGATTTTAACATTCATCAAAGTTGCCCCGTACATACAGTTTTAGGCTATTATAGATTTGATTTTGCATGTTGCATTTTCGTTTTCATCTCATAACCATTGATTGTATTAGTCTTTAGCCATTTACACCGATTATGAGGAGGAAAACCAGCTGTTTGGGGTTTTGCCCCTGAGGGCAGTTAAAACTCTCCTAATTGTCCTATTATTAGGTCTGTCTCATTCTATTTGATCCATCTATTGATTCTTTCTCAGTCTCTTTTTAACCTGATTGATTTGCTGCTGATTAAAGGGAGCGCTCTGGACTAAATTATGTTGTTTGTTTATTATACAATGACAATAAAGTTATTTTGTCTATTGCACAAAAACCTGCAGCCCTGCAACAACCAAAGCTGAGTTTATGTGTATTTTTAATATTGACAGACAAGACAAAATGGCCGTTTGTTGAGACGTGGCCGGTGATGAGAGCTGCAGGTCTGTAACAATAACTGGCAGCGTCTGAAACACAAGCAGCAGCAGCAGACAATGGCTGACAGAATCTATTTACTGTATATGAGATGTAATATCTCGCAGCTTTCAGCAGGGGAATAATTTGGGGGAATAGACAGAGAGAGTAAGACATAATGGGAATGAAAGGAACAGAGAGAATCGGAGCGGGAGAGGGAGAGAAAGAGCAGCTGAAATGAAAAGTGAGAATGAGCTCCTCTGTGTTTCGCTCCACATTGTTTTCACTTTAAACGCAGCAAAATGCTAATTTAGACCCGAAAGAGGAGGAAAGAAAGAGGAACAACAATCACTGTTTTCTTACTGTGCTGTGTTCCCAAAACCGTGTTTAGCTCGACTGATGACTCACACCGCCGCAGGCCGCGCCACGGAGAACATGGATTCATGGAGAACCAGAGGAGTGATGATGATGATGGTGATGATGATGGTGATGATGATGTCTGTGGTCCCAAACTGGAGGGAAAAACTGCAGATGAAGCACTCCAACCAAAAAAAAGAAGCCAATTACCACATTCCTGCCTCAGATAATGGCCGTCAACAACAACAACAACAACAACAACTAGAAAATTTCGTCTGGGAAATTTTGATAGGTCCACGGGAGCTACGGCCGGTCCTGCCATCTGTCAATATGGGAATCAAACCCACGATCTTAAGGCCAAAAAGCTGATCAGACACATGATCATCACTGATATGGAGGAGCTGGAATCACATGACGTCACCTGTGTTTATAAACATGTTAACGAGCTCCAGGTGGATTGTTTATAAACATGTTAACGAGCTCCAGGTGGATTGTTTATAAACATGTTAACGAGCTCCAGGTGGATTGTTTATAAACATGTTAACGAGCTCCAGGTGGATTGTTTATAAACATGTTAACGAGCTCCAGGTGGATTGTTTATAAACATGTTAACAAGCTCCAGGTGGATTGTTTATAAACATGTTAACGAGCTCCAGGTGGATTGTTTATAAACATGTTAACGAGCTCCAGGTGGATTGTTTATAAACATGTTAACGAGCTCCAGGTGGATTGTTTATAAACATGTTAACGAGCTCCAGGTGGATTGTTTATAAACATGTTAACGAGCAGAACAGACAGAAACGTGGAGAAAAAGAGTGATTTTCTGCCTCTGCTCTGGTCTCACATCTGGGCTTATTCTGACAGAACGGTAGCTCCTATCAGAAAGAAACCCAGACCGTCATCACTGTCAGGACTTCCTGAACCATCTGCTGTGATTCTGGTGTTTCTACAGGAAATATCTTGGAGACAGTTGCGAGTTTAAAACATCGGTCCGTTCTGCTTCTCTCAGAAAATCTTTGTATTGGAGTCAATGAGGAGCAGAGACAGACGTGGCCGCACTCAGAGGCTGATAATTTAAATTCTCTAAGTCTCTCTGATATGTTGAACACATGGTGAGAGACAGAACAAGTTTGTCTACAGATGTGGAAAAAATCATGTGTGTAGAGTGTAAACTGTGTCCAGGAGGAGTGTGGAAAGAGAAAAACTATGGATTTTTTAGGGGGATTTCTCCCACTCTGAGTGATGATGTCATCACCCTGACACGAACATTCCGTGCAATACACACCCATTATAATCTCAACACTTCTCCATGAATCCATCTTTAGTTTGTTCTTGAACACTGACTGAGTTCATATAATGTGAACTGTTGTAAAATAAAAACTGCCTGTCATGAAATAAAGTAAAAACAGTAGAAGAAGTCGGATGCAGATGAAGCGTTTCATTGGAAACAACTCCAACACAGACCTGCATGTCTGCTTCTAATTGACGGAGTGAACCTGAACACACCATGAAAACTAAACACGCCATCACACAGCAGCAACAACAACAACGATGATGAAGATGATGAAGATGGTTTCTTCCCCCGGGAGGACGTGAGACGCAGCGAGCAGGAGGAGAAGCTGAAGCTCAGGAGCTCAGAGACGTAACATGTCACTTCACAGTTGGTCCTCAGCTAATTGGTGCTGAGCTGTTTACTCCACATCTGCTGCAGATGACGGAGCAGAGAGAGGAAAAAGTGAATGACTGAGAGGGAAAGTGAGAGATTTCACTTGAATCTCTGCAGGTTAAATGAACGTGGTGATGGATGTGGCCGGGTGGAGGAAACGAGGCAGTGACACAGAGGTGCTGCTGCTAACTACGGCTGCCCTCATTAAACCGCCAGGAGCCTTGGGTAAAATGATCCGACAAATGGAACATGTTAAATGTTAATTCAATAAGGAGGCCAATAAAGAGCCATATTCAACAGCTCACAGCCTTTTAAATGTTAAACACATGAAGACACATCCAGGACGCACGGCACGGCACGGCACGGCACGGCACGCAGCTCCGAGTCCGGACCCAGACGACTGCTGAGGGACAGGAAGTAAAGAAGAGACACCAGTCCATCAGTTTGTTCTGCTGATTGTTTCACTGGGTTTAGGACAGAACGGTATTGATCACGTTAGCTTAGCATTAGCCTTCAGTCTGGATCCGTTGCTTCATTGTGTCCTCCAGAAACAGAAACACTTCTTGTTGTGTTGGGAATTGTTGTCATCTGATAAAAGTGAAAAAAGGCCACCACTCATCCCTGGACAAAATACTTCCTGGAGCTGAACTTTCAATTTAAAAAAATAACAAAATAGCAGCTGCACACTCAAAACACTGAGCACACATCAAGTCATTATGACCTGACAACCTTCAATAAACTGATATATTATGCACAATGTTTTGAGTGTGCGGTTGGTATTTTGTCAATCTGATAAAAATAAAAAAAATACTGAATTTGTAGAATGTCTTGTGTTTTGTGAAGCTGCAGTGAGTTGGCCCTTCAGGGCCACCGTACCGTACAGCGAACGCAGACAGAACACGACAAGAGCTTCAGTAAATAAATCCTGAGCATCCTCGTTGTCGTCTAGACGTCGTTTCCTCTCAGGTCGAGTTCTTCTGTTAAACCTCATCGTCGGCGCTTTTATCTCCCCCCCCACCACCACCACCATCACCACCCAGGTTTATCATTTTCTTATTCACAGTAAATACAATCTGAACTCTGATCTCTGATCTCAAATATTCATCCTGCCGCCGCCGCCGCCGTGGTCTCTGTTGTTGTGAGGGATCGGCTGCTACAACCAGACACAAGGTTCAGCTCAGAGGCCACGCTGCTCCACAGAGAGGAGCTGGAGAAAATACTAATACATGTCTGTGTGTGTGTGTGTGTGTGTGTGTGTGTGCCATGCATTACAAACAGCAGCGAGGCTCCAACGCTCTGAACAACACACACACAAACACTAAATAAATCATGTGTTACTGACCCAAACACAAAAGCAGGGCTGGTTAAAACACGCCGTCGGTGCAGAGGTGAGTGTGTAATTGTGTGTGTTTGTGTGTGTGTGTGTGTGTGTGTGTTAGCGTGCATGTGTGAAAAGCAAAGTAAGAGACAAAGATATTTCCACATTCGACACTGATTATGTTTATGTGTCTCAGGATGCACGACTAGCTGGAAACACTACTGTAGGTATGTTTGCATGATTGTGTGTATTCCCTTTGTGTGTCTCAGTGTGTGTGTGTGTGTGTGTGTGTGTGTGTGTGTGTGTTGCCCGTGCACGTCTCTGGGCGTCTCTCTACATAATGGATGAATTCGCTGCAGCGAGCAGAACAGGCCAAGCTGGACTCATTTCAAAATGCCTCGAACGCTGCTATTTATACAGAGAGAGAGCTGGAAGGACTTCAGGAGCAGCAGGAGGAGGAGGGGGGGGGGGGAGGAGGAGGAGGAGGAGGAAGAGGAAGGGGCCTCAGCACCACCCAGGTCCGTGTTGGTTTCATGGTTAAAGACTCAGAGCCAAACATGAGTCTGTGTGTGTTGACACTTTGCTGCAGGAAGTGGATTAAAACATTCCTGCTCTTCCAGCTTCATCCCAGTGAATGTGGGTCGGGAAGAACCAGGAGGAACCACATGGATCCACATGGATCCACTAGCCACCCCTTATTTAAAGGTATAATGCGTAGGAATTATCTAGCGGTGCGGTTGCATGTCGGTATTGTTTTACCGTCTTTCTCTGGTGGTTTGCCGCCGACGGCCGTCTGTCTGACTGCACCTGAATGCAACACCAGCCTCCGTCCTTCCTCACACAGTGGAGACAGTTTTAACAGACGACACCTGGAAAACTTTCTGTTTTATTTTATTGATTCTATCTCTGCTCAACTTTTATTTAATTTATTTGATCATTTTCTTAGTGTTTTTTTATTTCTCTTTAACTTTTATTATTTGTCTATTGAAATTTTATTATTTGAACAATATATTCACTACATCTGTTTTGTTCTTTTTCTTTGCTTTAATTGCATTTTGATTTGTCTGATGTATAAATAAAGTTTGATTGACAGGTAAATAGACACAAAAACAGAGAAACAAAATAAATTGTTTTTTTGTGTTATAAATAGTTTCCTGTTTGATTGATCACATGACTCCTGTGAGGTTTCTGTTCTGTGAATAGTTCATTTCATTATTTTTCTTTTTCTTGTTTGTTTTCACTCTGTTAAACATGGAAACATTGACTTTATCGCTGAGTGATCTCTCCATTTAGCAGCAGACGTTAATTAACTCATGAGAAACACTGAGAACTGAGTTCAATTCACACCTCGTTCCAAAAATATCTCTGCTGTAATTAAATGTTTTCATTTATTGTCAGCGGTCACGTCATGTTTGAGTGTGGTCAACATCTGGACCAGGAAGCAGCATCATCATCATCATCATCATCATCATCATCATCATCATCATCATCATCATCATCGCTCGCTGCAGCGCTTTGGTCTTAAATAAAAAGAAAATAATAACGAACATCATGAACACGACAAAGCCTCGTTCAGCGTTTAAAGGGATGACACGCTCATTTTATTCACTGATTTGGGCGTCGTGTCCCAGAGGCTCCGCACTGACAGAGTCACAGCAGCTATAGGGGGGGGGGGGGGGGAGGAGGAAGAGGAAGAGACTTTTTTTGATATATTTAACTTTAATCTGAACCTATTTTATGGTTTGAGGAACTTTACACTGATTATTTTTCTTTTTTTAAATCTTTGTGCTTCAGTTTTTGTCTCTTTGTTGCACTTTGTTGTTGTGTTAAATGTGTTTTGACATCCTGACTTTTTATTGAAACATTTTAAAGTTTTAACATTTTTCACTATGATCAATATGAGAAGTTAATAAGTATTTAAAGGAGACATATTTAAGTTTTTGGTTGTTTTTTCATACTGGATGTTGTTTTTGTTCTGCTTGTTTTAGCATGCTAACCAGTTAGCCTCACCTGAAGCTGCTGAGGAGACAGGTAAGTAGCTGCTGATGCTAACATTAGCTATGTAACTCTATGGATGTTTCTTGATTTAGAAATGCTGAGTCCATCATTTATTACTGGAAGTATGAAAATACAGCATTTAAACATATTATGGATGAGCTTATTGTATAATCAATGTGGGACGAATGCTTTATAAACTATTAATGAATAATTAATAATGTTTATTAAATGAACGTCATCATTTCACATGCGTTGAGAAGTTGCATTATGGGTAATGTAGTGCTGAGAGACTGTTTCTGTGTGGTATTGATCGATCGGCTCCTGGTCCCTGGAGGAGGTTTCAGAGTTAAAAGCTTCACATGGAGGCGGTCGACGCGTCTCTGATTGTCTGACTGTCTTTGAACGCATCTCCTGGTTGTTTCTCTGCACTTTGGGACAGAAACGCTGCGTGTGACGGAGCAGGAGTTCCTCCACGGCAAAAAGAACTAAAACGAGGTTTCTGTTTCTGTCCCACTGACCCGCCCCCGACCTCCGCAGCACTGCATCAACAAACACACACACACCCTTAAACACACTCTTACACACACACACTATAATGTGGATTCTTGCAAGTACATTATGCCGACACACACAGAGTGCTGTGAAGTGTGTGAGCCTCATGGGGACTGTGATTTGTTTGACATCAAAGAGAATATGTTTTAGTGGTGGCACCGAGCCCAGCGCGCACACACACACACACACACACACACACACACACACACACACACACACACACACACACACACACACACACACACACACACACACACACACACACACTCAGAGATGTGAGATGTGTTGCTGAAGACGATAATCACTTTTTCTGAGACCAACTTTCTTTTCCTTTCACGGAACCTGAGCTCTCTCTGACTTCCAGCTGCGCTTGTTTATCATCCACCATGTTTGTCTGTTTGTTTGTTTGTTTGTGTGTTTGTTTGTTGTCTACATGCACACAGAAATCTGACTGCACCGCGATGTGGGTAAATAATGCAGCGTGGATGACATTACCGTCCCAGCTGGAGAGGAATCAGCAGCTGTACGTATTAAACCCCGGTGACGTATCTGATGGTGAAAAGCCGGAGAAGAAGAAGTGCTGCCGTCTCATTTTCAGTCTTTTGTGATGCAGATTTGTAAACACGGTTCCACGCAAAGCAGATGCAAGAATGGAGGCGGGACGACGAGGACGAGAGACGAGGACGAGGACGAGAGTCAGACTTCATCTCCAGCAGCTGAGCTGAAGCTGAGGAGCAGCAGGTACTGTGGTGGTGCTGCAGCTGAGGAGGTTTCAGATCTTCTCCAGGACTCCCGGTAAGAACTGCACCACCGTCGTAGACCAGAAACCAGAGTTTAACCCTGATGTCCGGGCGCTGAGCTCCAACCGGGTCCCTGGAGGATCTGCAGCTCCTCAGCAGAGCAAACCTGACCTTAAACATCTGTTAAGCATCAGCCGCGTCCTCCGTCCACCTCCTCATCAATCACCTCCACTCCAAACTCTGTAACCTTGTCTCCTCCTCCTCTCCGTCCATCCATCTCCTCTCGTCTCCAGATAACCAGCCAGGACAATAAACTGGGCTGTAAATTGCTCCAGCGTCTCAGCAGCAGCAGCAGCAGCAGCAGCAGCAGCAGCAGCAGCAGCAGCAGCAGCAGCAGCAGCAGCGGTGTCGGTGTTGGTGTCGGTGTCGTCCTTCCTGACTCGGCTGCTTGTAAACTTTTCCAGCAGGC
Organism: Decapterus maruadsi; assembly: GCA_030347415.2. Taxonomy (NCBI): domain Eukaryota; kingdom Metazoa; phylum Chordata; class Actinopteri; order Carangiformes; family Carangidae; genus Decapterus; species Decapterus maruadsi. The sequence goes on from CM064888.1 coordinate 1,246,934, forward strand.
GGCTCGTGTCTGATGAGGTCATCCTCGGGGGACGGTCATTACTTTAATGAGTCATTGACGCTCCATTCTTCCACCTTCCATTAAAACTCCTCCAGTTCTGTGTCGGTGAAAAGAGAAATCGGTGGCAGGTGAAGAGGAGGCCGACTCATCCGACCAGGAGAAGAAGAAGAAGAAGAAGAAGAAGAAGAAGAAGAAGAAGAAGAAGAAGAAGAAGAAGAAGAAGAAGAAGAGGTGAGAACCAGATTGGATTTCTTTTTCCTGATGAGAAACCTCTCGTACTTTTCAATTTCGCTCTTTTCGGCCTCTTATAAACTCGATAGATGAGCGGAACGAGCTCAGACATCCTCTCTGGAGGCTGTCCAAAAGCATTCTGGGAAATGTAGGAAATGGCTAACTCAAGTAGAAGGAGATGAGCCGATTCACCCGAGAGGTAGAGCTTCAACGGGACGACGGCTCAGAGTTTATCTGCTGCTGCTGCTGCTGTGGTGTTGTTGTGTTGTGTTGCGTTGTGTTGTGTTGTGTTGTGTTGTGAGGATCTTATTCATCAGAGGCCGGAGCTGATATTACTTCCTACATCGCAGGTCAGATTGAGTTTAGAGACGAGCGGCGGCTTCCTGACAGCGAGCAGCAGCAGCAGCAGCAGCAGCAGCTTCCATCCGCCTCATTACACCCACAACCTGAGGACGCACAAACCTTCAACACAACGCACAAACCTTCAACACAACGCGCACTGCCCTCGTCCCAAACCTCGCGTCCACGGCGTCCAAACAAAGCTGAGCCGAGGTCACACTGGTAACCAGGGCAACAGTGCAGCTTGTTGTATTTGTGTTGTGTTGTGTGTTTACTGCTGCAGAAGATGGATCGATAAGAACGGACGTGTTATTTTTTCTTTAAAGGGATAGTTCAACATTTTGGCAAACTGGCCCATTGCCATAATCCCTATAGTTTTGCAAGCTATTTTTAGAACGGCGGAGCAGAGCCGTGAGCTGCTCAGAGCTACGCTACGGAGGCTCATTATGGGATTTCTTGGTTTCCCTCATCAAACTCATCAAATACACAATCCAACAACTCCACAACGCTCTGGTGGACAAGTTGTGACCTGCACATTCATTCAGTTGTTTTCAAGGCAAATGTAGAGACTGCTTGCCAAAAAACTGTCCCTGAAGGCAACGTGCATCAGCGGTTTCGCATGAATTTCCCTCTAAAACAACTCTGTGTGGTAACGTTGTGTTATTATCTCATAGCGTGGTGAATGTGCAGGTCACAACTTGTCCACCAGAGCGTTGTGGAGTTGTTGGATTGTGTATTTGATGAGTTTGAAACCAAGAAATCCCATGATTATATAGCTCTAAGCAGCTCACAGCTCTGCTCCACCGTTCTAAAAATAGCTTGCACCGACAATTAAAGGTAACGAACCTACTGCTATGACTATAGGGATTATGGCAATGGGCCAGTTTGCCAAAATGTTGAACTATCCCTTTAATGCTTTTTATATAAATCTTGGACTTGGACTCTGCTGCTGCTGCTGCTGCCGCCTCCTCCCTCCGATCCCGTGTTTGTTGTGCTGTATTTGACTGTTGTGCATTAATAATGTGTGTTTTTCATGCAGCTACGTGACAACACCAACCCGCCCACCCACCATGTTTGGTTTGGTTTGGTCTCTGTAGTAAAGAAAGAGACGATGAGTTAAGTAAGGTTAAATACAGACCCAGTTGCTGCAGCGAGCAGAGTGCAGCGCTGTTTTTATCTATTATACATGAAGTTACAGTGTTTTCTGCCTCAACACGTCGACACAAGCTGAAGAAAGAAAGAAAATATTAACAAACGCAACTCAATCCTGACGTTAATGTGTGAGATTTTGGCTCCGACTAACCTGTCGATTAAATGTGTAGAGGAGCGATGCAGGTTTTTTAAACTTAATGAAGCAGCTGCAGAGTCCTAGTTCTGGTTAAATCAATGACTTGTAACTATAGTTCCAGGGAGAAGGCCTTCCACCTAGCGTCTCTTGGCTGAAAACCAACCTTGTAAGAGGCTTCCTCGTTATGCACATGGAGGAGAGGAGGGTTAGAGACACAGAGGAGGAGACACCACACCTGGAGAGGTCAGGTTTAAATGGGATTTCCTGCAGGACGACACCAGCATCCGTCCAATCTAATGTTCAGCTAGAGTGCACCCTGATTTTATTTACCCCCGTGCAGCATCTGATTAACAGCACGGGGAGCAAGAGAGGAAGAAAGAAAGAAAGGAAGGAGAGAGTGCGTGAGTGAGTGAGAGAAACGCTGTTTGTATCCTGATTCCATTTTTACTCCTTTATTCTGCAGGAACAAGCTGCAACAAGAAGCCCATTACAGTTTCATTCCCGACAACCTCCCTGAACTGTGAAATCCATAAGCCAAGAGTTCAGAGCGGAGCAGCGACAGGAGGGAGGGAGGGAGGGAGGGATGAGGAGGAGGAGGAGGAGACGGAGGATGAGAAATTAATTATTTGGTGGAGGTGTCACGGTTCATTTGGCCCAGAAAAGGGTGCACAGGGAGCCGCCGGTGCACAGGCATTCATCACGGCGGCGGTGGCGGCAGCGGCGGCGGCTGGTCGTAGGTTGAACGGTGGGTCGGCGGGTCGGCGGGCGACACGGCTGAATCATTCTCATAACCACCTGTGCACTGCAGCGTTTGACTAATTCAGGCCAAATTTCCCTCCATTCAGAAGGTGTAACAGGTAATGACACAAAGAGGAGGTGGAGGAGGCAAATTATTAAAATCCTGCTGGATGTGTCACCGCGCCAGCTGTCCGTCATCCAGGATCCATGAGAAAATATTATTAAAAAGCAAAGAGCTGCTGCTTCGGAGCCAGAGCCTGAAATAATTAGGACTGTTTGCAGAGCTGAAGGTGAGCGGATCGAAGGACGAGGTAAATACAAATTAGAGCCACAGAGCAGCGGTCAATGGGACATTACACTGGACAAGCAGCTAAATTACACACCTCAGAGGTGAGGTCTAATTAATGGCACCAGCAGCAGCAGCAGCAGCAGCAGCAGCAGCAGCAGCAGCAGCAGCAGCAGCGATGGCGGCGGCGGCGGCGGTGGCGGCGGCGGTCCACTGCAGTCAGACACGACGGCGGATTGTTTGAGACAAGAAAGAAACCAAAAAAGCGTGCGGCGGCATCCAGGAGCAGTGATTACACGGCTCGGGGGCTAACAAGTGTGAAATGGTCTCTTAGCATTAGCATGCAGATTGGATTGGAGCAGGTAAGTCAACACGAGTCACACGGCGGCGGCGGCGACGGCGGCGGCGGCTCAAGTGGCTGTTTGAAGTTTATCTGAGAGGAAACACAGCAGCTTTAATGGGGGAGAGACTTCCTCTGGATCCTAATACGCCACGGGGTCGGGCTGGAGCTCATATCTGGGATTTTCCATAACAGCCTCGGAGCGGAGCGACTGATCCGCTTCACATAAAAAATAAAATAAAACACTTGTTACCAGCAGTTTGAAGCGACAATATAATTAACAGACTCTCAGAAGCTTCATGTCGGCTGGTACCTGGTATCACCTGCACCCAGGACCCAGGAAGAACAGCCCATAATAAACTCAACTAAACCTGCACCAGAGGTTCCAGCTCTGCAGATGCAACTTTGTAAGCATATGTCAGACTCCCGCCATTTTTAGGCAGGTCTCTGGATTTAACTGAGCTCCAACAGCAAGGAGGACGATAGGACTACATGCAGACGTAACTCACAGGCGGCCATGTTGGGTGGGTCAGTCGACTCTTTCTGACTCATCTGCACTAAAAAACTTCTCCTAACTCTGTGAAAGTTTGTCCGTATATAGATAACATAATACTTTAACTATTTGCATAATTGTACTTTCAATTTTAGGTGTGCAGTATCATAACTGACATTTCTGACGTTCACAACAAACCAAACCGTTTGAAAATCAGTCAGAAACTGATCAAGCTCTGGTAGTTTTAGTAGAACATGCACCAGAGGCTCAATGCTCCGAGGGACCGAGCTGCCTGAGCCAAGATGGCGGCCATGTGGTGTGTGAAGAAGCCTCAGAAACTGGACAGTGTCATCGAACCGGGGGGATGCAACACAACCAGACTTTTAAACCTGCAGCCTCTAAAGGCTCCAGTTACTTATCCTGTACTGTCTATTTTCATGCATGTGCTGCGTTGAAGTAAAGCTTCGACTGCAGGGAACGTAGAGGAAGAGCAGCTGCCTGGAAGCACAGAGAAGTCCAGGAAGTCAAGTGGAGGTGAACACTGTCAGATAAATACTGTAGCATGAGACAAACTCACTGAGACACTGAGCATCAGAGAAAAGGTTCAATAGTTAAACTCCTGAATAAAATATGGAGAGGCTGCATGTTCTGTCTGACTCTGGATCAGCAGAAGAAGAAGAAGCGATAATAAAAGACGACGCGGCGATGACGAGTCCGGACCGTCTTTAACCTCGTGGCTGTGAACTCTCTCATCAGCATCCAGGTGAAGCTTTTATTCCTCACATCAGCTGTTGTTGTTTTGATGGAGCACAGGTTGAACTGCTTGACCTCTGCAGTGCAGCTGTTCTTAATAAACTATTAATTAAGTGTCTCAGCAGCAGCAGCAGCAGCGGCGGCGGCGGCGAAGAGCTCGTCAATAAACTAAAGAGACACTTCAACACGAAGCTTTTTCACTCTGTCAACAAAACACCACCAACCTGCACATCTACAGCACCGTGGTTACTTCAAGTGCTTCATTAGTTCCACCAAGTTACAGACAAGTGGGTTATTTCTAATAATAAAAACTTTAAAAATAGACGAAATGACTGTGTAAAATACTTTGAAGTGTATTTCAGTTCAACAAATGAGAGTTAATTTCTGTGCAAACGGCCGAGGGAGGAAGACTGGAGCTGCAGGAAGACAGAGATGCTTCCTCTGCTCCATGTGTCCCTTAAAGGAACAGTTCACCAAAAAGTGAAATTCAGTCATTGTTGCCTCCTCCTCATGCTGATGAATACTCTGGAGTAGTTTTTTATTCCTCAAAGGTCATCTGGAGACCCGGGAGGCCGGTTCCTAGTCCAACCTAAACTTTATATGAGAGTAATAGGGCCATAAAACTACACAACAACCCTTCACTATTCCTCCACACTGCTTGTCCACTGCAATCCAAGAGTCCTGAAGGGAGACAGTCCAGAGTTTACTGGAAACGACCTCATTGAGGACATTTTTACAGCAACTCAACTCAACTCTACAACTCTGGACTGTCATTTGTGTTGGTGAATTATTCCTTTAACTCCCAGCTCCAGGGTCCTAGTGCTGGTTACATCAATGATAAATAACGTTTTCCACGGCTCCATGGATTGATTTCTCACCGGCTTCGTCGTTGGAAACAGATGCACGTGGAGGAGAGCAGGGTTAGAAACACCAGACCTGGAGAGTTCATCTTTTAAACCAAACTGGACAGAAGTGACAACCTGCATCACCCCCCCTCCCCCCTCCTCCCTCCTCCTCCCCCCTCCCTCCTCCCCCCTCCTCCTCCTCCTCACGGCGAGTGGACTGGTCAGGTAATCGGTAATGGTTTCCCCGGCGCTGATAAAACCCCTTCCATGCTCTCAGGCCTGATTGTCTCCTATTGATTTGTGTTGGAGGGCTTTAAATGAAATGCCACTAAAGCCAACCCCCCCTCCTCCACTACAACCCCCCCCCCCTCCTCCCTCCTCTCCCCCTGAACAGCAGGCGAACCTCCGCTGCTGTCACTCAGGACCTTCCGCCCAGTGGAAGTGAATGAAACGCTGCTGAGAGCCATGAAGAGGCCGACGCTCCAACAACCCCCCCCTCCTCCCCCTCCATGCTCCACTTGTGGTTTCTATGGAAACGTCCAGACTCCATGCATCCGTCCTCAACTTCCTGAAGGTGACTCTCTGGACTCAAACATTCGCATCACAATTATCTTATTGTTTTTATTCTTAAATTCCACAGATGTTCATGTAAACAAACCGTCCTCGAGCTGCGGCTTCATTACTTATTGCTGAATATGCAGCGCCGACCTTTAAGAACGGCCATGGTCTGCAAACACAAAGAATAATGAAGAAGAGGTTGACATGAGACAGACAGTAAATAGAGAGACCTCTCATCATCATCATCACTGTCGTCATCGGTAACCTCGTCACGGCCATTAAAACTCCACTTAGAGACAAAAACTCCATTAATCCAAAGTTCAGCTTCATCACTGAGAACTCAGGAGGTTCAGATCCTCAACAAACTTTACAGCTGAGATTCCACTGGTTTTTCCTCCTCAGACTTGGATCTAATCACCGAGCTCTTATTAATTCAGCTGCTGGAGACAAATTAAAAAAGACGCGTCCCCGGCTTCGTTTTTATCTGCACTACTTCTCTGTGTCTATATTCAGCCCCGCGCTCTGATATAACGGAGGAACTGTTAGAATCGATGGGGATTAAACGCTGCCAGTGTCTAAACTGGCCGTCCAGAGGTCGGCGGGTTCAGCGTGCAGCTCTGTAGCGATGCCACCGCCGCTGGACCGCTGGACCGCTGGACCGCTGCCACGCCAACGCTTTGTGTCAGCGGCTGAGGCCAGACTCTGATTTAGAGATTTCCAATACACCAGTAACACAGTGTGTTAGAGCCCCCCCTCCCCCAACCCCCCTCCCAACCCCCCCATCACAGCCACAAGTCTGCATCAGCAAGTCTCTGGAGCCGAGGAGGAGGAGGAGGAGGAGGAAGAGGAGGAGGAGGAGGAGGAGGAGGAGGAGGAAGAGGAGGAAGAGGAAGAGGAGGAGGAGGAGGAAGACCTGCGAGTGCTTCAGGAGCTTCAAAGGTACCAGATGAAAAAGGACAAGGGTCGTTTGAATGAAGTCTGTTGCACATGATATCACGACGGTTTGGAGGAGAAGGAAGAGAAGATCTGATACGAGGTTTTAACAGAGGCTGAATTCATTCATGTGGACGGATCCAGATCCAGATCCAGATCCAGATCCAGATCCAGATCCAGATCCAGATCCAGATCCAACAGGAAGCAAACAAACAAACTGCAGCTCTGATAGAGAGAATATACAATCACTGAATCGCCTCCTTAAACTTCAATGTGGGAAAAACACAGGAATGTCTGACCGTGTTAAAATAATACTGTTTATAATATTGATCATCACTACACAGAATGAACTGCCTTTTTAGAATTTCTTGTCATTGCAAAATATGTGCAATAAAAGCAGTTTTTCAGTCCGTTTGGAGACAAAATGTTGCAGACGCATCCGGCCTGATGAAAGTTCAGGTCTCGTCCGTAGGCAGGGTAATATGGTGTCAAATAGCACCTACTAGAAACCTCTCTGCATTGCATTAGAGGATAAAACTGGAAGGGACGTGACATCATACGCAGATGACATCATACGCAGATGACATCATCTAATCAGGTGCAAATGCAGATGAATCAAAGATGGAAAACAAACAAAAAAGTCAAAGATCCTCGTATTTTATCTGTCGATTATCTTCAGGATTTTATACTTTCACCTCATGTCCTCATGTTAAAAACACTTAACGAGTCTCGTGCGTCTCCGTCTCCGTCTCCGTCTCCGTCTCCATGACGTCCAGGACGTAACAACACTTCTGTTCCACTCAATAGGGATTTAAAATTAGGAGCTAAATTGACCGTCCAGAGTCCAGAGGCCGTGGTGCCAGAACAATTAGAGGAGGAGGGAGGAGGAGGAGGGAGGAGGGAGGAGGGAGGAGGGGGAGGGGGGGCTGAGGTTGGAGGAGGGAGGTGTTGGTGTTGCTTTGGTTTTAATTACACAGTAAAATGATCCTGAACGTCCCTTAAGAGTCAGAGCTGGTGTCAGGGTGTTAGAGCCTCACCGGCCGACCAGGAGGAGGAGGAGGGAGGGAGGGGGGGAGGGGGGAGGGGGGAGGAGGAGGAGGGAGGAGGAGGGGGAGCTGAGGAGTTGCTGATTCTCCATTTAGACCTAATGGGTAAAGATGTCACCAAGGACACATTACACATTTGTTTTATCTACTTAACCTTTATTTAACTGGCTCGTCCTAGTGAGACTAATGTCTTGTTCAGCAGAGACTGACTGAGGAGGAGGAGGAGGAGGAGGAGGAGGAGGAGAGGAGGAGGAGGAGGAGTAGAGGAGGAGAGGAGGAGGAGGAGGAGGAGAGGAGGAGAGGAGGAGGAGAGGAGGAGGAGGAGGAGAGGAGGAGGAGGAGGAGGAGGAGAGGAGGAGTCAGGAGGAGGAGAGGAGGAGGAGGAGGAGGAGACAGGAGGAGGAGTCAGGAGGAGGAGAGGAGGAGGAGAGGGAGGGTGAGGAGAGGAGGAGGAGGAGGAGGAGGAGGAGGAGGAGGAGGAGGAGGGAGGAGGGAGGTCAGGGAGGAGGAGGGGGGGGGGGGAGGAGGAGGAGTAGGGAGGAGGAGGAGAGGGGGGGGAGGAGGAGGAGAGGAGGAGGAGGAGAGGAGGAGGAGGAGGAGAGGAGGAGGAGGAGGAGAGGAGGGGGGGGCGGAAGGAGGGGGGGGGGGGAGGAGAGGAGGAGGAGGAGAGGAGGAGGAGGAGGAGGAGAGGAGGAGGAGGAGAGGAGGAGGAGGAGAGGAGGAGGAGGAGGAGGAGGAGGAGAGGAGGAGGAGAGGAGGAGAGAGGGAGGTGAAGAGAGGAAGAGATGGAGAGCGTCGGAGCTGAAACTCACAGATCACAGAAGAAGAATCAGTTCTGTCAGTCTGAACCAGAACAGGAAGTGATGCGTCACCGTGTCGACAGTCTGGTCTGAATCAGAAGGTTTTTTTTATTATGAATTTATTATCTTCATTATTATTATTATTACTGTTATTCAACCAACCTTCAGGTGGAAATGTTATTCATCACGTTATAATGTGAGAACCTGCTGCTCATTGTTGTGATGAGTGTTTGGGTTTTAAAGTGTTTTCAGACTGTTGGTCCAACAGAGACCGACCTTGGTCTGTGAGAGGGTTTAATTATGCTCTCTTTTAATTACCATGGAAACAACTATAGATTTATTTTATACTGAAAATATATAGTTTTGAAAGAATATTTATCAAAAGAGGCAAAAAAAAACTTTTTCCAGGTTTTGTTTTTTGTAACTTTACATATTGATAAAAAAAAACTGCACATTTACACAGTTTTTTTTTAATTCTAACACTGGATCCAATCAGAGCTCAGTGTAACGAGGCTTTAAAACCACCTCCTGTTTGGATGCTGTCTCCATGGTGACCAGTTCCTCTCTCTCTGGTCGTCTGTTTATCTTGTGAATCGTTCTATTCCTTTAAAGCCCCCCCCCCCCTCCTCCAGCTCGATCCCAGAGCTCTGGTGACATTAGCGCTAAGCCGCCCTATTAATGCCTCAAAGAAGCTGGAATCAGACGTACAGCAGCCTTCAAGGAGCCGCCGTGACCTTCAAACTCTCTGTGTTCCTTCAGAGCGCAGGACGCCACGGCGCCGGGAACAACAAGGCCGTCGCTGCACTTAAACGAGCCGATTAGGGAAACAACATCAACCATTTTCACTTTAATGGACGTTGGAGAGTTCACGGAGTTAAAGCAGCGAGTTGATCAAACGAAGGGTTAAAACATCACTGAGCCTTTAATAAGAAACGTTTCTATTTAAGCTTCAAACCAAACTAATTACATTTAAATTAACGCCTCTGATGAGCTCGTCATCGTCTTGTTTTCTAATAATAAACATGAAAAGATGAAAGTTGTTTCCTTTTTAAAGATTAAGTGGCTTTAAAATGAGTTCATGTCCTCAGGCTTGAGCCCTCAGGGCCACCGTACCGAAGGCTGACGTGTCTTTATTAAGGGGAGACACTACAGGTGAATAGGGGGGGAAAAAATAAATAACAGATATCACCATGAAACTTCCTGAGTTCATCTCTTACATTAAGACAAATATTTTTTTCATTGCAAGTTTTGTCAAATTCTATGTTTAAATATATAAATGAGGCAATATCTGATGAAATATGCGCTAATTTGCATATATTTCCAGAACTGAAATCTGAACAATGGATAAAGCCACTTTCAAAATGATTGTTTTATGTTGTTGACACATGAGAGTCAGACGTTTTTACAGAGGAGGATTATGGATATCTCTTTTTATCACTCTGTAAATGAGAAAATACTGTCACCAGCCCTAAAAAAAAAATCAAATTTTGCCATGTTTAAGGAACAAAACAATGGCCCAACAGGCAGCACAGTCACAGCAGCCTGTTAATGTAGGAGAAATCTACTGACGAAAGAGACTAAATGAAGTAAAATAAAAACATTAATGTGGATTTTCTACCATTTCTTTGAACTTTTCTTAAAGAATACACACTATTCAGGAAGAAAAACAGCACAAAATCTCAAAATTGATCAGTTTACTTTATGAAAAAACAGTGTTTTAGGCTGGAATGAATCCAACAGGAGAAGAAGCTGAGAGGAAATCAGGCTATAAATAAATAAATAAATGAAGCCAAGGTTGTTTAATATCTGAGCAACGAGCAGCTGAATAGAAAACTCTGTTGTGTCATGTTACATGTGAATCACCTGCGTGACTGTCAGCTCGCCACACACACACACACACACACACACACACACACACACACACACACACACTGACAGGCTGGCAAAACAGCAACAAGATGAAACGCGGTGGCAAAATGTCATGACAAATGTCCGCCTCGATTTTTTACAGCGACTGACTGTGCAATACAATGAATTATTCAAAGTGCCGCCATTAAAATTTTTAATTAGCCTTTGCTGGAGCGAGTCTTCCCACCGAGGCTTAATCTGCCCAACCTTTGTTCACACAGATGGCGGCGGTAAATTGCTGTTTTCAGTTTTGGTACGTCTACGTTCTTTTTTTATTGCGCATATTGCAAAAAAAACAAAAAAGAAGAAAAGAGTAACATTAAGATAATAAAACAATACAAAGAGCGTGCTCGAGGCATCCTGGAGACTCAGTGTGTTGTTTTAAATCATGCGAGAGGAGGAAAGTGTTGGGTCAGGTCGCGGCTCCATCTGTCGCTCCACACTTTGGGAAGAGGCCAAGTGTAATTTTGCGATTGTCAACGGCCGGAGAACGCTGAGTCATGTTGACTCATCTTTCTCTGCCTCTCTAATCTGGTTTTATTCAAAAAGGCATAAACAGCCATTAAAACTCAGAGTTGCTAAGTAGCAGCTCGAGCTAACGCTGCACAGCATCTGCTGCCGAGTCCCTGCACTCACATCCTGTGTAATTAATACTCCTTCCCAGTGGCGTGCACAGACTTTTGAAAGGCAGGGGCGAAAAGGAAAAAAAAAGGCACATTTGGTGCATCCATAGCACACATTTTGGCTCCTAGAGGGCACTTTAGCACACGTTTTGGCTCTAAGAGGGCACTTCAGCATGTGTTTTAGCTTCCTGGAGGGCACTTTAGCACACGTTTTAGCTCCTAGAGGACACTTTAGCACACGTTTTGGCTCCTAGAGGGCACTTTAGCACACGTTTTAGCTCCTAGAGGACACTTTAGCACACGTTTTGGCTCCTAGAGGGCACTTTAGCACACGTTTTGTCTCCTAGAGGGCACTTTAGCATGTGTTTCAGCTTCCTAGAGGGCACTTTAGCATGTGTTTTAGCTCCTAGAGGGCACTTTAGCATGCATTTTAGCTCCTAGAGGGCACTTTAGCATGCATTTTAGCTCCTAGAGGGCACTTTAGCATGTGTTTTAGCTCCTAGAGGGCACTTTAGCATGCATTTTAGCTCCTAGAGGGCACTTTAGCATGTGTTTTAGCTTCCTAGAGGGCACTTTAGCACACGTTTTAGCTTCCTAGAGGGCACTTTAGCACACGTTTTGGATCCTAGAGGACACTTTAGCATGTGTTTTAGCTTCCTAGAGGGCACTTTAGCACACGTTTCAGCTTCTAAGAGGGCACTTTAGCACACGTTTTGGCTCCTAGAGGGCACTTTAGCACATGTTTTAGCTCCTAGAGGACACTTTAGCACACGTTTTGGCTCCTAGAGGGCACTTTAGCACGTGTTTAGCTTCCTAGAGGGCACTTTAGCACACGTTTTGGCTCCTAGAGAGCACTTTAGCACACGTTTTGGCTCCTGGAGGGCACTTTAGCACACGTTTTAGCTTCCTAGAGGACACTTTAGCACACTTTTGGCTCTTAGAGAGCACTTTAGCACATGTATTGGCTCCTAGAGGCCACGTTAGCATGCCCCCCCTCCCCGTGCACGCCACTGCTCCTTCCTTCTTCCTCCTCCCTGTAACGTTAGCGGCTGCTGCTTATTGATTCATGCTGGAATCTGCTTAATGACTCTGATTGTTGCTCACATAATCTTGAGTTTTTCATTTCCTTTACTTGCTCAAATATAATTATGAAACCGGTTAAAACGGCCGACGTCGATTTATTTACACAACGACGACGACGGGGACGACGCACTCTCTATCTAACGTGCAAAGCAATAAAGGAGCTGCTGGTTTGTATTTGCATTAGCGCCCGGCAACATGAGCTCTTTAATATGCAGCATGTTCAAGCCCTTATTTAAAATCCATATCCACATTCATCAGCTCGTCCTGCTCATTTACCCTCGGCTTCAATAACACAGATAAACATGATCCTGTCTGACTCGACCTCCACTCCTTATCAAACCATCACAGTCATAAAAGTCAAACATCTCCTCCTCTTCCTCTTCCTCCCTCTTCTTCTTCTGGTCTGTGCAGCTCCACAGATACCATTCACATTCAGCTTGTGTGTTTTTTGGAATCCGATTGATTTTATCTTATTTTTTATTTTGCAGCCAAAGCAGCACCAAATGGTTTTAGAAGCAGCATGTTTATGAGCAGCGTATTGATCAGCAGCAGGAGAAGATCAACTCCTCACATTCTGTTTACTGTTTGTTCAAGGATGTTTGGATCCGACTTTTTTTTTTCCTGTTGCAGAGACACAAACAAAAACAAACCTCCGACCAAAAACTGAGCTTCACCGACTCAACGCTGGCTTCAGGGGAGACACTGCAGGTGAATACGGTAAAAAATTTTAACGAACAGATATCACCATGAAACTTCCCAAGTTTATCACTCACATTAAGACAAATATTTTTTGTATTACAAGTTTTGTCAAATTTTGGGTTTAATATGTAAGTGAGGATATATCTAATGACGCTAATTTGCATTCATTTCCAGAAACGAAATCTGAAAAATGGAAAAAGCTACTTTCAAAATTCTTGTTTTATTTTGTTGACACATTAGAGTCAGAAGTTTTTACAGAGGAGGATTGTGGATATTTCTTTTATATCTCTCTGTAAATGAGAAAATACTGTCACCAGCCCTAAAAAAAATCTAATTTCGCCATAAAACGTTGTATAAATGAGGCTGTGAATGATATATCAACAATCCCCTCTGTAAAGACTTTGAGAATATAGACAGGGATCAAACTGGAAGGTTTGGTGTCGCTGAAGTGGAGATTTCTAGCTCAGAGTCTGAACTCATTTTGAGAAAACGGCCTTTAAAGACTTGTGCTGTAAAATTCCATAGATTGTTAATGTAAATCGTACTTTAACGATTGGTTGCGGATACAAAGGAAATTACATTTTTTGGAGCCTATATAATTGTTCAGGGGAGAGAGAGCTTTACAATGACACCTGACATGACATGGGTCAGAATGACTTTTGGTGAATTTAGGAGAAATCTACTGAAGAAATGAAGTCAAATAAAAACCTTGTGGATTTTCTACCTTTTTTTTTTTTTACTTTTCTGAGAGAGACGACGTGTTAAGGAAGAAAAATAGTCCAAAATCTCAAAATTGATCAGTGCATGAAAGAAAAAAACAGTGTTTTTGTCTGTTAGTGTCTCGCCTTCATAATCATCAAAGTGTCTCTGTGGTGAGGCCTCCTCCTCCTCCGCCTCTTCCTCCTCCTCCTCTTCCTCTTCCTCCTCCTCCTCGTGACCGCGGAGGATAAATCAAAGACGATCCATCACTCTGGGCCGTTACGGCGACGCGAGCTGTGCAAAGAAATCAATATCGATGTGCTTTGATTTACACAGCGACGACACTCCAGGTGAAACGTCTATTGTGACGCGCGGATCACAGCGGTCGATGCTCGTTTCACTGAAGAGGAGGAAGAGGAGGAGACGAAGAAACGATGGCAGTTAACTATCGACGCGCTGGTTAAACTGGGACGACGGGTCGTTTGTTATGACGTTTTGAATTAAGATCCAAACACAGATTCTTGTATTTAATGCTCTGATGGGAAACTGATCAATACTTTAAGTGAATTATTAGGAAAGATGATAAATTCAGCCGGTTGCAGAGAAACTGCAGGATGTTTTTTAAATGGTATTAAAATAAAAACAGATCATTTTTTAGCAGCAGCTTCGTGCATCCACTTCAAGTAAATTGATTTTACGGCCATCGTTTCCATAGAAATGCATTAATCTCTCCTTTCCATTATTTAATTGACACTGCTGTAAAACTATAACACGTAAAGTGCAGAGTAATTAGAGGGGGAGGCGACAACTGATGGATTTATTGAAGAGAAAACATAATAACAGGGATTAAAACAAAGGGAAAACAGGAACAGGAAGTGGAGGTAGGATGATGGAGGGATGAATCAGCAGGAATTTTTTCTTTTTTTCTGAAGAGACGGACATAAAAGCTGAGAGGTGAAGAGAAAGAAGCAAGGAGTGACAGATTTGACGTCTGAGAAGCAAACAAAGCTTCGTTTTCATCTCGACGGGGGATTTTCCATCAGCGTGTCACCGCCGCCATCAGCTCATCAATCTCTCGCTCTTTCTCTTCTCACAAGTGTCCTCAAACCCTCTCGCTCTCTGTCGCATAAAAACCCTCCAGTCTGACGAGGTCGAAGCCGGATTGATTTTCACACGAGGGAGGGAGGGGTTAATTCTAGAAATCCTGCTGTCAGCTGGTAGGTGGACTGGTGGGAGGGGCTTATAATATCCTGATGGCTCCCATGGTGCAGTTCACCTGCAGGATGCGTGAGTGTAAATGTGATTTTCTGCTCCGTGACAATGATTAAAGGGATAGTTCAACATTTGGGAAAATTGTCCCATCACCATAACCCCTATAGTCATACAGTAGCAGTAGGTTTGTTAATTGTCAGTGCAAGCTGTTTTTAGAACGGCGGAGCAGAGCCGTGAGCTGCTCAGAGCTACGCTACGGAGGCTCATGGGATTTCTTAATTGGTTTCCCTCATCAAACTCATCAAATACACAACGCAACAACTCCACAACGAGGGAAATTCTTGCAAAAACAGCTGATGCGTGTTGCCTTCAGGGACAGTTGTTCATCACCAGTCTCTGTATTTCCCTCTAAAACAACTCTGTGTGGTAACGTTGTGTTATTATCTCATAGCGTGGTGAATGTGCAGGTCACAACTTGTCCACCAGAGCGTTGTGGAGTTGTTGGATTGTGTATTTGATGAGTTTGATGAAGGGAAACCAAGAAATCCCATGAGCCTCCGTAGCGTAGCTCTGAGCAGCTCACGGCTCTGCTCCGCCGTTCTAAAAACCTACTGCTACTGTATGACTATAAGGAATATGGCAATGGGCCGATTTTCCAAAATGTTGAACTATCCCTTTAAAAAGAAGGAAAAGAAAAAGGAGCATCAGGTGTTTTGATGGCTGAGGGTGACAGCTTCTCTCCGCTGCAGCAGGTTATAAATGGAGGGAAATTAGACACAGCTGCTCTGGTTATTAACGAGCCTGGTGTTTAGGGGAAACCCCCCCAAGAGCATGATGGGAAATTACCTCCATGTATGTGTGCTTTCAGAAATCTGGTTAAAAAAACTGAAGCGAAGTGGAAGTGAAAGGCTGGTTGGTGTTTCTGCAGCCGACAGGAAGTGACGTCATCCTCGTCTGGCTGCTGCTAATGTGTTGTCATGCCGACACCTGTGAATGAAGACTGAAGACCCAATAAGTCGTTCACGTCATCCATTCATGGAATTAATCACCATCATCTGTTAAAATGTGAATGTGATTAGCTGCTGGCGCCGCCTTCGCTGTTCAACTGGAAATCCAATAAAGACAAAAGTCGAAGATTGGCGTTCCAATCACCCGCCGCCAACCCCCGCCAACCCCCGCCCCACCTCTCCGGGCCGCGGGGGGACATTAATCTTTTTTGGTTCACGCTGAGAGAAGCTGATGAAGCGACGGTTCCCCACAGAACCAAACAGAGAACGTCCTTTAATCCAGAGGAGGGGATCAAACCCTCGACCATGGCGGCCATGTTCACACCTTAATCTGTTCGCTTCCTCCATCCTTCCTTCCATCCTTCCTTCCTTCCTTTTGATATTTGATTTTATCATGGAAGAAATGCTGCATAAATCCAACACAACACTGTGCAGATGCTGCAGATGTTTGTAGGCTATCATCTAATTGTAATGAACCTGGCATATTTATAAGAAATTATTATTACATTTTTGGTAAGTTCATGAATATGCAGAGTCCCATTACAAATAAACTAATAAATGAAATGAAATAAATTAACAAAAAGTCATGTTTGAAGTATCAGTTGATTCATCTGTTCATTTAATTTCAAACCTTTAACTTTCACTTCTCGTGAACAAATCTAATTTAAAGATACTTGAACTGTTTGTTAAAGCTGCCGTGGGTTTTTCAAGGTTTTTGAGACTATTTTCAGCGTCAGATGGAAACGCAGTGTTGAGTATTTGGGGCAGCAGGACGCCGTTTGTGGGATTGAGTCAGAAATAGCAGCTGTAGTGTGTATTTGTATGTGTGTGTTTGTGGTAATGAAGAAATATACAGTTTATTTCCTACCTATGCTGTGAAGCGTGACTCACCTCTGAGCTGTAAAGCTCCTGGTTTGAAGCGACAAACGCATTTAGTGCTTTTTCTTTTTTTTTTCTTTCCACAGGAGAAAAAAAATGAATTGATTTCTGATCTGAAAAGAAAAAAAAACACCTGGAAACCCGTCAATCAACGCTGTCGTAGCGCACACATGTCAAACTCCTGATTACACACGGCGACTTCTTGACTCAACAGTGTGAAGTGACTTCCATTTACTGTGAAGAGGAGGAGGAGGAAGACGAAGAAGAGGAAGAAAAGTGCGAATGGCGGGCGCCAACTATGGACGACGGATTGAGACTTTAAGAGTCTTACTGGCACCGAGCTTATCTCCAACCTAATCCAATTACAATAACCAACAGCCCAGTCATAAGGCTGTCAGGACTCTAAGCCTATTACAATAGATCCTGTTCCCTCAGATTGGTGGGGGTGGGGAGGGGGGGGGGGGTTGGAGTAGAGAAGGAGGGATTGAGAGGAAGAGAGAGATAGGGAGTAATTGGCTTTAGAAGCGAGAGAGTGAGAGAAAAAGAGAGAGAGAGAAGGGATGGTATGAATGAGTCAGTGATATTGTGTGAAAAATGAAAAAAAAAAAAAACGAAATATGAAAAGAGACAAAGAGTCTGAGCTGCATTGTTCCGTATCTTTACACTGTTGTGACAATGCGACACGTTTCGGAGCAGCTCGCCAGCGTAGATCACCAGAAACAGAAGAAGAAGAAAGAAAAGGACGGCGATGATTGACAGGAATCAGCCTCCGTGTTTGGTTTTGAACGGGCGGTGGCGTCCCTCAGGGCGCGACCCTGGGTCCTCTGATGGTTCACCTCATTCTCTCCTCCTGGTGTCTGTTACATGTTATTTACAGTTATTTCTTCTTCTTCTGTTGCCTTTGGTAGACAGGAAGTAGAGGTATGAAACAGGAGGAGAGTAAACCACTTTGCATAGATTGTTATTCCAACTCGTTTAACATTGATATTAAGTGGCAATAGTTCCAACAGTTTTTATTTTAAGATCATTTTGCAGGAGAAACGACCAGATGAAAAGATAATTGTCTGATTAATAGAGTGTAAAACTAATCATTAGTTTGTGTCCTGTTGTAATTGTTCATTGGAGGTTTCATCACTGCTGTGGTGAGAAATTAACTGCAATATGTTGCTTTTTTTCTCTCCCCCAATAATATGAAGTACAGAGCCACAGTAAAATATGAACATATGGCACTTTGCAAAACGATGCTATTAATTATGTGAAGTGAGTGGGATTTAAAAGTAACTGATGGTAGAAAAACAGATGCAGGAAATGTTTCCTGGACAGATTTGTTTTAAAAGAACTGATGCATAACACTCACACGGCGCCGGTGTTTCAGAGCGCTGATGGTCGTTTCAGGCGCTGAGTGGTTTTATATCGCCGGCTTTAAAACTCAAACACGTTTGTTTTTAATCTGGTGAACGAACAAAATCTGTTGGAGATCATTTTGTATTTTTTTCAGTAAAACTCAGTGTCGGTTCTATAAATAAACTGCACTGGATGTCAGAGAGAGAACAAGGGAGAGGGAGACAGCCAGGCTGATAACGCACACACACACACACACACACACACACACACACACACACACACACACACACACACACACACACACACACACACACACACACACACACACACAGTCTCACTCTCTAATCCTGGTTGACAATCTTTATCCCCAGACCTCTTATAGACCCTCCATCACACAGAGGTTAGAACAGAAAGCTGCTCCTCTCTCTCCGTCGTGCACACATAAGCATGCACACACACACACACACACACATACAGGTGTGCACGATGCATAAACGCTCGGCTGCACAGACACAGGTGTAGCGCACAAAACCTGGAGAACACAAAGACACACACCCTCACAGAGAGGCTAATTACATGTAATCAAACCCATCGAGCTTCTTCTCGGTGAGAGGAGCCGCACGTGTTGTGAACCCGTGTTGAGTCACACCGACACTTTAAAGGGGCATTGTGTAACTTCTACTGTTATCTCTTCAGGAAAATGGATTATTTGGAGCGTTACACTGATGCTGCATTCAGGTGCAGTCGGACAGACGGCCGTCGGCAACAAACCAGATACCAGTTACGTGCAGCAGCTGTCGTTGTCGTCTGCCCAATTCCAGGTGAATGCAGCATGAAAAATACGACTGAGTCCCTTTAAACACCAGCCTGAAGCTGCCTCATCCCGTCCCATAATGCACCTGCATGTGCACGTGGAGGTGCAGGTTTCTGTTTCAGCGTTGAGTTTTTGCTCGAACATGATATTTAGAGAATTCACCAGAGAGACGAGTGGAGAGTGAAACCACGCTCAGTGATTACAGCCTTTAGTTTCAGACGTGTGCAGAGAGAATCTCTAAACAGCAGAAATCACTGGTTTTCGTCTCCGTCCATGACTGTGAATCATTTAGTGAATTACTGACGCAGATTAAAGACTTTCAACCCTTTTAGTTTCACATTTCTTTTTAGAGAATTAACATCACAACAGAGTCACGGTTCAATGTGGAAACACCACAGTTAAAGACGTGGAACAATACAAATACTCGTATTAGATTATTATCAATAATATCAGAGGCATTTTGGGTTTGGAGCTTCAGCCTTTAGCCATTAGCTGATTATTATTATGGTCAAACATGTTCATATTCACAGACGACGACTGTCTGTTATGAACGAGTTGTGTTGTGTTTCTGTTGTTGCGTGTTGCGTGTCATGCACAGCTTTACATGTCAGGAGATGAGTCACGTCATGTCGCTGCACCAGCTGGTGAGGTATACAGTACACATCGTCACGCACAATCTGTCTCCTTTAATACCTTGAATGTAAAATGTTGTGTTTGTGTCAATCATCTGCTTCTGTTGTATTAAAAAGTAGAATTCACAATCATTTTTCCTGGTGCAGGTGATCGTTACCATGACTGAGGCATCAGTTCAAGCTGCTGCTGGTGCTGCTGCTGCTGCCTGCAGGTCTGGGATCAGCTGATAACTCACTGTCATTTAGCTTCTACCTGCCTCAACCTCCTCCTGGATGTGAAGCTAAACCCTTCTAACCGGATCATAAAATACAGGACGTTTACAGAGGCAGCGGGCGACTCACACACTTTTCTGATTC
The DNA here is from genome assembly GCA_030347415.2 of Decapterus maruadsi. Taxonomy (NCBI): domain Eukaryota; kingdom Metazoa; phylum Chordata; class Actinopteri; order Carangiformes; family Carangidae; genus Decapterus; species Decapterus maruadsi. The sequence goes on from CM064888.1 coordinate 1,266,841, forward strand.
CTTCATAAAAAAACAGAGTTTTATGGATATTGAACCAACGACTCGGAGCAATAATTATTCTGCAGATTCTCCACAGTGTTTGAAAAACAGAGCGAGCATGCAGAGTCCAGATTAAATTAGGAGCTGTGGTGCAGGAGGTAAAAAGTGAAAACTGCCCCCCCCCCCTCCCTCTCCTCTCAGCAGAAGCTTTTGTTGTGGGATCGACTGCTTTTCGCTTCGGCTCCATTCATTTGCTGTTTAATTAGGCTGCAATCAGAGCAGCAGAGGTGAAAGCTGAAACTTCAAATTATCTATATGTGAGACGTTTTGGATGAGCTCTCGTCTCCGCGCCCCCTCCTCGCCCCCTCGCCCCCCCGGGGAGAGCTGGGATCACGCGGTAATTAGGCATTCAGAGAAGCTCAATCAGTCCTAATGGTGTGAGTGATTGGTGGAATTACTGGTTGTGATGAAGCGGGAGTCACGACGACAAACCTCGGAGGACGACGTCGTTACAAGTTCAGACGAGAGCCACACTTTTGGTTCTCTTAAAAAAAATAAAAACAAGTTCTCAAATGAGCCTCGCAGGCCTCTGTAGTCAGGAAGATGGAAGAGCTTCCTCTCATCTCGGCTGCTGCTGCTACGGAGCAGTGGCACCGTGAGTGGAGGGTGAACATACGACTCCTGGTTCAAGTGTTTGCATCACCCTGCAGCCTTTAAACCTCCACTCTGCATCTTCTGTCCTCCATTTTTCACTCTAAATTCTGCATCCTGCATCCTCCAGCCTCCAGTTTCCAGCCTCCACCTTGCCAACCTCTGTCGTCCACCATCCAGCCTCCACTTTTAACCCTCCTGCATCCTCCACCCGGCACCGTCCAGCCTCCACCTTCCATCCTCCACCCTGCAGCCTGCAGCCTCCACTCTGCATCTTCTGTCCTCCATTTTTCACTCTAAATTCTGCATCCTGCATCCTCCAGCCTCCAGTTTCCAACCTGCAGCATCCACCATCCTGCCTTTACCCTGCAACCTGCAGCCTCCACTTTCACCCTCAATCCTGCAGCCTCCACACTGCACCATTAAGCCTCCAACCTCCACTCTCCACCATCTACCCTCCAGTCTCCACCTTGCCAACTTCCGTCGTCCACCATCCAGCCTCCACTTTTAACCCTCCTCCAGCCTCCATTCTTCAACCTCAACCCTGCCCCCTTAGGAATGGTCCACCCTGCACCATTCAGCCTCCAACCTCCACTTTGCACAATTAAGCCTCCACCCTGCAGCCTCCAGCCTCCATTCTTCAACCTCAACCCTGCATCCTGCACCCTACTCTGCAAAAACTCTAAATCTTTCCAAGAATATTTGTCTCATTTCTTGTCAAAAAAATCTCTTTTCACTTAAAATAAGACTCATCACCTTCATTTAGACAATAAAAATGAAAATCTCGCTCACTATTAGACTTTTCGACTTATTTCAAGTGAAAATATGCTTGAGATTTTAAGTAGAATTGCATTTGATTTGAAGAGAAATGACATTCTGAGTAGAAACAAGACAAATGTTCTTGGTATGACTTTGAGTTTATACCATTCAGCCTCCACCCCGACGCCTCTGTTCACATCCGTCATGATTAAATCAAAGCCATCCGTCCGACACTGAGCGTGAGCTCAGCAGAAACGGAGAGGATGAGAGTCTGGGAGCAGAGCAGCGTCTGATAAAGAGCTTGTGTTTGAGGCCGGGACTTGACACTGGGCCACAGCGTCGCCGCCCCGGCTGTTGTTGATAATGTTCTTAAAGCTGTTAAACCAGCGCAGCTTCTGGACTGAGGAGGTTAAGTGCTCAGTCTGGTTTGTAATCCAGGCTGTAATCCAGGAGTGAGCTCAGTGCAGCGATCAGCAGCGTCTCTACGCTGTGACATCAGCACATCCAGCCGTGCACACGTTAATGAAAACGTTAATAACGTTAGAGAGACGAGAGGAGCTGCAGAATTCATCTGAATATCAATGAAATCTCACCGTGGGCGAAGGAAACATCCGACCTGCAGGAGCTTTAATCCTTTATTCTAACTGTAACCAGAGCCTATAGGTTTTAGTTCATTCATCATTTATAAAGTTTCCCTGCACTGATGCTAATTAGTCTGTAATTTAAACACAGAACTCTGATCAATACGCTCATCTGTAATATGTTTAATCATTCTGTTTTCACACTTAATTAATGATGCATTTTGGCATTTATAGATCATGTATTATATCAATTAAAACAGTTATTTAGGGGATGAAATGTAATTGGTTCATTCAGTCATTGGAGCAGCTGATCTTTATGTGCAATTAACAGCGTTACCGAACAGAAGGGACTTGTTGTTATTGATCCCACATGTGGGAAATTTGCTTGTAAGGAATAAAAATATAAAGAATTTACCATGTACAATATATATACATATTGTTTGGTCAAATACATTCTGCACAGTGTGATTGGCTTGTGCAGAAGTTGTCAGATCAGTGTTGCAATGACGTTCCTATACTGTCGGTTCTCCTATGGTTTGTTCTTCCAGCTGCATCGGGAGCAGCAGGAGAAGAAGTGACGTAGATCCTGTAGATCCTGATCAACTGGATCCAGGATCCAGGATCCACCTGCAGGTTTTCACGCTGGTAAAACTTGACGGATGAGGAGAAGATTGTTGGGACGGCGACGGTGGAGTCACAGCTGGACCAGGAGAACATTGTGTAAGTGTTCAGGTGTGTTTGTGTAAATTAAAAGAAAAAGGTCACTTCACTCCCCCCCCCCCTCCCCTCCACCCTCAGGTCGGCCCAGTTTCTCTCCAGCAGCAGCAGCAGCAGCAGCATCAGAACCTGAGCAGCTTTCCTCCTCTCCACCTCATTGGTTGATTTGCTGAATAGAAAAATGGAACCAGTCTCCGAGCGGCGCTGGAACCAATTGGCTAAAAAATAAGCACCTTTTTGTTATTGGGACGGGAGGAGGAAGGGTGGAGGAGGGGGGGGGGGGGTAGAAAGCTCACTTTAAACTCAACATTACCTCACACACACACACACACGGGCCTGGCCAGCAGCCATCAGCAGGGCAAAGAGCTGGAGGACATTTGTAGACTGCAGGGCAGAATCACATCTCTGCACACTGCGCCATGCAACACACACACACACACACACACACACAGTATATGGGTTAATGATGCGATGCAAACCAATGTTAAGACCAGTTTCTCTTCCTGTTGCACCTACAACCTGAACACTCTGCAAAACAACCATGACTACGTCTCGTTTGAGCTCCAACTGCTCCTGTTTTTAACGACCTCGTCACCTTTAACTTCCAGTATTTTGTTATGCTTTTATATTCAATGTCTTGTCTTCTTGTCCTTATGTTTGGTGTTTCATCTCGGCTGTGTTGTAAATGAGGTTATACTCCTCGATATATCTCAGAGTTTAAATAGAGGTTATGAAATGAAATGAAATTCAGAAGAAAGGAGGTGTTTTAGGATCATTACTGCTCAGTGTCGCCAAAACGCATTAAAATTTAAATACAGAAAAAGAGCAACTTGTCCACCAGAGCGTTGTGGAGTTGTTGGATTGGATTGATGAGGGAAACCAAGACATCCCATAATGAGCCTCCGTAGCGTAGCTCTGAGCAGCTCACGGCTCTGCTCCACCGTTCTAAAAATAGCTTGCACCGACAATTAAAGGTAACGAACCTACTGCTATGACTATAGGGATTATGGTGATGGGCCAATTTGACTAAATGTTGAACTATCCCTTTAAGAAATGGCTCAAATCTAATTTCAAATGACATAAAACCCACTACGAATTGTAGATTGGAACAAATCTGATGCTTTTAAAAACATTTCCTTTAAAGATAAATTTGAACTGCTCGTCCTGCTTCAACCTTTATTTGTCTCTGACCCATATATAACACACACACACACACAGAGTGGTGCAGGCAGGTGTGCAGCTCTGCAGATAACAGCTCAACGGCGGCGGTGAGGAGGGACTCGGCTCTGCTCAGCCGTGCACACGCACACTCACACTCACACTCACACGCACTCACACACACACACTCAAGTTCACTCGCTAAAAAGTTTGGAGTTTGATTTTTTTTTCAGCAGCAGCCGAATCGTCCCCGACGACGGAGACACAGGTGTGAGACGACTTTGATCTGCAACAGTCACACACGAAGAGATGGTGACATTTACACACACATGCACATGCACACACACACACACACACACACACAGACGGTGTATGTGAAACTCTGAACCCGACTCCTTTAATTGGCGCCGACGGCTGCAGAGATTCATCAACAGACTCTGAGACGAACGCGACGCGTGCAGCTTCTTCTTCTTCTTCTTCTGTCTCTTATAGAGGACGGAGACGTCAACAGGAAGCTACTGGAGGGTTGTTGATGTTTACTGACATTACATCATTATTGTCCTGCTACACACTGTACACACTGATCTGCACACCCCCCCCCACTTTGGCACGTTGCTGCACAATGAAACAACAGGTGAATTTAGGTTCAGTATTTTATGTGCTATGTGGCCGGGGATCGAACCAGCGATCTCCTGATGAGTGCACAACCCACTGCACCACCTGAACCTGCAACAATAACCAGTCAGTGTGAAGAGGAGGCTGCAGGAGGAGGAGGAGGAGGAGGAGGAGGAGGAGGAGGAGGAGGAGGAGGAGGAGGAGGAGGAGGAGGAGGAGGAGGAGGAGGAGGAGGAGGAGGAGGAGGAAGAGATTCTCTCTGGTTTTAAAGTTTCATGTTTAAGAAAAAAAAAGAAAAAAGGCATAAAATCCTCTGAGTGAGTTGATTTTCCACAAAACTAAATGTTTAACAGCGGCGCGGTGCGGAGGAGCCGAGCAGGAACGAGTGTTCTCACACAGCCTTAAGTGTCTATTTAACTTTTAGATGGGAAATAATGAGGAAAGGTCAGCGACGCCTGAACGCACCAGTCAGACCTCATCACGCTGAAATAACACGGCTTCCAGTCGAGTTCACACTCCTCCAGGCCGGAGCTGGATCCCTGCAGAACGGAGCCGGTTCCACCGCCGAGCCGCGTGGAGAGGCCGCCGGGTCAGGAAAACTTACAGTAAAGGGATAGTTCAACATTTTACTTTCAAGAAGCCGAAACAACAACGTGCAGAGACCCGTGCAGCGTCTCTATGTTAATAAACAGCTGTGATGAGAAGGTGTCGCTCCACGGCAGAAAAAAAAGGAAAAAAAAAAGGATTAAAATGTCAGAAAGGAAAGAAAAATAAAAAATAAAATAAAAATAAGATTAAAATCAAGAAATGAAAGTGAGAGCTCTGATTCAGCTCCTCAGATCCAGCTCTGGAGATGGAGAATGACACTTTATTCCTCACGGTGACAGGATGTATTACTTCCTCTGTACCCTGTTTACTGCCACGCACACACAGACACACACACACACACACACACACCCACATGCACACACACAGACACACACACAGTGTTTACAGAAGCATGTTAAACAGACTATTTTCTGCAGCTGCTCCTTAAACGTGTCAAACTTCCCCTTTTTTCTGTCTTCAAGCCGCAGCGCTCTGAAGTTAATTGTGTCTACACATCTGAAAAAAAGCTGCAAATGTAGAGCTTTGTCATTTGTACACACAGACACACACACACACATATGCAGACACACACACTTGCACACGCACACACAAACCCTCTGACAGCACATCCAGTGTCTTTGTCAAGTGCTGTCATAAACATTTGCAGTGTTGGCACCGAGGCTGCTGCTGCTGAGCTGTAGTGTAGTGTTGAATGTGTGTGTGTTACTCTGTGTGTGTTGTGTGTGTGTGTGTGTCCTCGTCTCGTTCCAACATGGTTTCAATGACTATATTTAACAGTCATGAGCTTCTTCCCACTGAAATGAAGTCATTTAAACCCAGATTCTTTAATCAGTTTCTACCTGACGACGCTTCGACCTCGTTTGAACTTTAATTCACTAAAAACTTCAAAGGTTGCTGTTTGTTTATTTGTTGTGTAGTAATGTTTGTGTAAATCAGGCTGGGTCAACCCTGTATCAGTATGTTCCTTCTTCATTTGTCTGCTTAAAGGGATAGTTCAACATTTAGTCAAATTGTCCCATCACCATAATCCCTATAGTCATAGCAGTAGGTTTTACCTTTAATTGTCGGTGCAAGCTATTTTTAGAACGGCAGAGCAGAGCCGTGAGCTGCTCAGAGCTACGCTACGGAGGCTCATGGGATTTCTTGGTTTCCCTCATCAAACTCATCAAATACACAATCCAACAACTCCACAACGCTCTGGTGGACAAGTTGTGACCTGCACATTCACCACGCTATGAGATAATAACACAACGTTACCACACAGAGTTGTTTTAGAGGGAAATTCATGTAAAACCTCTGATGCACGTTGCCTTCAGGGACAGTTTTTCATCAACAGTCTCTGGATTTACCTCATGAGCCACCTCCTCACGGCTCTGCTCCACCGTTCTAAAAATAGCTTGCACGAACGTACTGCTATGACTATATAGGGATTATGGCAATTTGTCGTTGCCAAAATGTTGAACTATCCCTTTATGTCCAGTTCCATTAAACAGAACAACAGGAGCTGTTCTCCTCTTTAACTCTCCCATCAGGCCTCAGATGTTTAATGGTGCGTGGAGCAGGGATTTCACCGAGGCCGCGGGAACCTGAGCGCCGTTATCACCGCCTCTCCTCCCGCTCAGAGAGCGGAGGAAAAACAGCCACCGAGGAAATAACCGACGGGTCGAGTGAGGCAGACACACACACACACACACGCTGAAAAGAGAAAAAAGAGAGAGTGTAGAGAAGCCAAGGTGGAACGAGAGGCTTATTTCTGTCTCTGTCCTTTAGAGCGACTGCAGCGTGAAAGAGAGAATCAGAGAAAGAGAGAAAAGAGGAGAGACTTGAAAAGGTGAAGGAAATCAAAATGTCACACACAGACACACACACACACATGCACGCATGCACACACACACGCCTGTCTGTTTTCCTCAGAGTGAATATTACCTTTTATTTCGGAGCCAAAACTCAATTATAAGCTGAAAACAAACGGAGCAGCAGCAGCAGCAGCAGGTCGGAGGCTGGTGGAGGTTTAAGAGCTTAGTCAGCTGCTCACCTCACCGCAAAGACTCCGAGAGCAACAAAGTCCTGGAGAAAGAGAGGGGGGGGGGGGGTGGGGGCCTCAGGTCTGCTCTGTCAGACTTTTTGATGTTCCAGTCCAGAAGCGGTGAAGCAGGTTAAAGCTTCAACGCAGCAGGTTTCAAAAGCTCAGAATCATGAGCTGAGAAACTTGTAGTGGGCCGTTCACCGTGCACGCTGCAGCACAGCTAACGCACAACATGCAACTACACACCAGCACATACAGTAGACATGCACATCTATATCATACAGAGTGCAAAAAAAACATGGTGCATTGAAAAATAAATAAATAGCACCAAGTAAAAAGAGCTAAAATTGTATTTGCCACGGTCTAACGACTGAATCAGCTGTTGTTGTTTTCGACAAAAAAGCTAAAAGCTGCAAGAACAAAAACTGAGACTGCAAACTCATTTTTACACTTCTGACACATGTATAATGCACATTATGGGATGTTAAACATATGATAGATGTACTATGAGCTTGATGTTTGGATTTTTTCATATTAAAAATCGTCTAATTTGACCTGTTTTTATTCCAAATGTTCATTTCCTTCCATGATAAAGCAGCATCAAAGTAAAAAAAGAGCATGAAGGTCCATAACCGTGAGGTCATGTGAGGTCGTGTGAGGTCGTGTGAGGTCATATGAGGTCATGTGAGGTCATGTGAGGTCGTGTGAGGTCGTGTGAGGTCGTGTGAGGTCATGTGAGGTCATGTGAGGTCACGCTGCTCATCCAGACAGAAGTAAAACCCAGTGTTTAAGTTCCTCGTCGCTGAACAACAAGTAACTTCAGGTCAAGTAAGTTTCCACCAAACAAACAGGACTAATTGTTTCAGGACTTTCCTCTCATTATCTCAGCCAGACCCAACAATCACTCGCGCTTCACTTGGATCCAATTGTTCCAGATGCTTAATTAGATATTGAACAACTCACTTCACTTTGGGGGCTGCAACCGCCAATTACTTTCATTATCAATTATTCTCCACATGCGCCGTCGCCACACCGTCTGAGGACGACTCACAGATTTAGATCCAAGAGAATCGGTTCATCGGTTATTTAAAGTGGAAAATTTGCTTGAAAAAATTAAAAAGTGATTTGTTCTGACTAGAAATGACATTTTGACTAGAAATAAGACAAATATTCTGATAGATTTTGAATTTTTGCAGTGCAGATTACATTTATAAATGAAAATATGTTTCTGTATGTTAAGACTGTTGATGAATACAATTTATTCATTATATTTGTTTTATTTAATTTCCTGTCAGTTTCTTTTATGCTACCTTACATGTTCAAAATAAAGGTTTAACTAATTAAATGAATAATAATGTGGTGCTTTTATTTTGAAGGCCGAGTGCTGAAGAGAATCAGAGTCAAGAACAAGTTGTGACTTTGAAGAGAAAAAGAGAAGGAGAGAAAAGGTGATAAAGGAAGTAAAGAGAAAGAGAGATGGAGGTGAGAAGGAGAAAAGGACGATGGTTTTACAACCAATAAAGGCTGAAGAGGAACGAGACATAAAAAGCTGCTGATAAACCAAACCAACAGGTTTTTACACCTCCACCTCCTGTTGTTTTCATGTCAGACATCAAAGCTGATAAACGCCTGGAGAAGCTGCTGCTGCTTCAACCTGAGGAGCAGAACCACAGGAATATCAACTCTGCTCTACTCGACCGGACCGAGGTGAACCTGAACGCACCGTCAGCAGCAGCAGCAGCAGCAGCAGCAGCAGTTTCCTCCCCCCCCCCCCCCCCCCGGTGTGACGGCTGCTCAGAGGAACGGTGGGATGAATAAGTGTCTCACTTGAAATGCCATTCGGGTCAGTGAGGCTAATAGCTGATAGCTGCTCTTTATTATGGTCTGTTTTAATACAGGGCAGCGCAGCCTCTGTAGAATGATGATGATGATGCTGCGGTTTCAGTGCTGAGGAGACGGACGCTCTTTGAATGCAGCAGCAGCAGCAGCAGCAGCAGCAGGAGGAGGAAGAGGAGGAGGAGGACGAAGGTGTTCATTATTGATGAGAGCGAGGAGAAGAAGATGATGAAGGAGGAAAAGGAGGAGGAGGAGGAGACAGAGGAGAAGAGTGAGGAGGAAGAAGACAAAGCAAGAGGAGCAGGAGCACGAGGAGGAGGAGAAGGAAAAGAAGGAGAAGAAGAAGTAGTGTATGTCTCACTCCTTCATCAATCAGTTTGAGACTAAACTTCTGAAAACATAAAGAAAAGTTTCAAACAATAAAGGACTGAGTTGTTTCTGAAGTGGATCGACTGGTTTCCAGCAGAACGATGACTGATTGGTGTGTGTGTGTGTGTGTGTGTGTGTGTGTGTGTGTGTGTGTGTGTGTGTGTGTGTGTGTGTGTGTGTGTGTGTGTTGATGATGAGGGCTGGAAATATTTTCATCACTTCAGCCAAAGGTTTTCTTTTTGTTTGTTGCATATTTTGGTGAAATTAGTCATTTTCTATTTAATGAACTTGTGATTCTGCGCATGAGTAAAAACCTGTTGAATAATGAAGAGGAGACGACGTGTCAAACATGTCAAACATGTCTAATAGATTCTGTCTCTCAGTTTAAACTATAACATGAGACAGATGCTGATGCTGATGTTGTGAAGACGCACTGCATCATGGGAAATGTAGTCATCATAGCTACTGTACTGTAGTTGTTACTTTCTCCTTTTAAATCCTTAAAAACACTGAATGAAACAACGTCAGTGATGTGTGACTGCAGGACCCTCAGAGGAGGGCGTAGAGTGGATATTATGGGATGTTTGATGTTTAGACATGTGCATTAGTGTAACCCTCCTCCTTCCTGCAGACTCGTCCTGTTCTTCTCTGTCACTGGTTTTAATGCAGGTTCAGATTCAGATGCAGAATAAATATTTGGATGAATATTATTTTTTCATTTTTAATGTGAGAAATTGACAGTTTTTCGCAGCGTTGGCTGAGGTGTGAGCTCGACTTTATGTAACAGTGTTTGGATGTGAGCCCTCTTCCTCCTCCTCCTCCTCCTCCTCGTCTTCCTCCGTGTTTGTCAGTGACTCTGTCAAACTTTCAGACGGGAGCAGACGGGTTCACACACAACAAGAGGCAAATATGGACATATAGACACGAGTAAATATGTGCATATACACCATCTGAGCCTCCGTCTGCCTCTCGCTCTCTAATAGCTCCACTCCCATGAAACATTCATGAGGATTCCTGAGGTTCGGGTAATGAGGTTGACATGGATTCCTCTCCTCATCCTCCTCCTCCTCCTCCTCCTCCTCCTCCTCTCTGCTGCTGGATCCACATCAGGCTCTGACCAGCTCTGATGTACGACGGGGAATCAGAGATAGACCCGACCCGATCACACCCAGCCTCATCAAACACACCACACACATACACACACACAGACACACACATGCACGAACACGCTGGGTGGAAACGGAGAGCGAGGCAGAGATTTGTTCAGAGGGAGATCGGCGGCAGCGGCAGATTGGATTTGAATTGCATAAATTTGAATTTGTCTCGCTCGTGCTGAAACGCTGAATGTGAAAAAATACAAATATTTTCTCCTGGAGTGAATGAGTGGAGTGGAAGTGTGTGCGTGTTTGTGAGTCTCAGAGGTTACCGCAGGTCGACCAATCAGAGCTCACTCTTCATCTCAGCTGCAGGTCTCTTTTTTAAGCTTTGCTACAAGAAAACACATATAGGCTAATCTGCAACTGGTTCGACCCAGAAGTTGAGTTGCATTGTGGGTAACGTAGGCGCCACAAGGATGAGGACCTGAAATTGTGAAATTAAAGTAAAGCTGTTAAAGGTGGAGTCTGGAGTTTTGTGCCCAAAAAATAAACAGGTGGGTGGAGAGCGAGAGACCGAGAGAGTTGTTTTTTCTCTCTCCAGCCAATGACGGAGCTCAGGTAAAGCTACATGCTAGCTGTCTCTGATGCTAACGAGTGCTAGCACGTCTGAGCAGCAGCATCAGGACCGCAGAGAAAAAGAAATCCAGTCTGAGTGAAGCGCTGGAGCCGCGGACCGATTCCCCACCGTCACCGACACTGGTAACAAGTATGAGGACCGCTGTGTGGTGCTAGCTCGATGCTAACTCCGGCTAGCGGTAGCGGTTAGCATCCACTGCTAACACCGTCTTCCCAGTTCACCACAACGACATAAATCAACATAACACGGAGGCTGCCGGTGTTGGTGGCGGTCGGCTCTCGGCCCGCGGCTCCAGCGCTTCACTCGGACTGCATTTCCTTTCCTTTGTTGTCATGACAACCGCTGCCGTCTGGGGCCGGTGGCTACGCAGCTTTAGCCCGAGAGGAGGGGCTGGAACTGGAATGAACAAAACTCCAGACTCTACCTTTAAACAGAGGAAGGAGTTGCTGTGTTTACTCTTCCTCCATGTTTCATCCTCTCTGATAAAAGGGAGAATCAGAAAACCAACTTTTTTTTAATAAGAGCTGGTGAAACTCTAACTCTGGATATTACGCCGCAGTCCTCCGAGCCTCCGAGCCTCGCCGTGTGCAGCTGCTGAATAAAATTATGTAAAACCATCGTCGTCGTCCCATAAAGGATGCATTCATTAATCTGTATGGAAACTGTAGCAGAAAAGACAAAGTTCCAGAGTGGAGAGAAGCACTTATTGCTCCCATTACGCTGGAGTCACTGCGGCGGTGGCGGCCAACGGCGCCCAACGGCGCCCAACGGCGTGCTGACTCAGTCCACGCTCTTTAATTGAGTTGGTTCACTGTTTGTTTGCTTGGTTGTATTTTACAGCTTCTCTCCAGATCAGTTTCTTTTCACGGTTCACGCGCTGCTCTCAGTTTAGCGGCCGATCTGCTGACTCACAGGAAGTTGGCGAGGACGCTTCCTCCTCTAATGTCTGTTAACGTTCCCTCCGGATCCGAACATCAACAACACTAACTTTATCAATTCACAGGTTCCACTTTTCTCTTTAGTAACAGGAGCAGATTTTTCCCTGATTGCGTCTCATGAATGTTATTAACGCTCGTAAACAACAAGCGCCGCCTCTCGTCTGTCCGGTCGGTCCGTCCATCCCTCGCCGCCGCCGCCTTCCTCATTTGCATTTCAATCTCTCTGTCTGTGATCCCCGTGTTTACCTGTCCCTCTCCTCTCCACCCCCCCCTCCTCCTCCTCCATCCCTCTCTCCACTCATTTGTCTGCTGATGAGACGGATCAAGCTTTGATATCAGATGAGACTCGAGACCTCTCGCCTCAGCTGATAGATGAGGGGGGAGGGGGAGGAGGGGGAGGAGGAGATGAAGGTGATGGCACAAATATCAGAGAGCTGGCTGCAGAGATAAGGAGGAGGAAGATGAGGAGGAGGAGGAGGAGGGGAAAATAACCCCTTCAGTTATAACTTCAGTTTAGAGATGAAGGAAAACGACAGCATCAGGATTTAGTTTTTATAACTTGAGGCTTCAGCTGTTGGTGACATCACAGACGGTGATGTCATCAGTTTTTATTTACCTTTTAACGTTTAAGGCGCCATTAATGTCAGTCTAATTTAAAGTCACAGTGCAGCCAAATGCAATATCCTAATGACAGGAACTGTAAAAAAACTCTTTGTGTAAATAAATAAATGATTGATCCCTGAAGGCAACGTGCAAACAACTCTGTTATTATCTCACAGCGTGGTGAATGTGCAGGTCACAACTTGTCCACCAGAGCGTTGTGGAGTTGTTGGATTGTGTATTTGAGCAGCTCACGGCTCTGCTCCGCCGTTCTAAAAATAGCTTGCACTGACAATTAAAGGTAACAAACCTAGGGATTATTGTGTGAGGAGAATCTGACTAAATGTTGAACTATCCCTTTAACCGAGCCTCTGCACAGATGAACCTGAACGCACCATGAGGTCATTGAGCTGCTGCTGCCTCCGGTCTGATCCTGTCATTCATACCACAGAGGCTGATTGGCATCCCATAATGAATGACACACGGGGACAAACGATTACATGGAGGAGGTTGTTTCACACACACACAGACACACACAGACACACACACACACACAGACACACACACACACACTGCTCTTAACACACACTCTACATGGTCTATGCAATCTGCGAGCGACAATTTAATCACGATCCCGACCTCGGTGTAATCCATATCAAAGATAAAAGTCTTTTTAATCCCGTCTGAGCAAACTGCACACACACAACGCACACTACACACTATACACAGGTAGAGTGTGTGTGTGTACTATGATAACCTGATCACAGCAGCTGATACTGACAGGAAGTCACCAGCTGATACTCGACCTCTGACCTGCTCATGGCTGGACAAGAGAATAGAAACACACTGTAGGATGTCGACCTCTGACCTGCTCATGGCTGGACAAGAGAATAGAAACACACTGTAGGATGTGTGTGTGTGTGTGTGTGTGTGTGTGTGTGTGTGTGTGTGTTACTATCCGACTCCTGATGACCACATGCAGCCAATCAGAGAGCAGCAGCTGCCGGGCCGATAACAGCGGGACCATTAGTCTCAGTCAGAGACGACGAGTTTGTTTCAATGAGTTTTCTGCAAATTGGAAAAAAAAAAGAAGCTCCGACTCACAATCACATCAACACACAGAGATGGAGGAGAGGAGGAGGAGATGATGATGTCATAGCAGTGACATCGACCAACGTCTGTTTCCATCCAACATGGCCGACACTGATTTTGAGAAACTGTAATTTTGTTTTTCTCACTAAAAAGTCAACAGAACATCCAACCACAACGCTAGATGGAGGAATTCTACAGAATGTTCCTTTAACGAAGCTGCTCTGTCGTTACGGTAACTACCTTTGACACACCTGCGTCCTGTCGTCCGTGGCGACAGCCGACCAATCAGATCAGCTGCTGTTCTCTTTGGGACAATTACAACTCCTCCTGTCTGTGTGTTTTTAAATGTGGCACATCTATATATAAACACACACACACACACACACACACACAGAATGATCTCTGAGCTCTTTCATGTCGCCGTGGAGACGAGCTGACCGCGAGGCATCGTCGCCGTGGTGACGTCTGGCTCTTTTTTTTTCATCCTGAGATCAAAATCTCAACTCTCTCCTTCCTTCCTCTGCTGCTGCTGCATTAAAACAAGTGATAAAAGAAACTCAAAACGACCTACTTTCCTTCCCCTCCACCCCCCCCCCCCCCCCTCCTTCTTCACTCTCACACTTTTTTTTTTTGGCTTCCTCAAAAGAGCGTTAAAACACCGTCTCCGTCTTGTGGATGACAGAGGGAAGTTGGAGCAGGTTATTTCTGTCTGTGGAGGAGATCTTTGGCTCCTGCCCTCAACGCTGAGCAGCACAGCAGCTCAACCTACCGCTGCCTTCACTGCTACTGGAGAATAAAAACCATCTCTCTCTCTTTCTGGGTCATTTAGATGCATAAGCAGCAGCAGCAGTAGTAGTGGTGAGGTAGTAGTGAGGTGGTGGTGATAGTGGTGGTGATAGTGGTGAGGTAGTAGTGGTGGTGGTGGAGGACGGAGCTGCCGTCAGCGTGAGCAGCAGAGGTGTTAAAGGCCAGCGCCTCCTCTGCTTCATTATTTATCTGGCCTTTTATCTTTTTGTTGGGTTATTTATGAGCTTCAAACAGGTGGCCGGTGGCAGGGAGGGGGGGGAGGAGGAGGGGGGGGGGGGAGGGGGGGGGGGGGTCAGAGGTGGTGGAGAGAGGACGTGGAGGAAGCTGAAAGAGAGGAGAAGATGGAGAAGGAAGAAAAGAGGAGGAAAGGTCAGGAAGGAGGGAGGAGGAGAAGGAGGAGGAAGAGGAGAAAGGAGGAAGATGAGGAGGAAGAAGAAGAGGAGGAAGAAGTTCCTGCAGGTGGGTTCTGAACTCTCTCTGACTCGTGCTGTTGTTTTTACGTCGACATGTGATTCAACCTCCGGGTTCAGAGACGATGACGTCAAACCAGAACCAACAGGTTCTTCACACACACACACACACACACACACACACACACACACACACACACACACACATACACACACACACACACAGTCTGTTTACATGTTTTCAATAAAGCAGCAGCTGAAATGAGCACAAATCACTGCAGAGGTGCGTTCAGCAGCAAAGAGTCTACTACTGTCAAATAAAAGGACTTTATATGTATTCATCCACTGTACAGGAAACAGCCTGTACATAGTGTCTGTTCCCACATTCATATGAAGAATAATGTTCACATAACTCCACAGTAAGGAACCATGAGCTGCCTCCGTGATGCGTTCAGGGCCAGAGATAGTAGCCTACACACAGAAACAAAACAGTGTTGTTAAATGTGAAGACTTTCTGCTGCAGCTTCAGAGGATGAAGGAGAGACGAGTTAAGGAGGAACGGCTCTGAAGACACGAGCTGAGTGAGCACATGAGACCAATGCAAATCACACATACACACGTTCTTCATCCATGTCCTTGTTTCTAATGTAAACAGCTCAGTCTCTGCCCCCCCCCCCCCTCCTCCTCCTCCTCATTATGAATCCACCCCAGATGTTCACATAAAACACAGAAAAATGCAGATCAGCCCTTTTTCACCATCGTCTCCTGATTCACGTTTTACATTATATGCTCCTCTGCCCCCCCCCTCCCCCCTCCACACACACAAACACACAAACACACACACAGCAGGTGATGGAGCCTCATTACAGCATAATGAGAAACCCACCGCCCCGTTTAATCATCAGGTGGAGGCAGGAGACAAATAAGAGACGAGAGGAAACACAGATCCATCCTCATCACTACGTTCACATCTGCTGCTTCTTATGGACGCCAGCTAGGCCTATACGTACTAACATATATAATACATATAGAATGTATATAATAGAGCAGCCAGCGCACTATTGGGATTCACATTCAGGCTTTTTAAAAAACTTTCATATTCAGGAAGAAACCAGAAGTGGGCGCTCTGACTTCAGCCGAGCTAGCGCTAACTCCTGCGTTAGCTCGTGGCTAGGCTAACTAGAACAGGAATAAACTGAACGGTGCAGCTCTTCTTTCCAGACGCAGTCGACTGAATGGATGAAAGACAGAGAGATGGAGACGGAGACGGAGACGGAGACGGAGACGTCTCTAAAGGGACAAACCGCAGCCGGACGTGTGGCTCCATTTCAAATTATCTCCTCATATTGTAATTTCCTTCTTATTAAAACAGCGACTGGTCACAATTAAAGACGAGGAAGTCTGGAAGTCAATTACACACACACACACACACACACACACACACACAAACACACACTCTGTTTCTTATTGTAATGGATGGCGAGTCTCGGCCGATTCATGGCTCAGTGATCAATGAGCTCCGTCAGCTGATGCAGAGACAAAAGATACTGAGGAAGAAGAGGAATGTGTGTGTGTGTGTGTGTGTTAAACATGTAGCAGCTGCTCAATAATTCATGCCTCTGCAAACAACTTAAAGGGATAGTTCAACATTTTGGAAAATCACCATAACCCCTATAGTCATAGCAGTAGGTTTGTTACCTTTAATTGTCGGTGCAAGCTGTTTTTAGAACGGCAGAGCAGAGCCGTGAGCTGCTCAGAGCTACGCTACAGAGGCTCATTATGGGATTTCTTGGTTTCCCTCATCAAACTCATCAAATACACAATCCAACAACTCCACAACGCTCTGAGCAGCTCACGGCTCTGCTCTGCCGTTCTAAAAATAGCTTGCACCGACAATTAAAGGTAATGAACCTACTGCTATGACTATAGGGGTTATGGTGATGGGCGAATTTGCTAAAATGTTGAACTATCCCTTTAAAGATGTAGCAGCTGCTGAATAATTCATGTCTCTGCATCCAAACGCAACGTTCCTACACAGAAACATACACAGTGTGTTGTGTTTCATGAGCCGCCACAAACATAGTAATTGCTGCCATTGTGTGTGTTTGTGTTGAGAGTCATTTAATATGGACACACACACACACACACACACACACACACACACACACAGAAAGACACACACACGCAATCTGACAGTGCCAGTCATCATTACACTCCGAAGTGCTGCCTCCCCCAGTGTTTCCATTTCATCCCGCCAAATAACATCTCAGAGGGAGGGGGTGTGTGTCTGTGTGTGTGTGTCTGCGTGTCTGTGTGTGTGTGTGTGTCTGCGTGTGTGTGTGTGTGTGCGTCCTGCTTTGCCCCAGTTACCATCCTGATAAAGGAGTAACTGCTTTTGTCCGCCTTGTGCAGTAAATACACTTTGGGAAACATTATCCATCACACTCTGAGTGCTTATTGGCTACTGTGTGTGTGTGTGTGTGTGTGTAATCACGTGTGTGTGTGTCTGTGTGTAATCACGTGTGTGTGTGTGTGTGTGTGTGTGTGTGTGTGTGTGTGTGTGTGTGTGCCTCTGGCAGATGAATGCAGATGTATTCATGAAATGCACCGCGGCAGTTTACGGTGATGACGCCCGTCTCGCACTGAGAGGCTCTCATCGTTTAACAGCTAAACACACTTTCACTCACACACAGACACACACATAACACACAGACACACATACAGTTTTTAACATTGTGTTAAAGGGAACATTCACTAAAAATGACACAACCTCCTCCTCTGCTGCTGCTGCTGCTTCACTACCTCCTGGTTTTAAAGATGCATGAAGACACTTCATGGTTTTTATCTGCTGAGGGTTTCAGTCCAATAGAAGAATAAAGATCCATCCCAGAATAATCACCCCAGGATCTGTTACCGAGCACTATCTATCTATCTATCTATCTATCTGTCTATCTGTCTATCTATCTATCTATCTATCTATCTATCTATCTATCTATCTATCTATCTGAACAGTTTTCTGTCTAGTTCGGTTCCTGAGTGGCTCAGTATCTGTCTCTAACACTCACACACACACTCACACACACACTCACTCACACACACTCACACACACACACTCGTCTCTTGTCTTTCATGTGCGAGCGACAGGAAAAGCGTTTGGAGGTTCTTCTTCTTCTCCTTCTTCCTGGTGTGTGATGTGTGTGTTTGTCTGCAGCCACCTGCTGCATCAGAGCCAGGCCAGACACCACCCGCTGAATTATTAAACACCGCACCGCCGCCCGCCTTTAAACGCTACCACCACTCCACTCTCTCCATCCCTCCCTCCCTCCATCCCTCCATCGCTCCATCCATCCTTCCTGCCTCCTGCAGGCGACCTGCTGCATTATTAAACAGCCGGACCTCGGCTCAGGTCTTTTTTTTTGTTTTGTTTTTTCACTACGTTCTGTCTCTGCATCGCAAAAACTCTAAACCTTACCAAGAATATTTGTCTTATTTCTTGTCAAAACTCATCTCTTTCCACTTAAAATAAGACGTTTTTAGATCATTTTCACTTGTTTCAAACTAATTAGGGCACCACACACACCCACAGCTATGAAATAGCACACAGTTATTCTGTGGATTTTTTCTTCTTATTTTTCACAATTTTCGACACTACAACACACAAAACTTGACACACTATTACTTTTCTTGTCTTTCAGTGGAAAAAACAGAAAAAATTTCCCATAGAGAATGAATGGGAGGAGGTCAAAAACTATCAAGTCATTGGACTTTTCGTACTGCCTACTGCTGTCTACTGCTCAGGCATACTTTCACCCAGAGACTCCATTGTGTATTGGTGTATTACACCACGTTTTGATAGGTTGTATAGTTTTTGATCAATTGATCTGACCATGATCATTTTGGAGAAATTATGAGATTATAAGCCACCTGCGTGATGTCATCAGAGCCAGAAAAAGATTCTTTCTCTTTCCACACTCCTCTTGGACACCAGACACCATAATTTTTCCCGACAAACTGAATGTGTTCAAAATATCAAACACTTACAGAATTTGAATTAGCAGCCTCTGACCCATGTCTGTCTCTTCTCCTCATTGACTGCAAACAAAAATTTTCTGAGAGGAGCAGAACGGACCGATGTTTTATAACTGCCCGTGTCGCCAAAATATTTACTGTAGAAACACCTCAAATTTTCCCTCAGGAAGGCCTTAGGGCACCGTTGATCCGTGTTTTGTTCATCCGTTTTGTCAGAATAAGCCTAAATGCGAGACCAGTGCAGGCGTTTCTGTCTGCCTCAGCCTGGGGGCCCCTATTATTAAACAACCAGCTCAAGTTGTCATGGTAACCTCTGATCCTCAGGCCAGGGTCGTTAACTTTTGCTCGTTTGTTTTAAACACAGACACACAGCTAAATCAGACTGATCTCAGTCACACACAGACTCTAGAAAACTGTAAATATTTCCAAGAATATTTGTCTTCACTCTGTCAAAACATCAAATCTAAGCGCGCACTCATCTCTCTCACTCCACTCCATATCAGTGCTTATAGAAAGATGATCATGTGTCTGATCAGCTCTGTCTTTTAAGATCGTGGGTTTGATTCCCATGTTGACTTGTTTCAAAACAAGAGGAAATTTTCAATTGAAATCAGTAGAAAAATCTGCCAGTGCTTGTAATAAGAAAGAAAAACTTGCTCTACTTTTAGATTTTTCTACTTATTTCAAGTGAAAATCTGCCTGAAAGAAGTAAAAAGTGTCTAAAAACAAGATACTTTTAATGTGAAGAGTCTGATTTTGAGTAGAATTAGATTTGTTTTGACTAGGATTTACATTTTGACAAGAAATAAGACAGTAAGATTTTGCATTCTTGCAGTGAGCAGCTGGTTTTCAATCTTCTGGATTTCTCTGATGTGATGTCATCTTTACCTCCTCCTCCTCCTCCTCCTCTTCCTCCTCCTCCTCCTCCTATTTGTTTTATTTCTAAAGAACTCTGTCAGCGTTTTGTGAGACAAACAACTGAACTAATCAGCTCTTCATTCCTCTCCACTGTACAAACACTTCTATTTAATCCGACTCAAAGGAAAACAATTGATCCACTTGTTTTCTTATGTAACAACAATGTCTAACATTCTTCGAGATCTGGATGATGACGACGCCTCTCTCTCTCTCCGCTTCTCGACACTTCTCGCCAACTTTGTTGCTCGGTTACACGGAGCTGAAAACAAGAAAAACATCTTTTTGGATGTAGAGTATTGTTAGAAACCATCTGCACTGCTCCCTGAACAATAGAGCAACACCGGGAGCGTCGCCAGGAATCAACTTTTTCTCTTAAAGAAGCCAAATTTTCTTACATGAAGCTCTTAATGTTAGAGCTGCAGAGAGAAAACCTTGAACACGGAGACGTTCACGTCCTGCAGGGTTTCTGTCTGTTTCTCAGGTCAACAACAAATCCTTAAAATCAATTCTCAAATGTTGGAAATACCAGAAGCCATTCAAAGCTTTAGTACGGTGGCTCAGAGGGATCAATGCTTTATCCTGCACACTCAGAAAACAGCTTCATTTCACCAGTGCATGTGTTTTCTAAAGCTGCAGCGTCTTGACCTCTCTGGGCCGCCGTAGCTTTAGAGAGTTTCACCGAGTTAACTTTTAACTGACGAGGCTGAGGTAAATATTACACCTGACAGAGTCATCAATCATTTCAACAGAAACTAACAAGTTTTGTTACAAAATGAAACTCATTAATTAATTAAAACTCTTGTTTTTTTCTCTCTCGTTTCAACGAATAAATGAGGCGACAGAAGAATTTCCTTTCAGCTTAGACCTGATGGAGACATGCAGCAGGAACCCCCCAGTATATATAGTACATGTATGTAAAATTATGTTTTATATCAAACTGGGCCTTGTGCCATTATTGTGAATTCAACACTAAGCTTTTCAATTAATCCACCATTCTTACAAGCTGTTCAAAGTATTATTGTCCATGTGAAAGGAGACGGAGCATCACAGGACACGTCTGTTCTGATGATACACAGGACGAAGGCACCAGGACACAACACACCGGGGGAGAAGCGTGCACGGAAAAACAACCGCATCCCATCAAATGCACGCTGCTACGGCGACAGGAGTTGTAGGTGCAAACGATGCTTCATCAGAACGCGCCCCCCCCCATGCATGATGCACACATGGTTGAACCAAGGCCTTTGCAGACAGACAGACAGGGAAAACCCTGCAGTCCAGCCGGCTCCCAAACATCAGTGCATGGTGCATCGGGGACCTGTGGGTTTCCTTATCCCAGTGCTTTGACTCACAGGCACACAGACCGAGAAATACAGGACGTAAACTATTAGAACTCGACCGACCTCCGCCTCAGGTCAGTGAGGTTCACCTTCAATTATTGATGTGATACCAATATTTACCTTTTTAGTTCTAAGCTGTTAATAATAAGCAGTGGTGACATGGAGCAGGAAACGATGACATAACAGGAACAAATGTATGAGTTTCAACTCTGAACCCACTGAGTCATAATTACACCTCATATATAAACAACAACATGATAAAACTGACCCTCGTCCATCTGTTAAACACTTTGGTTTGTTTTGGTTCAGTTGAAAAGAGAATAAACTTGTTAGAATCTGTGTTTTTAAAGGTCTCTGTGTGTGTGTGTGTGTGTGTGTTGCTGTGTGGTTGCAGTGTGTTGCGTTAGAAAAGCAGCAGTCAGAGCCTCCTCCTCCTCCACTAACACCCCCTGACCCCCCCTGCCCCCCCCCCCCCCTCCTCCTCTGCCCCCCGACCAGAGGCAAATAGAAAAGAAGCAGGAGGAGGATTTTCTCTGAAGGATTTCACGTCTTTGAGGATGAACGCTGCATTTCTGATGTGACGGCCGTCGCTGCTGCTTCTTCTTCTGCTGCTGCTGCTCATTTGTTCGCTGCCTCTCAGGGTCTCAGGGTTATTATGGTCTGTCTCATGGACACATCATCCACCCTTTGTTGCTTTTGTTGTTATTGTCTTAATTATATCTTTGTGTTTGGTTCCATAACGTCGTCTTTGTGCCAACATTCCTCTGTCTTTTCATCTGTTTTCATCTCTTTTTCTTTCTCAAACGTTGCCTTGATGAGATATTTTCCTCCTTTTCTCACACGTCTTTCTATTCTGGGTTTGATTTATTTGCGTTTTATTTTGGACGTAGCGCTGGTTGCTCACGTCCGTCGTCCTGCTGCTTTCCTGTCTGTTTCTGTTTTCTGGTTTTGTTTTTCTTCTTATTTTAATCTGTGAGTCACGGCGGCGGCGGCGGCGGCGGCAGGTGGCGGCAGGACGAGGGGCCAGGACGGAAAAGCTGTTTTCCAACCGGGAGTCTGGACAGGTGAAGGTGTCGAGGTCTAATCTCTGACGACCTTGTGGTTTCATGTCCTTGATTTTATTTAGTTTCCTTGGATTTAAAAAGTTCACTGCGCTGCTCAAAGACTCTTCACTGCAAAAACGTCAAATCTTTGCAAGAATATTTGTCTCATTTCTTGTCAAAATGTCTCAATTTTAGTCAAAACTAATCTCTTCGCACTTAAAATAAGACTCATCACCTAAAAATTCACTTGTTTTTCACATGTTTTAAACTAATTTTCAATTGAAATAAGTAGAAATGCAAGTTTTTTGAGCTCATAAGAAAGAAAAACTTGCTCCACTATCAGATTTTTCTTTTTATTTCAAGTGAAAATCTGCCTGAAGGAAGTAAAAAGTGTCTAAAAGAGATAAGATTTGGAGTTTTTGCAGTGTTTAATCACAGATTGATCTCTTTTCTTGGCCGAAGACGGAGCAAAGGTAGAAGAAGAAGAAGAAGCGTTTTGTGGAAACTGTTCCATCAGCATAAAGAGGGAGAAATGAAGTGTACCTGATCAAATTAATACAAACTAATGGAAATATAAAAGGTTTTCTCCATTTGTTCTGCGTGTCAGAGCCGATATCACTCAATTACTGAAGTGGACCGAGAGGAAACAAAGAGCAATAAAACAAACAAGCCGTAAATCACAGAGTCCTAATAACGACAGAGACATAAAATATGTAGAGGACGGGAGGAGACGGAGACTGGAGGCCGGATCTTATCTACATCAGGTGGATAAACACATTTTTACAACTGGACAATAATGTAAAAATGTCCCGTAACGTCGAGGAGAGATGAAACAAACACAGCTGAGTTTTATTTGAAGTGCTGATGCTTTAGATAAGAAATATCTGTGGGTTGAAGGGACTAAAACAACCCTCTCTCTGGAGCTACAGGGACAACAGGTCGCTGTCAGCCAATCAGAAGAGAGGAGGAGCCTCTGAGACTCTCTTCTGATTGGCTGACTGTTTTCTAAAGTGATCCAATTAAAAAAATCAGAGCAGATTTCAGAATAAAACACTCAGAGAAACTAAATCCTGCAAGCTGTTGTTGGATGGATGGTGGGTCCAGGTGGTGGTGAGGGGGCGGGGCTTAGTTGTGACATCACAAAGTGACAGGAAGTCCTGACAGCTGGTTGAAAATGGTTGAACCTGACATGGTCTGTTATACATTTGTGTTTTTTCTGTTAATTTCTGTTGGAGCTTTAATCGCGAAAAAAAACAAATATACCTTTATTCTGAAGGAGCTTTAACACAAACGTAACAACATCCACTGAAAAAATAACCCTTTATTCTGAAGGATCAATTTTAAAACAAACGTTTTCTCACTTTTTTCCAATATTTTCATCTTTATTTTGAAGGAGCATTTAACACAAACGTATACTCATTCCAGTGAAAAAATTTATTTTGAAGGAGCTTTAACACAAATATCTACCTTTATTTTGAAGGAGCTTTAACACAAACATCTACCTTTATTTTGAAGGAGCTTTAACACAAACATCTACCTTTATTTTGAAGGAGCTTTAACACAAACGTCTACCTTTATTTTGAAGGAGCTTTATCACAAACATCTACCATGAGAAATTGTTTTGAAAAAAATTAAATAAGTCTATATTTTTTGAAGGAGCTTTAACACAAACATCTACCTTTATTTTGAAGGAGCTTTAACACAAACGTCTACCTTTATTTTGAAGGAGCTTTATCACAAACATCTACCTTTATTTTGAAGGAGCTTTATCACAAACATCTACCTTTATTCTGAAGGAGCTTTAACACAAACGTCTACCTTTATTTTGAAGGCGCTTTAACACAAACATCTACCTTTATTTTGAAGGAGCTTTAACACAAACATCTACCTTTATTTTGTAGGAGCTTTAACACAAACGTCTACCTTTATTTTGAAGGCGCATTAACACAAACATCTACCTTTATTTTGAAGGAGCTTTAACACAAACATCTACCTTTATTTTGAAGGAGCTTTAACACAAACATCTACCTTTATTTTGAAGGAGCTTTAACACAAACATCTACCTTTATTTTGAAGGAGCTTTAACACAAACATCTACCTTTATTTTGAAGGAGCTTTAACACAAACGTCTACCTTTATTCTGAAGGAGCTGTAATAGAAACAGGTCTTATAATCTGCCTGTCACAGGTTTCATTCCTCACCGTGTGCTTAATTGACTAATGGAGCTTTAAAAACTCTGATGGACATTAATTTTTCCTCCTGTATTTTACATTTTGTGGATCAATCAATTAAGCACTTGAGACGAGTTGGCAGCGAACTGAGTCTGTAATGACTGCTGCTGAACAGGCCTGAACAGTTTGTTATTACTCTGGACCGCAGCGTTTAAATCAGTCAGTGTAAATATAGATTTATATATATATATACAGTATACGGCTCCATCATAACTCCTTCATACCGTTAAGAAGAACTCTCATTGACTCAGACATGAATTCTGCTGACAGAGGAAACATAAACGCTTTGATGTAAAATCAGAATGACAACTTAATTTCCAAATTGAGATTGTTCTCATTTTCATAAACTATATTATAGTTCCCGTCGAGCGGATCAGTGTGAGTGTGTGATGACTCCAGGCTTCTCCTCCGTTTCGCTGCTGGCTCGTCGCAGCTTTTTAACCTCACTCACTGGAACATTTCAAAAAAATAAAATAAAAATGTTACCGACAAACAACAAGACAAAAAGCTACAGGAGCTTTTTTATCTGTTTTCAAGCTTTGACTCGACACGACAACACAACACGACACGACACGACACGCACTCAGGCTTCAACAACAACACTATGGCTGCTCTGTTTCTAAAAAATAAAAAAAACCATCAGCACTGAGACGACTTCAAACGCTGCGACGCCGCTCGTCCGAAAGGCCCCGGAGAAAACGTTTTGGACCGCGGCACAAAGGAATCCCTATTATCCCCACACCGCCATTATCATTCAATGTGAAATGAATGAAATGGAAACTACAAAGAATTTCAAGTCAAAGCGATGATAAGGAGAAAAAAAAAAGAAAAAGAAAAAAGCTGTGGGTCATCGCTGGTCAAGATTGAACCACAGAGAGAGAGAGAGAGAGAAAAAAAAAAAAAGCCCGAGAGGTTTCGGTCACAGTGGAGGTTTTATAAAAGACTCCAAAGGACCGAGGAGACTTTGAACTGCGGTCCATGAACGTCACATCAGATAATATGGATGAGAACGGGAACGGAGGGAGAAGAGGAGGAACTGATGCACAGATCAATGGATCAATGAGCAGGAAGAATAAAACAGGAGAGGAAGGAGGGAGGAGATGAGGAGGGAGGAGATAAGGAGAATCGTCTCCACGCTACTTCCTGTTTGTCCTCAGGAAGACAGTGAACGCATCACGGCAGTCAGTCGCTTTGAATAAAATCACGGACCTAGACGTGGGAAATTCTGGATTCTGATTGGATGGTTTAACCTGATAAGCTTTGTTATGATAAGCTTTGTTAAAGGGATAGTTCAACATTTAGTCAAACTGTCCCATCACCATAATCCCTATAGTCATAGCAGTAGGTTCGTTACCTTTAATTGTCGGTGCAAGATGTTTTTAGAACGGCGGAGCAGAGCCGTGAGCTGCTCAGAGCTACGCTACGGAAGCTCATGGGATTTCTTTGGTTTCCCTCATCAAACTCATCAAATACACAATCCAACAACTCCACAACGCTCTGGTGGACAAGTTGTGACCTGCACATTCACCACGCTATGAGATAATAACACAACGTTACCACACAGAGTTGTTTTAGAGGGACTGATGCACGTTGCCTTCAGGGACAGTTTTTCATCAACAGTCTCTGTATTTGCCGACAATTAAAGGTAACGAACACTGCTATCACTATAGGGATTATGGTGATGGGCCAATTTGCTAAAAAAAAATGTTGAACTATCCCTTTAATGTCACACGACTCAGAAAAATGAAAGTGAACTTTCTCTGTGAACTGTGGAGGAGAGAGAGAGGAAGATGGAGTCGACAGCTAAAGATTTATTTTTTCCTTCAAACAACTTCACTCACTACAAACAATGTTTTCTCTCAAACAGATGAGTCGCAGGTTTCTGAGACACACACAGACACACACACACAGACACACACACACACACACACAGACACACACACACACACACACACACACACACACACACACACACACACACACACACACACAGACACACACAGACGTTACTGATGCTGCTGTCAACGAGGAGGCGAGCGTGAAAAGCCTCTGTCTCTCTTCCCTCGTTTGTAGCACGTAAACGAGGGAAGAGGAGGAAGAAAGGGCGAAGAAAATGAAAGGAGCTGCGACTGTGTGTGTCTGTGTGTGTCTGTGTGTTCACTTGAGTGTGCGTTTGTGTGTGTGTGCGTTTGTGTGAGAGAGAGATAGAGGGCAAAACAGAAACAAGAGCGGGCTAAAGGCCTGTCTAGGGAGCAAGCCGGCAGCCTGCTGATAACACACACACATGCAAACACAAACACACACACACACACTGAAGTGAGCGCACACACACACACACACACACACAGACACACACAAATGACAACACCAGTTAAATTCACATTCTGCAGCTGGTTATTTACTGGCTGTTTCGCCTTGTTGCCACATTATCCTCATGCAATGATACCTAAATTGACCTTATCCTGTGTGTGTGTGCGTTTGTGTGTCTGTGTGTGTGTGTATAGATGTGTGTGTTCCAGTGTGTGTGTATGTGTACGACTGAGAGAGAGAGAGAGTAACAGAGAGGTGGGTAAAGAGAGAATGAGGCCAAATTTGGATTGGCTTGTTTAAATCAAGGTGTGTGTTGTTTTGTGTGCGTGTGTGTCTGTGTGTGTGTGTTTCGGTGTCACAGAGCGTGTGTGTGTGTGTGTGTGTGTGTGTGTGTGTGTGTGTGTGTGTGTGTTGTTGAGGTGGTGAGCGACATTTTCTCTTTTCCAATCTGAGGCCGCCGACAAGAACAAAAACAAATTGCCCTGTCAACGCAAATTGTTCTGTCAACTCACACAGACGCACAAACACACACACACACACTGGAACACACACAACCACACACACACAAACACACCATCAATAGCCCCGCCACCTCCCTCCTCTAACCCCCCCCCCCTCCTCCTCCCTGAGGTAATTGGATTTGAAATTAGAAAAAGCCAACAAATTGATTATGGAGGCCATTAGCCGAGCTGCTGCGAGCTGATTGGCTGCCTGGGCGACGGCTGCTGCGAGCTGATTGGCTGCTGCCGTCGCTCCGATAACGGAGACGGAATCTGCATGAGGAGGAACACGGACCGTCACACACGGATGGACTAATCCATAGAGTTAGGAAGTCCAGATAGAGGAGGAAGAGGAGGAGGAAGAGGAGGAGGAGTTTAGAACCGATGCTGATGATGATGATGATGTCGTCGACTGGTCGACTCTGACTTTGCAGGAAGAAGAAGAAGAAGAAGAAGAAAGTCGTCCGTTAACTTTCACTATTGATCTGTTTCCTCCTCAAATCATTTCAGGATCTATTTTAATCTCCTTGAATCCGACCTCAGGGAAATAAC
Source organism: Decapterus maruadsi (assembly GCA_030347415.2). Lineage (NCBI taxonomy): Eukaryota > Metazoa > Chordata > Actinopteri > Carangiformes > Carangidae > Decapterus > Decapterus maruadsi. Next base: position 1,294,645 of record CM064888.1, read on the forward strand.
TAATTATGAAGCGCTGGTTCACGGTGACTCTGCTTCATAAATCCATCCCTTCCTCCATCCCTCCTTCTTTCCTTCCTTCCTTCCATCTTTACTTTTTCTTCCTTCCTCTTTTGATCTAAGTAACCCGATCTGTTCCCTATCTTTCCTTCCTTCCTTCCTTCCTTCCTTCCTTCCTTCCTTCCTTCCTTTTTGACCCTATCTGTTCCCTCCTTCCTTCTATCTTTCCTTCCTTCCTTCCTTCCTTCCTTCCTTCCTTCCTTCCTTCCTTCCTTCCTTCCTTCCTTCCTTCCTTCCTTCCTTCCTTCCTTCCTTGACCCAGGAGGGTAAAGAGACTCAGACTGAAGCGTCATCCTGTTCTGTTATTCAGGCTCTGACTAATTAAAGGGAGACGACGTCAGAGAGGGAGGTGGATCCAGATCCAGATCCAGATCCAGATCCTGATGCAGATCCTGATCGGCGACGTGTCCTGTCCCAGTGTGTGTGTGTGTGTGTGTGTGGAGCGACACCTGCTCAGGTGTTATCTGCTGCTGCTGCCGTTGCCGAGTGACGGGTCTGAGATGAAGGTCAGGACCGTCCGATGCTGCATCGATCAGCTGTCTCCATCTCGCTGTGATCGCTGCTCGTATGACACACGGGCTCCGATAATATCCTGCTGCTCCTCCATTACCTGCCTGTGTGTGTGTGTGTGTGAGGTACATCTTATCTCTGTCCCTGTGAGTGTGAGTGTGTGTGTGGTGTTTAACGACATGCAGCTCCTCTCTGGAGCCGTCATGGCGCCCGTCACTGTCACCGCGGCTCTGACACAGCAGCTTTTTCTTTAACGGCTTCAGACTTAAAGGGAACGAACGGCTCGTCCTCCGTCACTGATCGATCAGACTGAATCTATCAATATTATTGATTTGATCGTCTTAGGAACCGATGTTCAGACTTTAGTTTGTGCAGGTGAACTTCAAACTGTGTGGCGTCCTGTGATTGGTCGACTCGCTGGAGGGTTTTCACCTCATTCATGTCTTTGACGTCGCTTTTTGTTTTACTCTTTTTTATTCTATTCATGTTTCCTGCACTGAGGATATTTTCAATAATCAAAGTTAATTATTGTTAAACAGTAAAAACTGAACCTCCAATACAGATTTTTTTTATTACAAAAAAAAGTTTTTACTCCTTAATATCAATATTGGCCGTTAGTTTTGATGCCTTGATGAATAAATTGTTGTACTAAACTTCAGGAAACAGTTCCATTGATAGTCGAGCTAAAAAGTAAATTAAAAGAAAATCCTCTTATTAGAGGAAGAACATGAGTTGAAAGGTTTTAATTTGACCTTTTTATAAGTTTCCAGTTAAATGGTCATTTATTAATAGTTGAAACATTATTATTCTGCTGAGTCGTGTTCACCATCGTCTCCCTCCAGGTTGTGACCGGTCGGTTCATCTCATCATCAACCACCTGCTACATCAAAGCAGCCGAGCGCCGGCGCCGCAGCTGGACGGACGGACGTAGCGTTGACCCGAGCTCGGCTCCGCCCACCGACACCTCCGGCTCCGGCTCCGGCTCCGGCTCCGGCTCCGGCTCCGGCTCCGGCTCCGCCCACCAACACCTCCGGCTCCGGCTCCGGCTCCGGCTCCGGCCCGGCCCGCCCGCTCCGGCCCGGCCCGTCCGGCTGCTCCGCCCACCAACACCTCCGGCCCGCTCCGGCCGGCTCCGGCCCGCCCCGGCCGCTCCGCCCACTGACACCTCCGGCTCCGGCTCCGGCTCCGGCTCCGGCTCCGGCTCCGGCTCCGGCTCCGGCTCCGGCTCCGCCCACTGACACCTCCGGCTCCGGCTCCGGCTCCGGCTCCGGCTCCGCCCACTGACACCTCCGGCTCCGGCTCCGGCTCCGGCTCCGGCTCCGGCTCCGCCCACTGACACCTCCGGCTCCGGCTCCGGCTCCGGCTCCGGCTCCGGCTCCGGCTCCGGCTCCGGCTCCGGCTCCGCCCACTGACACCTCCGGCTCCGGCTCCGGCTCCGGCTCCGGCTCCGGCTCCACGGTGTGAACTTCTAATTGAGTCTTGTTCCAAAGAGGATTAGGGGACGAGTCGGAGACCTCGGCCGAGGAAAGACAGATTATACCGGACATTATCACGGAGGGAGGAGGGATAAAGAAACACAGAGCGGCTGCTGAGAGATTAATTTGTTCCTACGGCGACTCGCATCCGTGGACATGGGATAAACCCCACTAATGAGGAGGGAAGAGGAGGAGGAGGAGGAGGAGGAGAGGAGAGGAGAGGAGAGGAGAGGAGAGGCATCTTGTATTTATCTGAATGAGTGCTACATAAACTACATAATCTAATTTAACCCATTAACTGATTAATAAATGAATCAATGAATGTATTGATCAATCAGTCCCTTCAACAACAACAGCTGTTTTTCTCTAAATCTTCATTATTGAGGATTTAAAGCTGAAATAAGGAGTTCCAGAGGAAAATACAGATGTAGTGACATCTTGTATTTATCTGAATGAGTGCTACATAAACGATATAATCTAATTTAACCCATTAACTGATTAATAAATTAATCAATGAATGTATTGATCAATCAGTCCCTTCAACAACAACAGCTGTTTTTCTCTAAATCTTCATTATTGAGGATTTAAAGCTGAAATAATTCAGTTCCAGAATAAAATACAGATGTAGTGACGTGTTGAACAAACAGCCAACACACACACACACACACACACACACACACACACACACACACACACACACACACACACACACTGAACACACTTCACAATGAAAATCTGCCGATCCATTATGTTAAGTTACTGCTGTTGACGGTTCTGACTTAAACCACAGAACCACAGGTTAACATTTGTTTCTGTTCAGTGTGAATCCACTTCATCTGTCTCTGGTTTGGTTTGTTACAGCTGGATGAACTGACCTCAGATCAGTATCATGATTAATTCAATGTATTATCTCACGTTATACACTCTGCTGCTGAGCTCAGTGTGTTAATCATTCAGAAAATAATTAAAATCAATAAAGCAGAACAGATTGAATGAAAGGAAGAAAAAAACAACGACAGGATGATGTCAGAGACAGGAAGAGGATTTACCTCCACACACACACACACACACACACACACACACACACACACACACACACACACACAAGGACAAACACTTCAGGCTCTATTGTTTGTGGGATTTTAAATTCACGACTTAACATCGTGTCGTTACGACTGAAGTTCTGACTTAAACTCCTTGATTTTCCCTCCAGTTGGTTTCATTTGTTTCTGTTCAGTGTGAATCCACTTCATCTGTCTCTGGTTTGGTTTGTTACAGCTGGATGAACTGACCTCAGATCAGTATCATGATTAATTCAATGTATTATCTCCGTTATAATTTGTGTTTTTGACCTCATGTAAATATTAGAGATTGGAGGGGAGGAAGAAAATCAATGCATTGCGATATTTTTGCATAGTTGATACATCGATCTGAACAGACTAAGAAGTTTATCTCATTCGAAAGGACAAATGTTAAAGGGATAGTTCAACATTTTGGCAAATTGGCCCATTGCCGGTTGAAAAACTGTCCCTGAAGGCAACGTGCATCAGAGGTTTTGCATGAATTTCCCTCTAAATCAACTCTGTGTGGTAACGTTGTGTTATTATCTCATAGCGTGGTGAATGTGCAGGTCACAACTTGTCCACCAGAGCGTTGTGGAGTTGTTGGATTGTGTATTTGATGAGTTTGATGAGGGAAACCAAGAAATCCCATGAGCCTCCGTAGCGTAGCTCTGAGCAGCTCACGGCTCTGCTCCGCCGTTCTAAAAACAGCTTGCACCAACAATTAAAGGTAACGAACCTACTGCTGTGACTATAGGGGTTATGGTGATGGGACAGTTTGACTAAATGTTGAACTATCCCTTTAACAAGTTTTCATTAAGGGACGTCATGTGTTGGTCAAACAGGTCAAACTCTCTTTTACTGTAACAATATATATGTTGAGTTCAGCGTGAAGGTCTGAACGCTGCAGGAAACGTAAAAAAACAAAAAAAGAAAGAAATAATATGAGTGACTGTGATGAAACGAGAATTATTTACTGGTCGTCCTCCGAGTCCAACAGAGACTGAGACGGACGAGTTTTATCTGGAGAGGAGAAATAGTTCACTAATAAAGAGAGAGGAAGCAGCGAGGAGGACAGATAAGAGGAGACGAGGAGGAGGAGGAGGAGGAGGAGGGAGATAAGGCGAGGAGGGCAGCGAGGAGGAGAGAGAGGCCGAACTCAAGAACAAAAGACTAATTTGCGGCGCGGCAGCAGAAAGCTCCGGGGCGGCGGCGCCACAAGTTCAACAATAATCAGAGGTTTTTAAAAAGTGAGCGACAGGCTCCTGAGATGACGATTCAACATTTAAAGCCTCGACTCTGTTTCTATTTCTGTCTCTGCTGCCAACCCACTTCTTCTTCTTCTCCTTCTTCTTCTTCTTCTTCTTCTTCTTCTTTTTTCTCCTGCTGCTGAATAAATACACGACAGCTCCGGCTCCGAGGCCCAGGATCCGCTGGAAACCACCGACAGTGACGAGTGGCGCCGCCAAGACTTCAGAACCTCTGCAGATCCAGAAGATCTGAGACGTTCCTTATGATAAAAACAGCAGCGTTGTTTCTCTGTTCAGCGACGTCTGCAGCTGCAGCTCCACCACCAGGAGAACTGGACTTTAACTGAACGTCTTTTTAAAGTGGTTTTGTAAAGTTCACCTGAAACTCACTCAAATTAAATTCCCAAACCGATCGATCAGACCGAGGTCTGGAAGCCAGACATCGATCAGAGCTGCAAAGCTGCAAAAGAAAGAGACCATGCATCGTCTTGCAGCAGGTCCTTTTTGTTAAAACTGACATCCCATTAAAGGAATAGTTCACCAAAAAATGAAATTCAGTCATTATTGCCTCCCCCTCATGCTGATGAATACTCTGGAGTAGTGTTTTATTCCTCAAAGGTCATCTTTATATGAGAGTAATAGGGCCATAAAACTACACAACAACCCTTTAATATTCCTCCACACTGCTCGTCCACTGCAGTCCAAGCAGGGTTTAAAATTAGCACCCGCCACTCGCCAAATGCGGGTAAAAATAAGATTTGGCGAGTAAAATTATTAGGCCACTCGCCATTGGCCGGCAGCTGGAATATGCCAACTTCACTATATAATTGTCATTGTAAATGCTGAACAGTGAAACGAACACATCTTACAGCTACAGGAGATAGCCTACTGACTGTGTTTCGAATGTTACATGTTACATGTCGGAGTTGTCCCGTTGTCCTCCGTGATTCAACATTCAAGAAAATGTATCAAGTTTTCTGCTGTAACTTTTGCATTCAGTCGGACATTCAGAAGAGGCAGTCAGAAGCGAGCGGCATTAGCGTGTGGTAATGTGTTTATGAGGCGACACATTGCGATGGTGAGGGCCGCGTAGGATTACCAGGGTTACCACATGTCAATATGGAATCATCCCGTATTTTCAAATTAAATAATCGCGTCCTGTTTTGCATCAATACGGGACCGGGTATGTCTCCGAGTTCACTTGAGGCAGTCGCAATCCTCCACTCAATCCTCCTGTGAAGAGTGCAGACTCTTGATCAGGTGAAACCGGTGAAACTCTGTGTTTTGATCACAGACGGCAGAAATTCAAACACTTTAAAGCTGGCTTTCCACCGAATCAACCGTCTTTTTTTGTTTTACTGCAACATAGGATTCACGTCATGATAACTTCTGTATTTTGGCTATTCAAACCCCCACAGTCCATAGTTGGACACCATGGACAGGTCCTAGACAGGATATCTGTAAAAACAACGTTGTTGTGTTGTTATTTTTGATCTGGAAAGTTGCATATAGGTTACTGTGGGATGAAAAGTAGGCAATCTATATTAAAAAAAACTGTGTTCACAGTCACACCACTTAGCTACTCAGTCTGAATTAAATGGACGTTTCAAAGCTCACATTGAAAGCCTATTTATGTAATGTCTGAAACAGGTCAAAAATTTAATTTTATACCCTGAGTCCAAGTGTCCTGAAGAGAGACAGTGCAGAGTTTACTGGAAACGACGTCATTGAGGCAAGTCTGTGCAGGACTGTTGAAGCTGTAAAAATGTCCTAAAATGTCTTTTTTTTCTGCTGCAGCTTTTTCAAGTTTCCTCAGTTTGCACCCGACAACCCTCGGCTTTGTGTCCAAACTCTGGTCCACATGCAGAGAGAACGATGTGAAAGCAAAACAGCACCAGACAAAACGATATAAAAATAAACACTGCTCTGAGTCTGGACCAGAGCTCAGGTGGACCGACAGACCTGGACCTGGACCTGGACCTGGACCTGGTGTGAAAACACTCTGAGCTGCAGGAACCAGAACCAAAGGAACTGTCACTTCCTGAAAGCCGCAGCAGGAAACACTCTCCTGACATTTGGGAGTTTGAATTAAATTGAAAAGAAAAAGCCAAAATTTCACCCGAACCTTTGTTAAAAAGGGAAAAACGTCCACTGAGTTTCACCGTGGTGAGTTTTACTTCCACTTGAGTCTCGGGGTAATTTCTCTCTGCTAAGTGATTTCCTGCAGCTCCGATCAAAGCCTGTGAACCATGAGCATCAATCTGGGTTGAAAATGGTTCTTATGTTTATTTTTATTTCGCCCATTCTTCTTCTTCTGCTCTGAAATCTGTGGGCGAACACACACGACACGACACGTCGCACGTCTAAACGATATGAATCCGGACCAGAGACACAATGTACCGAAGACTTTCCTGCTTTATTCTGGCGTTCAGGATTGATTCCTCGTCTCCGACCCCGGAAATCCAGCAAAGAAAGTGCCAATAAAAGAGTGACACTGAGATTACAGCGGCGGGAACAAGCCGAGGTGCCGAGTTATTAAAGATGAATGGGAGGCGAGGAGCGGTGAGTGACAGCGGCGTGCGAGCTCCCGGCGGGGCGCGGCGTGAATGTGATTATCCCGGGATAATGCTGTTTCCCTTCTTCGTTTGGAGCTTGACCGTCTCAGAGGGGAAGGATTAGATTTAATTAGCTCGCTGCTCGCTCTCACACCTACGACGTCCACGGCAACAAACCGGGCAGTGATGGAGGAGGAGGAGGAGGAAGAGGAGGAGGAGGAGGAGGAGGAGGAGGAAGAGGAGGAGGAGGAAGAGGAGGAGGAGGAGGAAGAGGAGGAAGAGGAAGAGGAGGAGGAAGAGGAGGAGGAGGAAGAGGAGGAGGAAGAGGAGGAGGAGGAAGAGGAGGAGGAAGAGGAGGAGGAGGAGGAAGAGGAGGAAGAGGAAGAGGAGGAGGAAGAGGAGGAGGAGGAAGAGGAGGAGGAGGAAGAGGAGGAGGAGGAGGAAGAGGAGGAGGAGGAAGAGGAGGAGGAAGAGGAGGAGGAGGAAGAGGAGGAGGAAGAGGAGGAGGAGGAGGAGGAGGAGGAAGAGGAGGAGGAGGAGGAAGAGGAGGAGGAGGAGGAGGAGGAAGAGGAGGAGGAAGAGGAAGAGGAGGAAGAGGCCGGTGATGGAGGAGCTGCAGTCAGACCTCATGGCCTGCACTCTGTCATCAGAACGTCTTGTCCTCCTCCTCTCCATCCGTTAGCGGGAAGCCGGCGAGCACACGGCGTTCACCTGCTCCTCATCCACCACACAAAACGTCCACACGCTGCTAAAGGGATAGTTCAACATTTTTTTCAACAAATTGTCCCATCACCATAACCCCTACAGTCATAGCAGTAGGTTTGTTACCTTTAATTGTTGGTGCAAGCTATTTTTAGAACGGTGGAGCAGAGCCGTGAGCTGCTCAGAGCTACGCTACGGACGCTCATTATGGGATGTCTTGGTTTCCCTCATCAAACTCATCAAATACACAATCCAACAACTCCACAACGCTCTGGTGGACAAGTTGTGACCTGCACATTCACCACGCTATGAGATAATAACACAACGTTACCACACAGAGTTGTTTTAGAGGGAAATACAGAGACTGATGATGAACAACTGTCCCTGAAGGCAACGTGCATCAGAGGTTTTACATGAATTAACTACAGTATAGGGATTATTGCAATGGCAAAATGTTGAACTGTTCCTTTAAGAACCTAAAACTGAAGAAAACAACATCATCTCAGTCTGATTCTACACAGAGATTGTTTTTTCTTCAGAACAACAACGAACCAGTTAATTATCTCGTTACCTTGGAGAAGAAGGAAGTGATAATAATGATATTAATAATTAGATGATTTATTTGATTCTGTTTGTTATTTAATCTCAGTTTTTAATCAGGAGAGTCTCATTGAGATCAGAACCAAAAATAAATAAATAAATAAAAGAACGCTCAAGGACGACACAAAAAACATGTGAACATGATGTTTTTTTCTAACTAAGATCTAATTAAAGGAATGAAAGTTATGTTTACTTTAAATTAACTAACTATAGCAGGACCGGCTGCTTTATCTCTAACACATGTTTCACATCAGGGGAATTCAGGCTGATTTAAAAAGCAATAACCTACTGTATGTATCGTATTTGTTTGTTTGTCATAAACTACTTTTTGTGCATACGTGCTGTGCAATATATCTAGTCTCTCTACATTGTTTTGTATTCTTTATTCCACCTCTTGATGCTGATGCTGCTGCACGTGCTTTTAATTGGCTCCTGGGAATAAATAAAGTCTTCTGAACTGAACTGAATTTAATTAAATGAAGCAGATTTACAATAAAACAGTGAGTTGGTGGTTGAACCTGGTCCAGGCTGCACCTCCAACTCTCAGTCTCAGTCCTACCTGCAGTTTTTATTCTAAAGCCTGAAACTGAGAACATATAAAACATTCAGAATGTAAAATTCACTATTAAACATGTCAAACGTCCCCGAGCCCAGACGTTTATCCACATGACGCTCGTGGAGCGACACCGGCTCATTCCTCTGATTCTCCCTGAATGTTCTTCCAGAGCTGGAGGAGCCGAGTCTCACAGGCCGCGTTCGTCAGCTCTAGTTCACATTAATGTTTTACATATTCTACGCTATAAAACTGTTTCCTTGTCCATAGACAACATGAGGGATCCTCCGCTGCTGCTCACCCTGAGCTTTCTCCATCTGTTAGAAGGGTTTCTATGGAGTTTCTCCTCAGTGCATGTGAGGGTCAGAGGTCAGAGGTCGTTGTTATGATGGGATGTGAGACAAACTGTTGTTATTCATCCATCCCAGCAGCAGCAGTCGGAGCAGGAACTGACTCGGATCGGGCCGTTTGATTGGATCCCACATGAGCGTCTGTAATGACTGATATCCTGTTTACACCGTGAGGCTGCAAACGTTTCCCACGGCGACGAGGGCAGAAACCCCTGATGGAGCTGTTTGTTCTGGGCTCGATACGTCAGGTCTGATCTCTGGACGCCAACAAACACACACACACACACAGACACACACAGACACACACACACCTCTTCAACTGGAAACTGCCAGTTCAGCCTGTCACAGTAAACTTGCAGCTCCGCTCGCTCTATTTATAGACGCACAAACACAAACACAAACACACAAACACACAAACACACAGCCAGCGGAAATAATATAATAAAGTGCATTACATCAAATCATATTAATGCACCTTGCAGAGTGTGCACGGCGAGGTCAGGAGTGTGTGTGTGTGTGTGTGTCTGCTCTGCATAAATGTCAGGGACATGAAGCGACAGCCAGAGTTTGATCCGTCTAATCACATCAACCGCTTTTTATTTGCTCGTTTCACCTCAGCTCCAGTCACAACACACACACACACACACACACACACACACACACACACACACACACACACACACACACACCTGAGCACGGAGGGAGATGCTGGTGTTAAGTTTCCGTGGTGATGAATGTGTTTAAATATAAAGGTGGATTTCCTCTGCAGCCGAAGCAGCAGCAGCACAAACACAATGAACCGATTTCTACGGAATACGTTCTGTTTCCGTAGCTACACGACATCCCATATCAGCACCACGCAGTTCCCATACATCCAATAATAAGTTTATAAACAAATACACAAACAAACAAACATCAGGTAAAGAACAGATGTAAACGACCGGACCATATTTGTAACTTCCTCTTTGCACAGATACGACTTATTTCTTCCTGTTGCTCATTCCATGAATTCCAAGCTGTACCTCGTTGTAAAGGTGACCAATCAGGCTTTCCAACAATATACAACACATCACCACTTGGTATTATTAAAAAGGCAGTTTTTATTCATCATTCATTTATTTGCATAACAAATGGCTGCCACGGCCACTAGGGGGCGCTTTGAGGCGGCCCGATATCCAGATTAGATTTGTTTTAAATATATTAATCTACCAAACGTCATGCTTTTATCACAAAGTGAACGACTGGTGTAAAATACTGAGCTGATCCACCACACTATCTGTCATTTTGACAGTTAGTGTTTTTTGTAACGCGTCAACTCATCGACCGGCTCGTTGCATTTGTTATTTCAATTAGCGATAATGAACAACTACTCATATATTTTCCTTTTTTCCTTTTTTGCTCGTGTGCACCGCCACCTGTTTAATGCGAGGTGCAGATTACACCACCACTGCGTCTACCAACACTACCAATATGTTGATTTACACTGTATTATATGTAAATATATCATGGAGGGTGTGAAGTGTGCATCGTTCCACACTCAACATCTGGACCGTATGAGTGAAAGCATCCAGGTTCTTACAGTTCACTGTGTTTTGACTTGTGAATAGAGACGCTACTTAGTTGAAGTATGGAAGTATTCAAACAGAGACACAGCGACGGTCTGGCATTCAGCCAGTTTAGAGACAGTCTTTGTTTTTTAACAGGTGGAGTGAAAAAAAAACAATCAAGTTGTAAATATGAAAATGAGTCCATATGGTTCAGCTTTGATGCTACGATGCTAATGCTAATCCCCGGTCTCCAGAGGGTTACGATAAAACACATAACACTGAGGATAATAAAACACACTCAGGTGGTAACGAGCTGCTGCACTGACGACCTGCAGGGTCCGGTCTACAGGGAGACCAGGTCCCTGGGGGACCAGCAGCTCATCCTCATCACAGATCAAAGGAAAGCACACACACACATGCATTATAGCCTATATATATATATACTGTATACATACACACATTGACAGTGGTGCACACCTACACACACCATCCTGATCTCCTCTTTGAAGACAAAACCAATGATGCAGAATGAATGTTTTATACAGGAGTCAAAGGTGTGTGTGTATGCATATGTGTGTGCGGTTATGTCCTCCCACACACACACACACACACACACGGTTATGGTATATATTTACAAAGCATGCATCATCTGCATCCTTTGATCTTCCACTCCAAACACTGTTATTCAATGAGATTTTCTTTTTGCCCCAGAGGCTTGAAAAGAAGAGGCTGTCAGTAAATCATTATATCTGTAGATTAATATTAATGGTTCATTAGTTTCTTCATCAGGTTCTGAACTGATCTTTTGTGTGTTAACATGCTGCTGCTGATTAAAATGTATAAATATGTTAAAGTGGATCATGTGACTTGACTGAAGGTAGAAAGTCAATCATGTCTTTGTGCATGTGCTGCACCAACTCTCACTGGTGTATTTCTCGCAGATCGTTTCCAAAGGGGCGTTTTACAGCAGCACTTCACAGTAAGAGTCTGACTTTATGTAAGGAGCTGTTCTACAGCAGTAATCAGCAGGTGAACCAGAGGAACCTGAACAAAGGAGCCGCTCTGCAGGAAACGACCTGCACGGTGGAGGAGAGGGAGAAATATCACACAGGTTAAATACTGGAGGTCTGACTCTGCAGCATAAAGGAGGCGGCTGCTCTCAACATGCACCTGAACGCACCGCTCACTGCTTGAAATCGCTCAATGTGAACTTAGGATATTAAACAATAGGGTCCGATCGATAGGGGATTCAATATTAGGTTGTAAGTCATTCATAACTTATGTTTACATGAAGAAATCTGTGTGTTTATAAACATGTTAACGAGCTCCAGGTGGATTGTTTATGAACATGTTAACGAGCTCCAGGTGGATTGTTTATAAACATGTTAACAAGCTCCAGGTGGATTGTTTATGAACATGTTAACGAGCTCCAGGTGGATTGTTTATAAACATGTTAACGAGCAGAACAGACAGAAACGTGGAGAAAAAGAGTGATTTTCTGCCTCTGCTCTGGTCTCACATCTGGGCTTATTGTGACAGAACGGTAGCTCCTATCAGAAAGAAACCCAGACCGTCATCGCTGTCAGGACTTCCTGAACCATCTGCTGTGATTCTGCTGTTTCTACACTAAATATTTTGGAGACAGTTGCGAGTTTAAAACATCGGTCCGTTCTGCTTCTCTCAGAAAATCTTTGTATTGGAGTCAATGAGGAGCAGAGACAGACGTGGCCGCACTCAGAGGCTGATCATTCAAATTCTGTAAGTCTCTCTGACATGTTGAGCACATGGTGAGAAACAGAACAAGTTTGTCTACAACTGTGGAAAAAATCATGTGTGTAGAGTGTAAACTGTGTCCAGGAGGAGCGTGGAAAGAGAAGAAATCTGGAAGTTTTCCGGCTCTCTCCCACTCTGACCGATGATGTCATCACTCTGACACGAACATTCCGTGCAATACACACCCATTATAATCTCAACACTTCTCCAAATATGGTCATGGTCATTGATCAGTGATTGATCAAAAACTTTAAGACCGATCAAAACGTGGATTGAAACATTAATACACAAGACGTGTGTCTACTGTTTAAAGTTTAAATGGAGTCTCTAGGTGAAAGTACGGCTGAGCAGTAGACAGCAGTAGGCAGTATGAAAAGTCCAATGATTTGTTTGTTTTTCGACCTCCTCTCATTCAGTCTCTGCGGGAAACTCTGGGAAAATGTCGGGAACTATAAAAAGGTCAAAGTCTCTTGAAAATTTAGATCAAAATGAGATCAAACCACAAACACTAACATTATTTTTCTCTAGTGGATCGGCGTCCAACAACAACAACAACAGGACGTCACTTCTACATGAAACTTTGGAGTTCATCTTCAAAGACAACTCAATCGATCGATCAATCGATGAGATCCTTATAAACAAATATAAGAAATGTTTCCAGTCTGATTTAGACTTGAGGAAATCTTCAGGTCCCTGAAGGTCCACGAATCTGAAAGCACCAGAGGATTTGTCTCTAGTGAGCTGATTAGTGAAGCGACGGAGCAGCAGACGGGAGAAGAAGGGGTTGATCAGAGTGGTGAAGCTGCACTTCTTCTTATTGACAGTAGCTCCTCCTCCTCCTCCTCTTCCTCTTCGCCTTCCTCTTCCTCCCCTGACACTTGAGCGCGAGCAGAACTCTTATCTGATTGGAGGAACGACTCGTCCCTCGTGTGAACTCCTCCTCCGCTGCCGATGTTCGATCAGCGACGACAAAGGAACTCCTTCAGGACGAGTGGACGTCTCCGAACCGTCCTGACCTTTTACTGCTTCTCTGACATTTGGACATTATCTGCTTTTCCTTTGTGCTTTGTCATTTTCTTTTCTTTTCTTTCATGCAGGTAGCCGACCTAAATGAATTCATTTACACTCTCAGACACACTCACATTTCCAGTTTTGAGGCTGTGCGCTCAGAACAAGTGCGGAGGAGCGCAGCTGTAATAAAACAAAGGTCACAGCTTGCTTAGAAAATAACAGCTCTTAGAGGCAGTGGGAGAAGACGAGATTAAAAAAAACAATTTTAACAAATATCTTATTTAGATATTTAGACACTCGGAGGAGTCGCTGAAGCTTGAACCCTTTATTATTGTCGACTGCATCCGTGGTGAGAATATATTATCATGATTATAAAAGAGAGAGAGAGGAAACTTCAACAACATTTGGATGACGAGCCGGTGTGTGACGGCAGGTAACACCAAGGGTTACTGAGCCAGAGAGGAAGCGAGCGAGCTTCCACCTCCTGCATCCTCAACGAGGCGGCAGGATCAGAGGGAAATTAATTAAAAGATAAGGCTGAAGAGTTGTGAAACTTTACACAAGAACAATGTGCTGTCATTATATATGATAAACTCCAGTCTAAACAGCTCAGAGTTAGAAATTGTTTTCTCACACTCGCACTCGCCGTGAATATTAAAAACGTCGTTTCGCCGTCGACCGCAATCAAACCTCCGTAAAATGTAAATGTGTGAACGATGTAGATGAATTCTGTGTGTAGGTTTATGATTGGAGCCGGTGGCACCGCCGACACTGACAGGAGGAAATATTAAAGGACGACGAGCTGCAAATAGATCAGGAGCTAAAAACACAAACATGAAGACAGATACGACTTCAATCTGTCAACATGGTAAAATAGACTTTAAAGGGACAGTTCAACATTTAGTCAAATTGTCCCATCGCCATAATCCCTATAGTCATAGCAGTAGGTTTGTTACCTTTAATTGTCGGTGCAAGCTATTTTTAGAACGGTGGAGCAGAGCCGTGAGCTGCTCAGAGCTACGCTACGGAGGCTCATTATGGGATTTCTTGGTTTCCCTCATCAAACTCATCAAATACACAATCCAACAACTCCACAACGCTCTGGTGGACAAGTTGTGACCTGCACATTCACCACGCTATGAGATAATAACACAACGTTACCACACAGAGTTGTGTTTGATGAAAAACTGGCCCCTGAATTTGCCAAAATGTTGAACTATCCCTTTAAAGGCGGCCGCGTGACATGAAAGCTGTATTTCCTACGTGTTGATTGTTCATTTATCTGTTGATTATTTGCTAAATTCACATCAAAAAGTTTTTCTCTGAGCATTTTTACATCATAAATCAATGTATTTTGTCTTCAGATGTTTGATGACTCATCCTGCACTCGGGGGCGTTCCTGTCGGTCTCCATGACAACCTCAAAGCTGTAACGAGTTTGTTAGCTTGTGTCAAGACAAAAAATACACAACGGGTTTGTTAGCTCGCCCATACAGGAAGTCAAACGCACGAGTATCCGGTAAATTTCAAAATCAAACGGAGCGATGGTAAAATCATCACTTTGTCAACGTTAGTTTCAGCCGTTGCCATAGGAACCTGGAGCTAAACAGGACGTCATGGATGAAGGAATAATAATCCTGGAGGTGGAGGAAGGTAAAGCGATGTTTCTAATCTCATTCTAATCTCAGTTCATGCACCGTGGTGTCGGGTCTCCGGAGACGGATCGGACCACTTCACTGTAACTCCTGTTGTTAAGGCCTCAACACAACAACACAACAACACAACAACACTGATAACAGCAAATTAATCATCACTCTTCACTGACACACTTCCCTGCTCATGAAGCCGTCCACCGTCCAGAGATAAACACAGCTTCCAGTAATGACAATGTGTGCGAGTGAGCCGGAGCCGCGGCGCCGCACACGCTCACAAAGCCTTTGTGGAGCCGAATGAGGACGTTTATTAATATGCAAACCAGACTGCGTGCTGTCGGCGCTGCTCGGGAATACAAATCACAACCACACAACCTCTGTGGATTGTGTCGCTTAAACGATGGGGATGATGTTCTTCTCTTTGTCCTTAAACTTTCACAGACTAAACGTCTCAGCGCCTCCGATCATTTATTATTATAAAACCGTGTCGGAGCAGCTTCCTCTGAACCAGGACTTCATTTCCCACAATCCCCGTGGTTTCCTCTGAGCTCTGAGCTTCAGATTCCTGCACAGCCACAACTCTGATCCTGTGGGAGGAGGCTTTTCACAGCATCTTGACCCCGGCTCGCCTCGGTTTGAGTCTCTGTCTCTCTGCCTGACAACCTCCTCTCCGTTACTCAACAGATGCTCGAAAAACACAAGCAAACAGAGAGAAGTTTAACCCCCGACTCGTCCTCCAGGACTCGAACCGGCCGACAACAGGAACAAAGACCACAGAAACACAGAAACAAAACCATCTGTGTAAATTAACCTCATTATCTCTGTGCATAATCATCAGGACATGTGAAAACAGCCTCATCCAAGTCTCCAGATGCAAACACAGCTGTAGTGATGTAGCTTTTGATGTAGGAATCTATAGATCGAAAGCACGGTTCGGACAAGACGCTGAGGGACGTCGTTTCTGCAGAGCAGCAGGAAGAAAGTTTCCTTTCCAGACACGCATCAGACTTTTTCCTGAATCGAAGCTTTGTTTATCTAATTTCACTCATATTAAACTCATCATCCTCTGCTTGTGTTTCACATGTTGTCGTTGTCAGAACTCAGTGGAGCGATCGGAGGACGGAGCAGAGACAAGAAGAGAGGATTGTGCACACACTTGAAAGAGCGTAGGGTTTCTATATATGCTGATGATGACGAGCTATCAACACGAGTCCATATCGACGGCTACAGTGACACGTCTGCATCTTTAGCTCCAGAAATCATATTTTAAATGTTTTTTTCAATTGGTTTTACAGGATGTTTAATTTAAACTTGCTCTGAAGGAAAGTTTCCTCAACAACGTCATGATTATTATCGCTAACCGTGATGATTTGGTCGATATAATCCAGATACCGTCACATCCTGAGTTTGTCGTGTCAGCGTCGAGGTCGTCCAACCTACATGAGGTCAGACTAAGAAATAATAAAAAAATAAAAAACAAACTCTGCCAAGTTTTCAGGAAATATTCTCCTGCATCCTGATTATTATTCGGTCTGAGCTCTGACCTAAAGTACAGGCCGCTCGGCTGCTCGGTGAAAATAAATGTAGTGGAGCTGAGTGAGTGACCTGAGAGGAGAAACTCCACAACATGATGGATGAACAGCTCCTATAATATTCACCTCTGTAACTAAGTACACGCTGGAGTTCCCAGTCGGAGGTTACTGCCTTTTTCTCAAGTTTATATACAGTACATGCTTATATAAACTCAACAGTCTTTACTTTATTACATCCCATCTAAAAATAGGAGAAAATGTCATTTCCTGCAAATGTACAGTCAGTTCTACGTTGCATTATAGAGACAGAACATAAACGTTGACAGGCGTCAGTCGTCTCAGCGACTACTCTACGTCCCAGCACAAAAAAAAAGCCCTAAACGTCATTGAAGAAGCGGCGTTCTCTGACAGGAAGTGGATGTCGTCCTCTGTTTTACAGCGTCTGTTCACACAGATACAGAAACCTGCAGCTTTTCATTTGTTTCCCACGCGGCAACAGAAAGTGAAACGTCCCCGTCGAGGTGAAGCTGTTTGTCACTGTCAGAAAATAAGTGTGTCTTCTTCACTCCAGAGTCCCACACACTGACAAGACACACTCCCTCGCTGTGCAACACACACACACACACAGACAGACACACAAAGCTGTCTCTGATGTCTTCAGACTCCACCACAACCACAGAAACCAGAACCAGCTCCGTTCATCTCTCTCCACCAACAGGAGCCAGGACGTTGAGCGTGCGTCGTAATTTCCCTCCGCACAAATCTGCAAATAATGACAAACAAATAACACTCTGTAGAGCTAGAGGCACACACACACACACACACACACACACACACACACACACACACACACACACACACACGCTTGCTGCCATGATATCCAGTTGCTTCAGGTTGGAGCAGGAATCAGATAATGACTTCTATCAAACAGCTCTCCAGAGTCAAATAAAACCTCCACAAGTAGCTGCACTGTGTGTGTGTGTCTGTGTGTGTGTGTGTGCATCAACCTGGATCTGTGTGAACGCTCAAGTAAACCTTAGTGCAAAGTGTGTGTGTGTGTGTGTGTGGGCAGCTGTGTCTTGACAGGAAGTAAAGCCTTCATGATCCGATGGCCTGAGACGTCGCTGCTGCTGCTGCTGCTGCTCGTAAATCGTCTCCTCAGGAGGACGGACAAGGAGAGGACGGACTGGGAGAGTGTGTGTGTGTGTGTCTGTGTCTGTGTGTGTAGGTGTGTGTGTGTGTGTGTGTCTGTGTGTGTGTGTGTGTGTGGGTGGGACACCATAAAGTAATGCCGGCTCATGCACGTCGATTTATGACACACTATAACTCTCTGGTGTACGGTAACTCCGGGTGGAAATGAGTCCGGTGACTGTGACTCAGGAGGAGAAACTGACCTGAGGTCTGTTTAGATTACAGATGTGCACATTCCAGATGTTTCTGGAGGAAACACATCATGCACAACCAGAAGTTCAATCTTCCTGTGGACAGAATCAGACGAGAGCTCATTAATCACTCGTCTGACTTTTTCTAATTCATCATTTAATCGTCAAACCCGTCTGTGAGAGAGAGAAAGAGGAACTCTGCTACATGTTGTACCTTAATTAATCCCACCTATAGCAACTAACAAACTTTTAAAAAGTTTCTATCATCTGATTGCAACAGATGAGCAACAATCATGTCTGTGTGAGTGATGTGATTGTAAAGAGCTGCAGTGACGTCTTGGTTCAGGCCTTTCTCCTCCTCCACAGGTGTAAATGAGATATATGCGGCTATAACGGAGGAAAGTCACCCTGCAGTAAAAGGTCGTTTGCAGTCGGGAGAAACAACCAGCGCATCACAATGCAAACGACAGCAGAGTTTATGCGTCCTCCTTTCACAGCGCCGGGGCCGTTTCCACTGACCGACGTCTGTGTTTTGTCTCCAGTAGCATATTTATGGAGGGTAAGGAGCCATCATCGCGCTCCATTACCCACACGCAGCATTTCTTCTGCACAGGTGCCCCGGGTTTGAACCGGGCCTTTGTCCTGACTCAGCCCGCCGTCCTTCAGCCGTCCTGCTGAGACACCGATGTGATGCGGGGACGAGACCCCATCTGTTGAGGACGTGTACGCTGAGCTCCAGCTGCAGGAAGCTGACGGAGAAGTGCTGAGGCAGGAAGGACGGCTGCAGGAAAACTGATGGCGTCACAGAAAATAAACTCAAAACTAAAGCAAACAGTAAAAGTGTTGTTGCTGTAAATAATGGACAGTGAACTCAGCATAACGCGCCGCTGCAGGTTCCCACTGACACTGATTTACAGCTGCACATTACACTCAAGCTAAAGGTCTGCATCACTACATCAGCTCCTCACTCACTTGTGCACACAACTTTACTGGATGAATTTCATATTTTGGTTTTCCCCCGGCCTTATGCAACAACAACTCAGATATTTACTGTAGGGTTCACCTTCCTCAGCAGACGAACCAGAGGAGCCAAAGATCCAACAACCAACGCACTTTACCATAAACTATGATTTTTACTGCTTATTCTGGGTCTTGCATTGATCTAAATACAGGTTTAGCTCATTTATATTTTATGGTAACGTGCATTCAAAGTGTGCAGAGTAAGTACAGCTCATGTTAAGGTGCATAAAGTATGTTAAATAGGCACGACACAGGAGTTTAAGACCACACAGAACTACATCTGCTTCTCTTGCTAAATTGTTTTCTATATTTTAGTTTCTGCAAAATCTTAAAGCTGCATAAAACAAAACCCAAAACTGTGTTTTCATTATTTATACAGTCTCCTGCAGCCTCTGATTGGAGGTTAATCAAACAAGATGCTCCAGTAGCTACGGCATCAAAGACAGGTTTTCAACACAATGAAGTCTCTTTTGCCAGTTTTCAAGGGCTTAATGCTTTATAGACAATATCAGAACATGTGTTTCCCATAATGATACAGTCTATCTTCTCACATTTATTGAACTAGACTAAACAACAATCAAACAACATGAAGAAACGATGCAGACGTCTAAAATCTCTTAATCCTTGGACAAGCTGAAAGTCTGGTTCAAGCTGAACGTCACTGTCTCTGCACGAGGACGAGGACGAGGCCGAGAGCTGCTGAGGTGTAAAAACAGTTAATTACAACAATATAAAATCCTGTCTGAGCGCTCGCTACGAAGCGACGTATGAACGTACATCAGAGGTCCACATGAAAAGAGCGAAAGGGAAAAGAAATTAACTACTTCATAGTCCATTTCAGAGAGAGAGTGACCTTTAGATGAGATTTCACGAGTGCCGAGGTTGTCGTCCATTTCCTGCTCTCAGAAAGCAAAAAGCTCCTTTTCCTCTCTCAGTTTCAAAACAGTGAACTTCCATTAAGTCATATATGGATTTTGGAAGAGCCATTAGCGGCGTTATCTGCTCCGCTGTGAGTCTGTGGCACTGATTCAAGTGGAGGAAGGAAGAAAGGAGCTTTGTAGTGACTTTCAGACTCCAGCCTTGGGGGAAAAGACACTTTTACATTTATCAACAGAGTCTCAGTGTGTGTGGACCGGACCGGCTTCACCGGCTTCACCGTCACCACCAACACAACCAACCAACCAACCAACCAACCAACCAATAGAAGACAGTAACCCTACGTCACGCAAAAGACCACGCCCCCTCACCGGTGAAAACAAAGGAGAAGTCCATAGGCGCTAATACAAAAAAACACCCTGCAATATTGTTCGTTGAATAACTTTAAAAAACTAACATAAGAGTTTCCCTACTCACCTTGAGAGAGTGGGACAGGAAACCAAGAGATTTATGGCTTCAGGCTCTCAACTAACTGTCCTCACTGGCAGTTGATTGTTTTCAGCGTTGTTATACTGCACCCTCTCCCCGCTGACTGGGCTCATTCTCCTAGGTTTATGGAGTACATTCCCTAAATCTTCAGTAAAACAAGATATAGCTGTCTGCCTGCCAAACATTAGCTATTGCAGGAGGTTTCCAGGCCGATTAATGCTAGATAGAAATTTCGAGATTTGTATTTACCGCCAGTCAAAACCAGCAGTTTGTTTTCACCGGAATGGGGGCGTGGCCTCACTTGTTACTCTCTTCTATCTCCTGGCTGTTTCCAACCAGCTACTTCCTGGTAGAAAACCAGCATCAAAACATTAGTGACGGACGAGAGTTTCACTATTTTTCACATCACTATCACTGTTTAAACTAATCTGATGTTTGTTAAGTTTATGAAAACATTACTATTTATGTCTGCACGTTTTTGTAATTAGTCACGGTTATCGTAAATTGGCAGCGCTAACCGTTAGCTAGGCTACCTGTTTAACTTTAATAACTCAGTGACTCAATAAACATATATATAACATATATTTTCTCCAGCAGATATCTGAGTTACAACCTGACTGAGCTACTGGATCAGTTTCATGTCGTCTCCGACAACGGGAGGGTTTTAACAGCTGACGTCCTGATGCTAGCTTAGCTACCGCTGTTAGCTTAGCTTCTGTTAGCTGCCCCAGTCAGCTGAGCCACTGATGCTTTCTAGACACCGTGATTCACCCAACAAAACACTCAGAGAGAATTAGTTTCTGTTTTCCTTTAGTTTCTTCAATCATTTCAGATTTTTCTAAACAGTGATAGTTGCATGAAAAACATGATGTATAGCCTAGCTAAACTCTTGTATGTTTGTTACTGTTCTCATTCAAATGACTGGTTTTCTACCCGGACGTGGTTGTAAACAACAAGCTCCAAACCCCACTATGGTCACTAAAGCTTCTCCTCCTCCCTCATCAGGCCACGTTACCGTAGCTACATGAAGTAAATCCAGTTTTGAACAGAAACTTGTGACTGACACAAAGTGGGAGAGACTGGCCTCCCGCCAGCAGCCAAACACAATATTTGTCACCATCTTGTAAGTTAATCGACACCAACAGCTTCTCAGGCGAGTTCCCACGCATCACTTAGAAACGCTTGTCACTCATATTTGCTTCAATGAGCAGTGACAGCGGCAGCGGCGGCGGCGGCGGCGGCGGCGGTGGTTGAACCCGGGAAACTGTCCAACAAGTCCAGTCAGTAAAACCAGGTTCAGAAATCTTTTTTTTTTGTTTTTTGTCCAGATGCAGAACAACAGTGTTGGACGTATTGATTGTTTTCAGCAGCGAGGTGGGAGCTCATTGGAAACGGATCATTGGTGCTAATTTGACCACAAACACAGAACTTGGCTCGTTTCCCCAACTGGACAGAAGGTGCACGGACCCACGCGCACAAACACCACCGCAACACAACAACACAACAACACAACAACACAACAACACAACAACTCTTAGCTCTGTTTAGATCACAGTGTGTGTCCGTTTACTCCCTCTTTACAGTTGGTTGCAGACATGACATGTGGGTCAGAATATAACATTTTGCAAGAACTTAAAGTCTTATTTCTAGTCAAAATAAATCTAATTAGAACTAAATAAGGCTCATCACAATGAAAGCCATTGTTTTTAGACACTTTTTTACTTTTTTCAGGCATATTTTCACGTGAAATAAGTAGAAAAATCTGATAGTGGAGCAAGTTTTTCTTTCTTTCCTAAATCCATGTCAGGTCACCTTCTTACTCTTTTATTTATTTATTTATTTATTTATTTATTATTCCTTTTCTCTCATGCTATTTTATCTTTATGTGCCAATGTATTGTATTTTACGTGGTTTTATTGTATTTTATGTGGTTTATGTGAATCCAAAGACAAATTTCCACATCGTGGACAATAAAGATTGATTGATTTCTTATTACAAGCACAAAAAACTTCTTTTCTACTTATTTCAATTGAAAATTTGTTTTAAACAAGTGAAAATGATCTGAAAACAAGTTAATTTTTAGGTGATGAGTCTTAATTTAAGTGGAAAGAGATGAGTTTTGACTAAAATTGAGATATTTTGACAAGAAATAAGAGAAATATTCTTGGAAAGATTGAGTTTTTGCAGTGTAAGAGAAATCTAAGAGACAAAATGAAGTAAAATAAAAACTTAATGTGGATTTTCTACTATTTCTTTCGACTTTTCTGAATGGGTTAAGGAGGAAAAATAGCTTCAAGTTGGTGAGTGCATGAGAGAACGGTGTTTTATCCTGCGCGGCCTTAAGGACAGAGTCTGGTTTATGTGTTTTATGTGTTTTCCAGTGGGACGCTGGGTTTATACAGCTGGAGAACAACGAGCGCCGAGAGGAGGAGATAATGGCTGCAGCTGTAAAAAGAGATGGAGCCGATCGCGGCCGTCCTCATCAGGAGGAGAAAACATCGGCTGCTCGTTCTGAGTTATGACGACGTGTTCGCCGGCGCCGCCGCGTTAACGTCCGACCGCGTGTTTATGGCCTCGTAAAAAAATTAGTCAGGAGGCGTTCAGGGTCACTTTGTTTCTGTCGCAGCCTCGTCCGTGTCAGTTTCAGGTGTTTAAATCTAGTTGTTCACTTCCTCCTCCTGTGCTCCCTTGCTCCCTTCCCTTCTTATCCTTCATGTTTCCTTCTTTCCTTCCTTCCTTCCCTTCTAACTCCCTTTTGTGTTCCCCTGTTCTCCCCTTCATGTTTCCTACTTTACTTCCTTCATTGCTGTTGTGTTTCCTTCCCTTCTAACTCCCTTTTGTGTTCCCCTGTTCTCCCCTTCATGTTTCCTGCTTTACTTCCTTCATTGCTGCTGTGTTTCCTTCCCTTCCTTACTCTCCTTCCAGCTCCTCTCCATGTTTCCTTCCCTCCTTAATTCCTTCCTTCTCTCATTCATGTTTTTCTCTTTCCTTCCTTCATTGCTCCTGTGTTCCCTTCCTTCCTTCCTCCTTCCCTCCTAGCTGAAGTTGATGTTTCCTCCCTTCCTTCCTTCCCTTTTAACTCCCTTTTGTGTTCCCCTGTTCTTCCTTTCATGTTCCCTACTTCACTTCCTGTTTCCTTCCTTCCTTCCTTCCTTCCTTCCTTCCTTCCTTCCTTCCTTCCTTCCTTCCTTCCTTCCTTCCTTCCTTCCTTCCTTCCCTCTGTCGTTCCTCTTGTATCTTCTTTTTCTTTTGATGTTTTCATTCACTCCCTCCTCCTCTCTGTCTCATTATCTCATTCAGTCCTCGCCCACAACACACAAAAACATCTGATGCGAATGTCCAAAAAACTCCAAACTAAATCAGTGCCGTGTCTTTAAAGCGTTGAGGTTGTGATCTGCAGCTCCGTGTAAACGACACCGAACGGAAGCTGTTTTTCATTTTACAGCCTGTATTTGTTGACGTGAGCGTCAGTTAAACTTTTATGAAGTTTTTTTTTTCTTATTAGTTTGGTTCCGACGTCGGCATCGAGGGGATTTTAATGTTTCCTCTGCTGCGTAAAAATCTAAATGAAAATAATTAAAAACCAGTTCAGAGCGATGTCTCCTCCTCTCCTTCCTGTTTCTATGGCGGCGTCTCATCTCCGTCTCTGTATCCTCATCCTCGCGCTGCATCGTCGTCGTCGTCGTGGTCGTGCATTGTGATCTGCTAATGAATCTCTCAAGGGTAGAAGTGAGGCCGCCGTGTGTGTGTGTGTGTGTGTTAGCGTGTTTCTGCTAGCATCAGCAAAGCCAGTCAATGCTAATGGACAGCATCATCACGCTTAAGTGTGATTGGATAAGGGGTGAGGCAAGAGACTGTGTGTGTGTGTGTGTGTGTATGGGGATACACTCAAGGCCTGGTTAGTGCTATATAAAGTGCCCTTTATCTAATACACACACACACACACACACACACACACACACACACGGTGCTTCCCCTCCTGAATCCATAATGAGCCGTGAGTTTCACCAGGAGAAGAACTGATGCAACTGGTTCAGGAGGAGGAGGAGGAGGAGGAGGAGGAGGAGGAGGAGGAGGAGGAGGAGGAGGAGGAAGAGGAGGAGGAGGAAGGAGGAGCTGCTGGTCCCAGAGCAGTTAATTCACATTTAAACACTTCTTTCCTTTTAACAATAATGTGTCTGTGATGCAACAACCGCTCCCTCGCTCACACGCCACCAACAGTTTAGTTTCTCATCATTACTGAGAAATAATTCAGGGAGTGAAAACGTCCGTTACAATCTCCTAAAGAGACCAAACTATTATCACATCCCATAAAGCAAAGAGTCAAAGTTATTCTCTTTATAAAGACATGAAACAGAGAAAAGCTGCAAATCCTGTTTTTTTCTCCTACACTGCAAAAACTCTAAATCTTTCCAAGAATATTTGTCCTTTTTCTTGTCAAAATGTCTCATTTCGAGTCAAAACTAATTTCTTTCCACTTAACATAAGACTCATCGCCTAAAAAATAACTTTTTCTACTTATTTCAAGTGAAAAATAATAAGCTTGAAAAAAGTAAAAAGTGTCTAAAAACAAGCTGCTTTTATGTGACAAGTCTTATTTAGATCAGTCTCGAGTAAAATTGAGACATTTTGACAAGAAATAAGACAAATATTCTTGGTCAGATTTTGAGTTTTTGCAGTAAATTCTGAAACAGATGCTGCACATGCGTCTGATTTGTGCGTCTCATGAGAATATGTTAATGTTCAGTCTGAGATATTTTGTTGCATTACGACTTTAAGACGTGTTCATGTTGTTTTCAGGACGGTTTGGGGCGTGTGATGTTTTTTTAGGAAACGGCTAAACGGAGGTTTTGCAAAAACTAAAACAGTTGTTCTGTTTTGTTGTGTCTGAAATAATCAAATCACACAATTACACAACAGCTGAAGCTACAAGGCAGAGAACACAACACGTCTCATTGTTGTCCCACACTTCTTTAGTTTTTGGCAGGAAACAGACGCTGAATATTTAACCAAATATAAAATATTGACAGGAGCCGGAGGCTGTGGGTCTGCTGCATCACGGCTCAGCTGCTCTTCATCCTCCTCCTCCTCCTCATCCTCCTCCTCACCTAACATTAATAAAACGCTGTGTTATCACCGTGGCGATCTGTGTTTACAGCCACGGAGGGCGAGGACGAGGGCGAGTGATCACACAGCACCCGCCCTGGGGAGGTGGGGGGGGGGGAGGGGGGTGAGGGGGGTGAGGGCGGGTGATGGTGCTCAGTGATCCCTCACAACACCTCAATTAACCTCCGTGCATGAAGTGGCCTGTGTTTCTACATGAGGGGGAAAAAGGGCCGAGCACCCGGAGCGCGTGAGGTCACGGACAAGTGAATCTGCTGTCATAGTTAATAAGAAGATGGAGAGGAAGGAAGGAAGGAAGGAAGGAAGGAAGGAAGGAGAAGAGATGGAAGAGAAGGAAGGAAGGAAGGAAACATGGAGAAGAGCTGGAAGAGAAGGAAGGAAGGACAGAAGGAACAAGGAAACATGGGGAGGAGCTGGAAAAGGAATGGAGAAGAGAAGGAAGGACAGAAGGAACAAGGAAACATGGGGAGGAGCTGGAAAGGAAGGAAAGGGAACCTGGAGAGGAGCCAGAAGGGAAGGAAGGAAGGGAGGAAGGAAGGAAGGAAGGAAGGAAGGAAGGAGACATGGAGAAGAGCTGGAAGAGAAGGAAGGAAGGGAGGAAGGAAGGAAGGAAACATGGAGAAGAGCTGGAAGAGAAGGAAGGAAGGACAGAAGGAACAAGGAAACATGGGGAGGAGCTGGAAAGGAAGGAAGGAAGGAAGGAAGGACAGAAGGAACAAGGAAACATGGGGAGGAGCTGGAAAGGAAGGAAAGGGAACCTGGAGAGGAGCCAGAAGGGAAGGAAGGAAGGAAGGAAGGAAGGAAGGAAGGAAGGAAGGAAGGAAGGAAGGAAGGAAGGAAGGAAGGAAGGAAGGAAGGAAGGAAGGAAGGAAGGAAACATGGAGAAGAGCTGGAGGAGAAGGAAGGAAGGACAGAAGGAACAAGGAAACATGGGGAGGAGCTGGAAAGGAAGGAAGGAAGGAAGGAAGGAAGGAAGGAAGGAAGGAAGGAACAAGGAAACATGGGGAGGAGCTGGAAAGGAAAGAAGGAAGGAAGAAAAAGGAACCGGAAGAGGAGCCAGAAGGGAAGGAAGGAAACATGGGGAAGATCTGGAAGTGAAGGAAGGAAGGACAGAAGGAACAAGGAAACATGGGGAGGAGCTGGAAAGGAAGGAAGGAAGGAAGGAAACATGGAGAAGAGCCGGAAGGGAAGGAAGGAAGGAAGGAAGGAAGGAAGGAAACATCAACATCAACTAAAAGGAGAAAAAGGAAGGAAGGAAACACAGCAGCAATGAAGGAAGGAAGCAAGGAAGCAAAGTAGGAATGAAGAAGGAAATAGAGCGGAGGTAGGAGGAAGGAAAGAAAAAAAAACATTAAGGGGAGAAGGGAAGGAAGGAAGGAAGGAAGGAAGGAAGGAAGGAATTAAGAAAGAAAAATCAACAGGAGCTAAAAGGAGAACAAGGAAGGAAGGAAACACAGGATCAATGAGGGAAGGAAAGAAGAAAACCTGAAGGAAGGAAGGAAGGAAGGAAGGAAGGAAGGATGAATGGTGGTGGAGCAATGAAGGAAAGGAAGTAAGGACGGAGGAGGAAAGGAGCTGCTAGAGTCGTGTTGTTAATGTGATGCGTGCAGCGGGCGGCGTGCAGCGGGCGGCGTGCAGCGGGCGGCGTTCACGGTAACATTTCCTATCGGCTCACAGATGCTGTGTTTCCTCCTTTCAGAGACTCTTAGAATAAAAGATAAAAGCCAGAGTTCCTTGGAGCGGGAGCGGAGCGGGAGCGGAGCGCCGAGGACACGCGGCCGCTGCAGGTGTAATCATTCTGTCAGCTGAGTTACCGATTATCCCCCAAAAGTACCCACAATTCCTTCCATTTGGGTGTCACTCACCTTTTTTTTGTGAAAGCCGTCTCCCGTGTTTCTAAATGGTCCCGATTTCTCATTTTCTACCGACTGCCAAGGACAGCCCATAATAATAATACACTTTTAATAGCTTTTTCACTCAGACGTCTGTATGGAAATGTGAATTTCCATTTCATTAGAGGCTGTGCCAGAGCCAGCTGCTCTTTTTGTTCAAGTCTTTGTGGTGGTCTTGTGTCCTGACGGTCGACACCACAGGCACCAGTTTACCTCTAGCTGTGCATTGATGTTCGGTCGCTGAATAAATGTTTGCATTATTCACTTCAGCTCTTTGGCTTTGGAGAGTCTGCAGACAAACATCCCATAAAGCTCAACTGTGTTCATATCTCTGACAAACAGCTGAGTCAAGAAACAAGAGATTTACACAGAGACACTGGGAGAGAAATGAACCAACAGAGGAGTTTGGGAGCCGGTGTGGGACGGATCGGATCGATTGATCAGTGGGGAGAGGGCGTCCCATGAATCAGCAGTCTCTCCCTGACGGACTAAACAACTCCTGGCACACGCGCTGACACGACCAATCAGGAGTCTGGACTCACCGTCTCTTCAGTGGTTTTATCAACAAAACTGTGAAGGAACTCATAAGGAGCCACGAGGTAAACACACAAACCATTCCAAACCATCTCAGCTGGTCTCAGGTCAGCTGACAGAGAACTCTGTATGTCTACGGTCAGGAACCCAGAGCCAAGATGGCGGCCGTGCTGACGATCGCTGAGAGGCAGAAGGCGGCGTCGAGTCACTAAATATGTCTGTGTCACAAAATAATAACAGACTACGTTACAGTCCATCAACTGGTCGGGAAATACAGACGTTCATCAGGAACCAGGAGGATCTGGAAGCCACAACATGGAAAAATGGTGTGTTCAAGTCCCCGTTACCTGACACACACACACACACACACACACACACACACACACACACACACACACACTGCATGGATGATAGCTGGACGTTGTCATGACGCTCTCTGAGCATCATTAGGACTTCATGCCTCCGCTGCTTTTTGCAATTATTGTTGACCTTTAAGACGAGGGATTGATTCTCCTGAACGCAGCGCGGAGGAGCTCCGCTGCTCCAGAGGCAGGACACATCTGTTACTACACACACACACACACACACACAGACACACACACCCAGAGGCTCCCTGGCTGTTTGTCACTAGTCATCATCACACTGATCCACCACCGGCTCCAGACGATCCCGGCTTCTTTAGCCTATAGGAAACCTGACAGACACTCGGCAGAGAGAGGTCGTGACCTCTGAAGAGGGAAGTATCTGCTGTGTTGAAGATGACATCACAAGCTCACCGGGTTCCCCTGGTTAAATAAAGGTTCAATACAACTAGATAAAGGAGCATTTCCTGCAGAAACTGCGTGTGAATGCTGAACGCTGTCGCTGAAGAAACGGCTAAAGCAATGTTGAAATGGGCCAATAAGATGAAACATAACCTTGAAGCAGTAGAAATGTTAAAGGGATAGTTCACCCAAAATTCAAATTTCACTCATTATTGCACACACATGAAGTGAGATTTTGTATGAAATGGATGGAAATGACTTGAGTTGTTGGAGATGGCCACGAATAAAAGAACGACACGAAAAGTTTGAAAAACTCCTGAATCTAAAAAAAAAGTGAATGTGTACTGAAATACGTTGAAGTGGCAGCAGAAGAACAGTGATGAGAATTAGCCGAGGAGTGAGTCTGCTTTCAGCGTTCACATTAAATAAATATCAGCGAATCTTTAAAAAAAAAGTAAATATTCTTTGTTGTGATTCAAGTCCAAACTTTATCGTTACACTGTTATTTTAATGATGTGCAGCTCGAGAAGATCAAAAAATATTAGAATATTTAATCCAGAAAAGTTCAAATCTGTTCATTTATGCCGTCGATACTCGGTCTGGGCTCCGGTAGCATGAATTATTACACGGATGGAGGTCGACGGAGACGATCAGACTCAGAGTTTCTACGTGAAACGAATCCACAACGTTTTCAAGTTTCACTTTTTGATGCAAAAATACAAAAAAAAAAAGATTTATTCCACAATATTTCACTTTTCAGACTGAAGCCTCTGTGTTAATGTGATGGCAGCTTCTCCCCCAGTGTCCCCTCCTCCCCCTCCCCCTCCTCCTCCTCCTCCTCCCTTGTCATCCCATTACCATTGGGTCCATCACCATGGCAACAGGCTAAACAGCGAGGCGGTGCGGGTTAAGCATCACTCAGCCAGTATTTATCACCCACTTAGGCTTTATGGCCTGATCATGAGAGATTGTCCTGTGTGCGTGTCGGTCTGTGTGTGTGCCAGTGTGTGTGTCGGTGTGTGTGTCTGTGTGTGTGTGTGTGTGTGTGTGTGTGTGTGTGTGTGTGTGTGTGTGTGTGTGTGTGTGTGTGTGTGGTTCGACTGGTTTCCACTGATCAGCATGATGCAATAACACTTAAGCGGTGCATTCGAGTGTTTTTATGCACTGGCGCAGTGGAGCGACGGTGCGTTCAGGTACAACCCCACTGGTGTGCGTGTGCGTCAGTCAGTGTGTGTGTGTGTGTGTGTGTGTGTGTGTGGTGTGCTGGTGTGAGAGGCAGGTTTTGATAGATTGCTCAGGACATCCCTCTAACGACTGGCTCAGGTCGACTCCTGCTACGGCGCTGTAGCCCTGTCGCTTCTGCTAACGGAGCCGTCTGATTGGCCGCCTGCGACGTGGTCCTGCAGCGCGACACGGGAACCGACCTGCAGCTCTCAGCTCCTCCATCACAACAACAAACACCTTCACAACAAACAGGCAGCGCCACAGACACAGGGTGGCATGGAGTCCCTCACTAACCCCGGAACATGAATAACACGATTCTGAATGTGCAACGTGTGATGTCACTGTTCAATACTGTGATGACGATATGACTCACAATAAATAATCAAATATTTAGTCCTGTGTCGACCAACACGCTGAAGTATTAGTTCCAAAAACTGAGATTTATTTATTTATTGAGAAGCAGAACTTATGACAGGAGCACCGATCACTTCCTGCTGTGTTTTATAGTGATTTGATTTTTACATAAAAGCTCATAACACAAAGAAAATATATGTAAAAACACAGAAGTACAGATATGTAGATTTATTGGCATCAGCCTGAATGATATATATAATGTATATTTTGCATATGATGAGTGTGCACATTAAATCCATTACTGTGAGGAACTTGTTCAGGCTCAGTGACGTGTGAACGAGCTGATACAGAAAATCTCTGTGATGGTGTTGGAAAGAAAAAAGGAAAACAAGACTTTTCATTTCGTGCTGAGCAGAAACATCCACTTTTATATAAAAATAAATAAAAGAAACAGCAGCAGTAGTAATGAAACCAGAGCAGCAGCATTAGCATTAGCAGCATTAGCATTAGCAGCATTAGCATTAGCATCGGTCTTGGTCCAGAAGCTCCTGTTTAAACCGAGGGAACCATGTTGGGACATAATGAGGGATTAAGAGAGAGCCAGGACGTCTCACCAACACCAGTGTGTGTGTGTGTGTGTGTGTGTGGGAACAAATGCCTGCAGATGTACAGCTAACACACACACACACAGACACACACACCCTGGTGTCATGTTGATGGTGTGTGAACTGGGATGGATCCAGATGAGATATTTTTAAACTTGACCATCCGCCCACGCAGCTGTCTGCATCTTGCGGCAGAGCGGCGTGGTCGTCAACGTCGTTGTTGTTGTTGTTGTTGCCCCCCCTCCTCACCCACCATCTACCCCCCCCTCGCCCCCCCTCCACCCCTCTTGTTTTATTAGTCTGCAGGTCTATAAAGCAGACAGGGAGGAGACGGGAGGAAAACGTGCTGAGACTGGATGTTCGCTCGCTTCCCCTCCCAAAAATACACCCAACCTGCAGGAACAGGGGCTAAAAACAGAGCCGGAGCTGGACCGGGCCAAGAGGGGGGCAGGAGGGGGGTGGGGGGGTGGATCTTTAAACACATCGAGTCCGATCTGGGTTATATGGACTCTGCTGTGCTCCCTCGCTGTTTGTCCTTCTGTTTAACGGCGAGGCATAAAGTCGTGTTGGCACAGAGTTTGTGGCGCCTTCAAGGTTAGAAAAATGGAGGTTTTTTCTGCAGAGGAAGCAGGACGACCGACAGAGACACAGACACAGAGAGAGAGAGAGAGAACCTCTTGGCAGTCGTCTTACACCTTTAGCAAGTGTCAACGATGCAACAATGGATGCATTAAATATCACAGCACAGATTGAAATGTCTGTTTCTTGAGCGATGGGGAGAAGACACTGCAAAACCCCAAAAACTAAAGAATATTTGTCTCATTTCTAGTTAAAACAAATCTCATTCTACTTAAAATAAGTTTGTTTTTAGACACTTTTTATTTCTTTCAAGCAGATTTTCATTTCAAATAAGTAGAAAAATCTGAGAGTGGAGCAAGTTTTTCTTTCTTATTACATTACATTATTCACTGGTAGATTTTTCTACTTATCTCAAGTGAAAATGTGTCATTGTGTTCATTTTTAGGTGATGATTCTGAAAAGAGATTTTTGAACAGAAATGAGATAAATATTCTTGGAAATATTTTGAGTTTTTGCAGTGAAACCAGAAGCGGCTGCACTGACTTCAGCCGAGTTAGCGCTACGCCGAGCTAGCGCTACGCCAAGCTAGCGCTACGCCAAGCTAGCTGGCTAACTTCCTCTTTAGCTCTGGGCTAACTAGAGCGGGAATAAAATAATGTAATGGTGCGGCTCTTCTAGACTTTCCAAACGTAATCAGACTGAATGGATCAGATTCTGGTGGAGTTGTTGTGGTTGTGACACTCAAAAAAGCCGCTTCTTTTCCCGTTAGCGTGACCCAGAATCAGCTGGTTCTGCTGCTGCTGTTAATGCTGCTAATGCTAATGCTGATGCTAATGCTAATGCTGCTGTTGCTGCTGCAAACGCTTCTGTTTCTTTAGAAAAAAGCTCAAGGAGAAACTTCGGACAGCAAAACTATTCTGGATCAAAACATTATTTGTGTACTTCGGTTCAGGTACACCCCTAACACACATACACATACACACCTATTACCCCCCCCCCCCCCTCCTCCTCTCCCTCTCAACCACCAAACAAATCCACCCGCTGCTCCAAAAGGTTTCATTTTTATTCCCATTTGAAGCGGCGGAGCCGGACCAGCAGCAGAGAGAGGTGCAAAACTCTGATTAAAGGCTTTGATGGTGTGAGTGAATGTGTGTGTGTGTCTGTGTCTCTGTGTGTGTGTGTGTGCGCGCGTATCCCATTTGAATCTCCAGTGCTCTTTACAAAAGCCTTTGAAGCCAGGAAAATAATATGGTGTAATCATGTAGAGTACTTGAGCATCTGTCGGCCTGTTGTGTTCTGAGTGCTGGTTGGTTGAATAGGACCAGAACGCGGCGGGCGCCAGAAGAACCCACGGGGCCGACGGCGAGGACGAGTGCACGCAGGGTTAACGTTGACCTTTAGCCTCTGATGTAACGCAGAAGAAAAGAAAAGAAAAAGGAGACGTTGAAGCGACAGGTCGACAACAACAGGCTGCGTGGATCTGTGACCCGGCGCTCGTCTGCTTTGTGTCGGCGCTGAGAAGCTGAAACGTGAAAGCAGAGGGGGTGTTTGGGTAAATATGTGTCTCTACGGTAACAGCTGTAAAACCATTCATTTGACAGAAGATGAAAACCTGTGTAAAGGTTTATCTGATAAAGAACAAACCTCTGTGTGACTAGAATCTCTGCTTCATCCTGCAGCTCCGTGCAGCCGCTGCTCCTTCTTCCTCTTCAGTCACATTCCTCTTTATTTACTGCAAACAACGACTTATTCCTCTGTGCAGACGTTTAATATGAACTTTACAGACGGTTTAAGCTTTAAGTATTGTCGCTACACTGCACTCTTCTTCTCCTCCACGGCTCCATCACTGCAAAAACTCAAAACCTCACAGAGAATATTTGTCTTATTTCAGCTCAAAATGTCGTTTCTAGTCAAAACAAATCTAATTCTACTTAAAATAAGACTCATCACATTAAAAAGCAGCTTGTTTTTAGACACTTTTACGTTTTTTAATGGTGGAGCAAGTTTTTCTTTCTTATTACAAACACGAAAAACCTGCTTTCAATTGAAAATGAGTTTGAAACAAGTGAAAATGATCTAAAAATGTCAAGAAAGACGAATTCTTGGAAAGATTTTGAGTTTTTACAGCGTTCCTCCCGAATCCGACACCCCTAGTGTGTGTGTGTGTGTGTGTGTGTGTGTGTGTGTGTGTGTGTGTGTGTGTGTTGGCGAGGCGGCCAATCAGAGCAGCCGCTGGCAACAGATGCTCAAAGTGCTGAAACTCACATGTGGGTAAATGATGGTCTTCATGATGGGATGCGGCCACGGTAACTGGAATTACACGTCCTATTATGTATGTATGAACATTATGTTTCTGCATACAAGTGTGTGTGTGTTTGTAGTGTGTGTAGTGTGTAATGTGTGTGTGTGTGGTTATGTAAGAGTCCATGCTGTGATATGTGATATGATGATGATGATGCTTTGTTCCCACGCATGGAAATGAGCTCTAACAGACCAACAGGCTGAAGAGCTCAGAGTGGGTGTACAAGTGTGTGTCTGTGTGTGTGTGTGTGTGTGTGTGTGTGTGTGTCTCTATCACATCTATGCATCTGAAGATTTTGATTGCTTTCTGCTTAAAAATAAGATACTATTATTCAAACCCTCCCACACACACACACACACAGAAGAAAACAGCTCCGTGTGTCAAACTGTAATAAACTTCTCTCTGCGTCTCACCAGGTTAACGTCACTTTAAACGACAGTAAACCTCCTGGAAAATCAGCCATAAATAAAACATTCACTGTCTTGCTTTTTAAAAAAATATAAAGCTGCAGCTGGTCACAAAGCGTTGTGACGCGTCGCTGCAGCGCCGCAGTGTTTTTACCAGAACCCAGATTTCAAAAGGCTGTAACGAGCATTTCTCACTATTGTGTGTGTGTGTGTTTCTTATTGTTATGAATGAATAATTAAAGCGAAAATCAAATTCATGCAAAACCTCTGATGCACGTTGCCTTCAGGGACAGTTTTTCATCATCAGTCTCTGTATTTCCCTCTAAAACAACTCTGTTTGGTAACGTTGTGTTATTATCTCATAGCGTGGTGAATGTGCAGGTCACAACTTGTCCACCAGAGCGTTGTGGAGTTGTTGGATTGTGTATTTGATGAGTTTGAAACCAAGAAATCCCATGAGCCTCCGTAGCGTAGCTCTGAACAGCTCACGGCTCTGCTCCGCCGTTCTAAAAACAGCTTGCACTGACAATTAAAGGTAATGAACCTACTGCTATGACTATAGGGGTTATGGTGATGGGCCAGTATGACAAAATGTTGAACTATCCCTTTAAAATTAATGAATTACATCACATAAACCACAGTGAGACCTTGAAGACGTGGTCACGTTATTATTTTCAGCTCAGATGTGCAGCTGCTGAAGCGTTAGCATGATGCTACGGTGCAGACGACGCTTCACTTGTTAACGCCGCTGCACCGACGTGGAGATAACGACGCCGCTGACAGCTGGAGCTCTCATTTAAAACCCTGCACAATTATATACTTCCAGCGTGATTTTTCTATATTTAAATTGCAGTTTTATGACTTGAACAATTATCACAGCGGCGCGTTGACCTCGGAAAACTTTAACAAGTCCATCACTTCCTCCTCCTGCTGCTGCTTTAATATCCAAACCAAAGTAGGAGAAGTCTGATCTCATGAGTCTTAACTTCAGACCTCACAGAAATAACAAGGAGGAAATTGTGTAGACGTGGTATAGTAACACACACACACACACACACACACGCACACGCATGCACACACACATGCATGTACACCTGAAGCACTCGCTCTCATTATTTCAGGAATATTCTGTCAGCAGAAAGTTAATAGAGATCCTGATAGAGACGCTGTCTGTTCCCATCCACTCACTTCCAGCAGGCGACGACTGCACTCCCGACTGAACAGAGACTCCAAATGACCTCTGGAATTATGGGAAATGGTGATAAAAAGATATATATATTAAAAAAAAGAAAGAAACGTGAAGCAGAGGAAGCAGATTTCAAAGTGGATGTGTTGGAGTAAATGAAAGAGATGGAAGAGGAGGAGGTTGACGCGGTATCTGCAGGTCACGCGCTGCAGTCGGAGAGGCTTTTTTAAGGAGGCTAGAGTCGAGTTTAAGCTCAGTTTAATGACCCAAATTAAAGCAGCAGAGCTGGGCGCGCCGACCGGCTTCAGAGCCAACGGATAATTAAAGCTGTGAGGTGATAAACGAGCAGAATGACAGAGGGAAGACGGCAGGTTAAACCCCAGGAGAGCGGCTCAGGTCACATCTGACTCCTGCTATATAATTGTCTTATTATCTACAAAAAGAGGAAGTTGGAGATCGTTCCAACGTTTCTCAGCTCAACGTCCACAAGCTGCTGCTTTAAACCCACACACCAGCTTCAACAGTTAACACATTAAACACTGTGCACCACTGGAATCCCTTCTGTCTCGTCTTCTGATGTTATGTTTATATTTATGTTTGCATGTGTGAATGTGAGAATTTAGTTTGTTTAGTTGTTGTGCATTACCCAATGACAATAAAGTCTTATCTACTAACGTACTGTAAATCACATTTCTTTCTCGGAAAAGAAAAATAAATATTAGTTATGCACGATATATACATGTCTATCAATCAAATAATTATTGGCCTGATATTGGCTAATAATTATCAGACAAAATAATAGATAAGTCAGATGATGACATCACTAGAGCCGATTATGACGACTCAATAGCACCTTGATTTTGTTTATTTTCTGTCTGTTTGATTTGAAATAATATTAAATAATGATTTTTCAGGAGTCATCCCTGTTCTTGTTCTGGTCGTCATGTCAGTTATAGTATTATAGGTGACACAATAAGGATCCCTTAACATTAGTTAGTACATTATTAAGCATTAATATAAACTAATGTGTTAATTTATGCTGAGTAATGCATACATAATGAGAACTAATTACATTATTCAACTTTTAATTTATTAACAAACTTTGAGTAGTAAACATTAATTAACTGCTTACTAATAGGCTACATTAATTAATGTGCAATGATTGTTAATATCTGTAACCAGTTCATTAATGCTTAATGTTAATTAATTATTGTAAAGTGTTCAGGTGTGAATATAAACTATTACAAATGTTATTGGTTATTGGGATCGGTCATGCATCCCTTATAAATAAATATAGGCGCTGCTCTTCTCTCATTGGCTCGAGGTGCAGGTGAGGCCGTGCAACCAATCAGGGTTCACGAAGCTTCATGCCTGCAGCGAAGTGCTGTGGTTTTACTTCTCTGTGTAAAAAAACTGAATATCACAAAACAAAAGCAGCTATTTTTCCACCAGGTGTCACTTTGACTGTGGGAACTTTTCAATCATAAAAATAAACCTGAGCTGCAGCCAAACCAGCGATCGATAAACACTCTGCACATGCAACACACACAGCTGTAGTAATATCTGCTGTATGCTGACTCCATTACACTAAAACAAGCACACACACCTGCAACACACACACACACGGTCCCAACTGGTGTTAATATGTTGCAGCAATAACACATTCCCTGAACATGACCGCGCTGCTCCGATGTAATTATTTCTTAATAGTTTGGTTTTATCACAGCTGTCTGGTGAAAGGTTACCCTCGAATCAATAAATGATGAATGGATCCATGGCCGGGCCGAACACGACCTGCTCTATCTGCCTCGAAAGATCTTCATGTGCCGCGTGTTGGAGAAGTCTGGCCTGTAATTGGGTCTTTCTGCACTAATCCACTTCTCCTTCACGGACCGAGCAGCAGCAGCAGCAGCAGCGGCGGCGGTGGCGGCGGCGGCAGCGGCCATGTTGGTAATGAGAGTCCGTGCAGTTAACTCTGACTCCTAATGGCTTTGTTGTAATGACGGTGGGAAGTCCTGACCTCCAGCTCTGACCTCAGCACATCTCAACATCCCTTTTGTTTGGTTTTTTCCTCCTGACAGTTTAAACCTTAAAGGGATAGTTCAACATTTTGGCAAATTGCAGTCATAGCAGTAGGTTTGTTACCTTTAATTGTCAGTGCAAGCTATTTTTAGAACGGCGGAGCAGAGCAGTGAGCTGCTCAGAGCTACGCTATGGAGGCTCATGGGATTTCTTGGTTTCCCTCATCAAACTCATCAAATACACAATCCAACAACTCCACAACGCTCTGGTGGACAAGTTGTGACCTGCACATTCACCACGCTATGAGATAATAACACAACGTTACCACACAGAGTTGTTTTAGAGGGAAATTCATGTTTCCCTGAAAACTGTTTGTCCACCAGAGCGTTGTGGAGTTGTTGGATTGTGTATTTGATGAGTTTGATGAGGGAAACCAAGAAATCCCATGAGCCTCCGTAGCATGAATTTCCCTCTAAACAAACCAACTGCTATGACTGCAATTTGCCAAAATGTTGAACTATCCCTTTAAAGCAGCGGGAAAACCAACACCAGCCACTCTGCACAATCATCTGCACGACTGATTCGAACCATTTCAATATCATCACAGACTCCACTTCCTGCATGAACGACTGTCAAATACATATAATACCAAGCAGCGCTGCAGCAGCAACATGGCGGCCGAGGGTCTGAGGGCGGAAGGACAAGAGAGGAACGATTGTGATGATTACAGGAAACAAGACTCTGAGCTCGTATCGACGGAGCTGTTCAGTCAAATGACCGCAGGCGGTTCTGGTGGGAAGTGGAAAGTGGTCGGTGAAATCGAGGTGTTCAATAATCTGCAGAGAACTGGCTGCAAAACTCATACAGGAGGGGAAAAAAAGGAAAAAGAAGAAGAGGCGCTCGCTGCAACAAAATACTCGGAGCCAACCTGTGAAATGAGTTTCACATCATCATTTTCCCCCTAATTTTCCTTTAGAGGCTCATGCATGAAACAAGATTCTGGGGAGGGACCGGAAACTTTCTGCTCGTATTGAAACTCTGAGGACGATTCACAGTTTAGAGGAAGAGGAAGAAGAAGAAGAAGAAGAAGAAGAAGAAGAAGAAGAAGAAGAAGAAGAAGAAGAAGAAGAAGAAGAAGAAGAAGAAGAAGAAGAAGAAGAAGAAGAAGAAGAAGAAGAAGAAGAAGAAGAACAGTTGAAGCAGCTCCCCAAGGGGTTTTTACAGGATTGTGTGAAACGTGTAAAACTTCACAGGATGTCGAGCGTGAGGACGAGTTGTAAAAGCAAAAGAAGTCGACGGACAAAACAGGAACAGTCGGAACAATATTAGGGAGTAAAAAAAAATGGCTGATATTCCTCATGTTTATATAAACACAGAAATGGAAGTTCAACATCTTATTCTAGGAAAATGTAAATAACAATATCGATATGTTTATTCATTCTATTCAACTATTGATCCTTGATGACACTGGATTTCTTGACATATTTATTTACTCTGCCTTGTTCCCCATGTATTTCTTGTGTGTACTGTGTTTTTGTACTGTGCTAGTATGTTAATAAAGTTGCCTTAATAAAGTCTGAGACAAAAAGCTTATAAAGCTAATAAATAATTAAACCACAAACACTGATGTTAGTTTTCTTCCTCTGATCAGACGATCGATCGACCAATCGATGCTGCAAGACTAATCTGTAGTGGAAGCTGCGATATTTGACTTTTTAACAATAAATAACTGATTATCCTCTGTGCCCTCGGTGCAGCTCCCAGGAAACTGATGGGAAATAGAAATAAAACAACTAGAAAAAGGTCAAAAGGCTCAAACGGATAATTACACATTTACACTCTGGAGCAAAACCACAAACTGAACAAGTCTGTTCTTCTGGTTTTAAACCAGTTTCAGATCAATACTCGTATCTATTGTTCTGATCATCAATCGTCATTTCTCATCTTCATCTGAATATTTATAGATTTATATAAGAAAACAAAGGTTTGATGTGAAGCCAGAGGAACGAGAGAAGATGTGATGATTGACAGGAGGATGAAGATCATGAGAGCTGATTAAAAACAACAAAGAGGGGGAGTGAGAGGTGCTGAACGGATAAAACACACACACACAGACACACACACACACAGACACACACAGACACACACAGACACACACTGATGCACAGATTAGCCGCTCAGTGAGGCTGATTGATAAAGGAACTGATGAACCCTGATCATTTAATCCCTCTCACACAGGAAACAGTAGAAACACACACACACAGAGCTAATCCACTCCGTCACTGCATGTGTGTGTGTGTGTGTGTGTGTGTGTGTGTTTATCCACATGTTCATTTAGTTGTGTTGTGTTGTGTTGTGTTGTGTTGTATCTGGTGTGAGCAGCCGCCTGTCGCCTGTAATCCATCTGATATCTGACTCCGACCGTCGACCCCGGCTCCGGTCCTCCTGCTTCTGCGTGCGTCTCCTCCTCAGAGCCGCCTGTTAAAGGACAATTCCGGGCAAATTCACCTCAGGCTGTTCTGTATGTTCCTAACATCTTAGAAGAAGGACTCTGAAGGTTTTCTGTTGAATTGCGACTCAAACATGCACCGAGACGTTTGTTTACTTGAAGCAAGTCCAGAGTTGATATTCAGGAGCTTCCGACTGCACCTGAACACACCGAGCGTCCACCAGACTTTGAACTAGATCTAGTTTTACAAACATGTCGGCTTGTTGAAGTAAATAAACTTGTGGTGCATGTTGGAGTCGCCGTCTGACGCCGTCTGAGGCTCTGAGGGATGGAAACAGACTAAGATTCCTTCTGTTAGACCTCAAATGTTAGGAAAACACAGCCCAGAGGTGAATTTGCCCGGAATTGTCCTGTAACAGACGGGAGAATGAGATCGTGTCTTACTGGGAAATTAATTTTTAAGATTTTCCAGAATTGGTGCTTGAGATGATGAGATGATGTGTGGTGTTGGGGGGAAGACGTAAACAGAGCGAGGGATGAGAGAGGTGGAGAGGAGAGGACGGAGGAGAGATGGCTGCTGTACGGATGGAGGGAGGGATGGAGGGATGGAGGGATGGAGGAGGAGGAGGAGGAGGAGGATGGAAAGATGACAGGGATGAAGATGGAGCTCGGCAGCTGCAGAGTCTCACGCACACAGTTTGTGTTGCAGTCTGGCAGCGACTGGACTCATTCATCTGCAGCTGAACCTCCTTCAGGCTCTCACTGTGTGTGTCTGTGTGCGTTATGTGTGTGCATGTGCACGTTTTGGCAGGAACTGGGATACAGTCTGATCAGAACGGTGACGAGTCGCAGAGAGAAACTGATATGATTTTGTGTTTTCACTGAATAATTAGCCAAGAGACACACAACACAACGCGCACTGCTGATGGTGACACACACACAGACACACAAAACCTGACTGACGTTCGTCTCTTACATTAGGTTCTGTACTTTACAGTATTCGAGCCTCTTGTTACACAGGTTCTGGTAACACAACACAAACACAACAATAAAACAGAAAACACAACAACAAACTGTTGTGTTTTCTCTTTTTGTCATTGTGTTTTCTCCTTTTGTTGTTGTGTTTTCTCTTTTTGTCGTTGTGTTTTCTCTTTGTGTCGTTGTGTTTTCTCTTTGTGTCGTTGTGTTTTCTCTTTGTGTCGTTGTGTTTTCTCTTTGTGTCGTGTTTTCTCTTTGTGTCGTGTTTTCTCTTTGTGCCGTTGTGTTTTCTCTTTTTGTCGTTGTGTTTTCTCGTGTTGTGTTTTCTCTTCTTGTCGTTGTGTTTTCTCTTTGTCGTGTTTTCTCTTTTTGTTGTTTTGTTTTCTCTTTTTATCATTGTGTTTTCTCTTTTTGTGGTTGTGTTTTCTCTTTTTGTGGTTGTGTTTTCTCTTTTTGTGGTTGTGTTTTCTCTTTTTGTCGTTGTGTTT
The DNA here is from genome assembly GCA_030347415.2 of Decapterus maruadsi. Lineage (NCBI taxonomy): Eukaryota > Metazoa > Chordata > Actinopteri > Carangiformes > Carangidae > Decapterus > Decapterus maruadsi. The sequence goes on from CM064888.1 coordinate 1,335,947, forward strand.
TCTCTTTTTGTGGTTGTGTTTTCTCTTCTTGTCGTTGTGTTTTTGCACCTCAGGGCCACCGTACATCATGCACCTAACTCACACACACACAGACACACTCCTGACGTTATGCGTGTGCGTCCTGCTGCGAGGGAAAGGCCACAGCTCCAGCGGCGGCGAGCAGCGGCTGCACGCCATCGACGCCTCGCGCTGCAGAGCCGATCGAACACATTGATTGGATAACGATCGGTAATTCCAACTGATATTGACGTTTCACCCAGAGCGACGCAGCATCGTGTGCTGAGCGATGACGAGCGTCTCATTTCACTTTGTGTGAAAGTATCAGAAACACTGTTTTTTTGCTAATGCGCCTCTTAATTAAACTAATTAGCACATGAATGATCAAATGTGTCACGTCAGCCTCTCGGCTCCGGTGATAACGATGAGAGCTTTACCTTCACAGCTGCAGTTATAAAACACTTTCAATCAATCAATACGCACTTCTTCAGAGAATCCACATCACACACAAAAAAAACTAATGAGATCTGAGTCTGAAGGAAAAGAACAAACGTCTCTAATGACAAACAGCGCTTTTTTCTGACAAAAAGAGGAACTGAAGCTGCTCAGAGATTATTATTAAACGTTGTGGATTTCAACTCAAGTGGGAGAAGAAAGAAAAGAGCAGAGCGTGGTAGAAGAAGGGACTATTTTCAGCAGCGGATGGATCCATCCGCCGTGTGCTGGACAGAGAACTTCATGTAAAGAGGTTGAAAATGTCAATTATCATCACTGCTTATGACATAAACACATAAATGGACTGTAATTACTGGTATCTCCATGGTAACAACACCTGACACTGGTATTACTGCTCATTATAAGGTTCAGGTCTGTTCTGTGTGGTTTTTCCCTCTGACCACTGCAGACCTCTAAAAAAAAAAAAGAGAAAAAAATAGAAAACTTGATGCAAATGAGTTGAATTTCAATCAGCGAGATGGAAAAATGTGAAAACCAGCGAGCGGAGAACAAACGCTGTGTTTTCAGGAGATGAGTCACATCGACAACAGATTCTTCTGCCAGCAACAAAAACAACAACAAGAAGAAAAAAAAGAAAAAACGTTTGAGACGACTGACGGCCGCACAAATTCAGGCCTCACACGTCGTCAGGGTAACGCTGTCGTGGCGAACAACAGACACACATCGGCTGATCTTCATGAATGTGACCGAGACGTAAGCACCTTCTCTAAGAATATAGAAGCTTTATAAAGAGCTGCTGAATTATGGGATGGATTTCACATAGTAAATGTTGTAAATGCAACACTGTCAGGCTGCACACGCTTCTTCTTCTCTGACATGATTGCAATAATTGGCGTAATTACATGTGCACAGTGTGAAACTATACTTAAAGCAACACTATGTCATTTTTCCACCTTAAAGGGATAGTTCAACATTTTGGCAAATTGGCCCATTAGCATAATAGGTGCGTTAATCGTCCGTGCAAGCTGTTTTTAGAACGGCGGAGCAGAGCCGTGAGCTGCTCAGAGCTACGCTACGGAGGCTCATTATGGGATTTCTTGGTTTCCCTCATCAAACACACAATCCACATCACACAGCACATTCACCACACTATGAGATAACTAGAGAATGCATTTGCTAACGCAAATACGGGTGAATGCTTCAAGCTGTAAGCTGAATGAGCTGAATGAATTGTTGAAACAATGCTGAATTTAGTGAAGAAACTGAAGAAGCAATCTTGAAGAGATGAAAAAATATGAAGAGTTTGAAATGGTTGGAAATTACTTGAATTGTTGAAGATTAGTAGGCCTATGAAGAAATTGAAAGCCTGAAGTCTACTTGAATATATTTAAAACTTGCAGCTTGAAAACAGTTTTGAAACTAATAGAGATGGAACAATATCTGAAGAGTAAAAGTAGAAGATGAAAGATGGAGGATGTGTGAAATGTGTGGTAATTACTTGAAGTAGTGAAGAATAGTATGAATGAATTGAAAAGCTTGAATCTACTCAAATAAGTTACTGATGGCTTGAAAACTTTGTTGAACCATTACTAATATAGATGAAACAATATGTGAAGAGTAAAAGTATAATAATATAGAAGGTTTTACAATACTTTAAAGGGAGAATAACTACATCATATCTGAAGGCTAAAAGTAGAGCATGTAACAGTAGAAGGGTTGAAGTCTGAAATACTTGAGAAAAGATTAAAAAGTAGAACTTGTAAGAAGGACGCTGAATTTGTATGAAATGTTTGGAAGATTTCTTGAATTTTTGAAGATTGGTGTAAGCTTGAAAGCTGTACTGGTTGAAAAATGGCTTGAATCGTTGGAATTAATGAGAAAAAGTTCAAGTCCTTCAAAGTAAAATGTTAACGGTTGAAGGGGATGGAAACGTCTCAGGTCAGGACATGAAGAAGCTCCAAATCCTGAAATCTCCATGAAGAGAACAAACTATAATGTGTGTGCGAAAAATAAATTATTAGAGATGTTTAAAAAATCCCCTCAAGGATATGAAATTAATGAGAGGCTGATCAATTAGCTGTAAAACAGAGTGTCTCTGTGTTTGTGTGTGTGTGTGTGTGTGTGTGTGTGTGTGTGTGCCTGCCTGTTTGTGTGTGTGTGTCATTTAGAACACTGTCTTGTTGCCATGACAAGTCTCACTGCTTGGATGAGAAACAGGTCTGTGACACCCTCAAACACATCCAATTTAGGGTTAATTAAAACTGGGTGAGAGCAAAAAGGTTTACATTTTCCAAATCCTAAGACCTTGCTGAACAAGGACATGTTCTTTTGGTGTTTCTAGAGTAGAAATTGTTGTTTCTAGAGCAGGTTAGAAACAGAGGCATTTCTGATTTTCTCAGAAACTCAACTCCTATTTTTCAATGAGAGTGAATGAGAGGAAGAGAGGGAACAGGCTGCACTCAGAGGCTCTGAATTCAAATTCTGTTAGCCTCTCTGCGTTTTTGAGCACACTGTGAGAAACAGGACAAGTTTGTCTACAAAAGTGGAGGAAATGATGTGTCTAGTGTGAAATTTGTGGCCGTGGGAACAGGTTAGAGAGCAAAGTGTCAGAGGATTTTCAGACAGTCTCTCACTCTACCAACTGCCAGTCTCCACTCTAGCTCTGAACATTCTGTCCCATTGACTCCCATGTTAAATCTGAATTTTGTCAAAATTGATCATGATCAGTTGAAGGGTACTGATCAATAACCGTAGAAGATATGAAAAAGTTGAATGCAACGTGAATACTTGAAAGTTTTGTGAACGTTTTAAAAGTGGAATGAAGTCTGTAGGTGAAAGTATGTTGAAGTAGTTAAAGTTCAAAGAAGGAGAAGCTTTGAAGCTGTCAACTTTCTGTCCCATTGACTGCCATGTTAAATCTGAATTTTGTAAAAATTGATCATGATCAGTTGAAGGGTACTGATCAATAATGGTAGAAGATATGAAAAAGTTGAATGCAACGTGAATACTTGAAAGTCTTATGAACGTTTTAAAAGTGGAATGAAGTCTGTAGGTGAAAGTATGTTGAAGGAGTAGCAGTTCAAAGAAGGAGAAGATTTGAAGAGTTTGAAGACCGTTTCAATGTATTCCTATGGGAAATTTTTTTCAATAAAGTTTGAATAGTTTGAAATTTATGAATGATATGAAAAAAATTGAAAAGGTCCAATAATGTCCTGAAGAAGCCGCACGTTTTAATATATGAATTGTTTGAATGGTATGAAGTATGAAGAAGTAGTTGAAGACCAAAAAAGGGAAGATAGAATAATAATAATATTAATAATAAAGATTTGAAGAACAATAAGTGTGAATGCTTTTGCATTCACCCTTAATAACACAACGTTACCACACAGAGTTGTTTTAGAGGGAAAATATAAACTGAGTGAAAATCGATTTGCTGAATCAAAGATTGGATGGACGACTGACTGTTCTGGTCGTGAGTCGATCAGTTTGGGCAGTGATTGGAAATGAGGGTGAGAGAGAGGGAGGGAGGGAGAAGGGGGGGTGGGGTGGGGGGAGGATGTCGCTGTCCCCGTCCCCGTCCTAATCAGAGCTGTCGGCCGCCGCTGCCTTTCTCATCCAGATAATGCACCTCCACCCAAGGTGAAGACATCACCTCTGACGAACCCGCCGCTCGCTGCCAGATTAATGTCTGGAGACTATCCCTCTAAGTGCCACTACCCCCCCAACCCCCCCCCCCCACCCTCCCCCACACTCCTCCCCTCCAACCCCCACCTTACATTAATCGAGCCTGAAATCAAGACATGGCATCTCCCAAAAAAAAACCAAACAAAGAACTGAAAACACAGCCGCCGGCGTCCTTCAGGGAGCAGTGAAGGAGGGAGGGGGGGAGGTGGTTAAAGAACCTGAGTTGTTAAAGGGGTACACCGACACTTTTTTTGTGTGTGTCTTGCCTCACTCCTGAGTCCATGACCAGCAGATAGACTCCATCCTTTCCACTGTGCGTGCAGTAACAAGGGAGATAGAGCCGTATGGGTAGTGTTAGCCGCCTAAAGTAGCTAATTAGCTTAGCTCAAACACTGGAAGTGTATGGGTAGTGTTAGCCTGCCTCCACCTAAAGTCATCAGAGAAACTCTTCATCAACTCTAAACGGACCGATCTTCGTCTCAGAGCTGACAAAACTCTCCGGTAAGGCATCTTGAGCGGTCAAATGCAGCTAACGGGACGAGATCGGTCAAAACGGAGGGTTCAAGCAAAGACGGTTTATTTTGGTTCAAGCTAGCTACATCGAGGGTAGGTTAGCTTCCTGTTTCAAAGTAAAAGCACAAATTCCATCGTCATGGTTTTCTGTGTGTAAAGGGCAACGGGTGTTTTATTTTGTGAAAGTAACCGGAAGTGTATTCGTCACAACAGCTAGCTTATAGCGCCGAATCCGTCGGAACAAAACCAGTATTTAGACAAATTAACGACACACTGCTGATCTAAACGGCTACTTTCTCGCTTAAAAATGTTTGAAATGTTGATAAAGTGATACATTTACAGAGTTTAGAGCTAAAATGAAATCAGCTTCTGATGCTGATTTCAGCTCAGGTAGGAGGCAGGCTAACACTACCCATACACTTCCAGTGTTTGAGCTAAGCTAATTAGCGGTGTGCCAGCTCTGCCTGTATCTCCCTTGTTACTGCACGCACAGTTGAAAGGATGGTGTCTATCTGCTGGTCATGGACTCAGGAGTGAGGCAAGACACGGAAAAAAAAATGTTGGCGTATCCCTTTAACATCAATGGCAGCGTTTAAATGGGCCCAGAAACCCTGTTCAAGTGCAGTCAGACACTCCGTCACACGCTCCACGGCTCAAACAACCATCACAGCTGATGAAAGCGACGGAAAGGCTCGACTCTTTCCAACAATTTTCTGAACCCGCCGCTGCCGTCGCCGCCGCATCGACGTGTTGATCACCAGATTCTCTGCACCGAGTAAAACCAGAACCTTCAAAACAAACCACAATTACGCTGAATCTAATGATCTCTGTGAAGGTCGAGAGCAGTCAGAGCTGGTGTGTGTGTGCGTGTGTGTGTGTTTTCGTCCGTTAATGACTTCACTGTGGAACAGTTTCCAGCCACTGGTGTCGGTTCATCCAGTTCATGTGGAAATAAAAGTTGCAGAGATAATAAATGTGTTTCATCTGAGGCAGCGGCTCAGACTCTATAAAACTATATAAATATATAAACTCATCTGATTCATCCTGTTTCTTATAGATGACATTTAAATGACTTGAAACCAACTGAACATAAAGATAAAGATATTGTCTGTAAACTGTCAGTCTACTTACTAGGGATGGGGCCTTTCATATTTAAAGGGATAGTTCAACATTTTGGCAAATTGGCCCATTTCCATAACCGCTATAGTCATAGCAGTAGGTTTGTTACCTTTAATTGTCGATGCAAGATTTTTTAGAACGGCGGAGCAGAGCCGTGAGCTGCTCAGAGCTACGCTACGGAGGCTCATGGGATTTCTTGGTTTCCCTCATCAAACTCATCAAATACACAATCCAACAACTCCTAAAACAACTCTGTGTGGTAACGTTGTGTCATTATCTCTCTGGTGGACAAACAGAAGTTGTTTGATTGTGAAACCAAGAAATCCCATGAGCCTCCGTAGCGTAGCTCTGAGCAGCTCACGGCTCTGCTCCGCCGTTCTAAAAATAGCTTGCACCGACAATTAAACGTAACAAACTTACTGCTGAATGTTGAACTATACCTTTAAAACACAATGTTTGCATTATGTAAACAACAAGTGTGTAAAGGTGTTTTGATAATAGAACGACATCAATCACAGTTTTCATTTTCACATCTGTGTGAGCGAGCATCCATCCATCCATCCATCCATCCATCCATCGCTGCACCAAAACACCGTCTACCTCCCGGATTAAACGACCCCACCCCCTCCTGCCGGTAACAGCATCATGTTAATGCAGCTCTGACGAAAACAGGAAACATGAATAAATGTGTGTGGTGATGGATCACCCATCAGAAGCAGCAGCTCGTTCTCTGAGTGTTTGTCCTGGTGCCAACACGGAATAAAAATGTCTGTTTCATTGACAGCGCACTAAATGTTTCCTTATTTCTGTTTGGGTTTTTCTTTTTTTAAGACGCTGCATTTGAATAATACTATCATAAAAACGAAGCAGAAGAAAAAAATCTGGAGGATTCATGAAACATCAGTGGAGCGACGCCCCAGCAGAGAGCTCTTCTTATTAATTAGTTAATATTTGGCATTTCACATTTTTAGGCAATGGAGCAGGAAATGTCACTTTATTCTTCTTCTCCTGCTCAGTTTGGTGCCCAACTTTTTTTTTTCTTTTTTTTTTTACTAAAGCAATTAGATTTTACTGCTTTCAGAAGTGAAAGCATTAGCAAAATGGGAGCAGAAAAATCAATCTGAATAACACTGTGTAATAAAAAAAATAGTGGCGGTTATAATGCTTAACATAATGGAAGGCCATAACTGGCAATCTGCATAAATTATTCAAAATGCTTAAGATGAGTGAGGCACTTAACCTCTGGCTGCTGCAGCAGGCGCAGAGCTGCTGCTGGACCGGAGGAAACGCTGAGCGCCGGGACATTTATCTGAGTGAACGAGCGTCTCTGTGGCGTTCAAGTCAAAGAAATAAAAAATAAAAACTCAAACATCGTCAGTTATTATCACACATAATAACTCAAACTTATTCAGTGCACTCGATCAGAAAACGAGCTCAAGAGAGAGAGAATAATTAAACAACTGGAGGAGTTTCAAGGACAGCGTGTTAGTGACTGTAAACAGCTTTATGTTTTATAGACTTTATACACGTTTTACACTATGTTATGTTGTTATGATATGCTAAGTTATGCTATGCTCTGCTTTGATATGTTATGTTACACTATGCTTTGTTATGCTAAGTTATGATATTTTATGTTATGCTACGCTATGTTATGATATGCTATGCTACGCTACGTTATGTTATGCTATGTTTTGATATGTTACGCTATGTTATCTTATATTATGCTATGCTGTTATGCTATGCTATGTTATGCTATGTTTTGATATGTTATGTTACGCTATGTTATGTTATGCTATGTTTTGATATGTTATGTTACGCTATGTTATGTTATGCTATGCTATGTTATGTTATACTACGCTACATTATGTTATGCTATGTTTTGATATGTTATGTTACGCTATGTTATGTTATATTATGTTATGTTACGCTATGATATGTTATGTTATGTTACGCTGTTATGTTATGCTACGCTACGTTATGCTATGTTTTGATATGTTATGTTACGCTATGTTATGCTATGCTATGTTATGATATGCTACGCTACGTTATGTTAACCTATGTTTTGTTATGTTATGCTACACAATGTTATGTTATGTTGTGTTATGTCATGCTAAGTTATGATATGCTACACTAAGTTATGATATGCTACGCTACGTTATGTTAAGCTATGTTTTGTTATGTTATGCTACACTATGTTATGTTATGTTGTGTTATGTCATGCTAAGTTATGATATGCTATGCTACATTATGTTATGCTATGCTATGTTATGATATGCTAAGTTATGATATGCTACACTATGTTATGTTATGTTAAGCTTTCTAAGAGAGCAGTACATTCCTCGATCAAATCAGCAGAGCTCAGTGATCAATAACAGGATTAAATCTAGTCTATAACAATTACCACATTCTGCATCTCGACCAATCACATTTAAAAACGCCATGATTGATTCTGCTTATCAATCAAGCTCTGATTCTTTATCAATACCCAGTGTGGAAACAAAAGGTTTCTGAGCGCTGCAGGTAAAATGTCAGACTCTCATGAATATCAACAGGCTCCTAATGATTTCACTCACACAGTGTGAAATCCTCAAACAGTTTAAAGTCATTGACGAGTGAATAAGATCCTCTCGGTGCAGAAGGAGGTGGATTAGGAGGAGACAGGTGTTATTCACAGCTGTTTTATGTCTTTATATTCTGATTTTAATGTCATTTTATTGTATTTTTTATCTGTCTGTCCATTTATAGTGCTTACTTATTTATTTTTTAATCTTATTACATGTTTCTTTAAAGAAGAAGTAAGTGGTCCGGTCGTTTTATTTAGGCTTTTTAAATTACAGCTTCAAGTCACAACTTACGACTTTTAGCGTTCCAGGTAACCCACTTGTTTCTCCGACCTGTTTTACCGGTGAAAGTCACTATAACAGCCACTCGTAACTTCCGACCGGTGAACTCGTACCAGATCGAACTGGTACCACTTCACGGTCGGAAAATACGAGTTTCCTTGAACGCACCATAACAGTCCTTTTGTGTTCTATTTCATTGGATAAAAACTAGGATACGATAAATGTTGACTGACAGAGTCAAGTGACTTATTTAAGACTTATATTAACACAAATATATCACTTACTTCTGCTTTAACCATTTTGTGTTCTATTTCCTGTCACTGAGCAGCATTTTGGTAAACGTATGTATATCTCTACTAAAGTGGGTTGGACTGGTTTTCTACACTGATGATCTGAGCGTGTGAGGAATCTGTGTGTTTTAGTGTGTGATGTATGGCGGGAAAACGCTGTAAATGTATGAGAGCGCCGCTCCTCTGCTCCTCTTCTGTCATCTGTTCCCATCCTTTCATTTAATCATTCTTGTTTTCTGAGTCCGTCCTCCCTCTCCATCCATCTTCCCCCCGAGCCTCAGCCTCCGTCTGTCTGCAGCAACCAGACTAAAGGCTGAATGCACTAAAGACGGGCGGAGGTTGTTGTGTGTCAGTGGTCAGATGTCACACACACACAAACACACACAAATACACAACTCTGTTCATCACCTCAATGACACACGGCTGAGTGTGGAAGAAGGAGAAGCAGCAGCAAAAACAAGAATATTTGTCTCATTTCTTGTCAAAACTCATCTCTTTCCACTTAAAACAAGACACATCACCTAAAAATTAACTTGTTTAGATCATTTTTTTCTTATTTCAAGTGAAATTTTGTTTGAAACAAGTGAAAATGATCTAAAAAAACAAGTTAATGAGTCTTATTTTAAGTAGAATGAGATTAGTTTTGACTAGAAATTAGATATTTTGTAGTGAAAAGAAGAAGGAGGAGAAGCAGCGTCGCTGGTCGTTTGTTGGCAGCGCCGGCGTCCGTGTCAGACGGAGGCGGGACGCCACTCCGTCTCAGACCATCATCCATCTGTGCAGAGACACTCGCCGTCCTCTTCACGCCAGTTCAGTTTGTTCAGACCTCAACGCTGTTTTCATTCAAGTGTGAACGCTCACTCCTTCTCACGCCTTCCAGGTTTAAACGCAGCAGATCCAGAACATCCAGAGACTTCTACACTTCAGCTGCTGCTGCTGTAGCGACTCAACACCCTGTATGTGTGTGTGTGTGTGTGTGTCGTCTGACGTCACCACTGTCTTACAGCGAGGGGGAAATGAGGATCTGCCAGATGAGCTCACCAATACATCCCACCCAAACACACCTGGGTCACCACGGGAATGGAAGGAGTCTGATGAGGAAGAAAACCACACGAAGGTTGTTCTAGTTTGGTTTGTCTGGCGTTCTGAAGAGGTCATGTGATCTGACCTCTGACCCCAGATCAGGGAGCTAAGCTACTGCTGCTCAGTGTGTCATCAGGCCGATACCGGATCAATCAGCTGATCGATGCTATTGGTCCCATGACGGCAGACGCCTTAGCAACCCGTTAATTTATAAGCTGCTAATTACGTGGTGATTGTTGTGTCTTGGCGTTAATTACATGATAATGTCAAGAATGAAGAATGAATAGCGTAGTAATGTGTAGAGTTAACGGTCAGTGTCGTAGTGATGTCATGTTTTTCATGAAGGCAAAAGATTAAAAACAGTTGAATTCATTGAGAAAAGCCAGAATTCTTCTCATAACTGTGAAATTAACCGTTATTTCTGAGCCTTTTCTCCACGTTATGACGCCGTTAACTGTTATTTCTCAACATTATCACCAACTCAACGGCCTGGAAATTAAAGGTTTATTGAAGTTTCCTTCCTGTCTGTTCCCACGGCGACGCCACACGCTGATGAAACCTCGTGGCGGTTTCGTCTCCAGCTGCTCTGACGCCGCCGCCGCCGCTGCCGTCGCCTCGCGTTAAATCCTACAGTTATTTCAGGGGCAGATTCTAATGGTTTCTGTCGCGCGGGGCTGTTGTCCTGCCCAGTGTCTCCATCTGCCCCCTCCTGCCTGTCAGCCTGAGTTTACTGCCCCACGCTGCCCCCCTCGCTGCCCCCGCCCGGTGGAAACTAACTCAATCCAACATGGCCGACCCGACCGGCGCATGGCGGCGTCCAGCTGGTCCTCGTCGCCCCGGAGACCGAGAGCAGAAACATTTACATCTAGATTGAATTAAATGGATTGTAGATAATTTAGGTTTGTGTTGATGAAGACCACACACACACACACACACACACACACACACACACACACACACACACACACACACACACAGACACACACTGGTCCATCTGATTAGTTGTATATCGTCCATCTGTCTGTCTCTCACACACACTTAGGAATCAAATGAAGCAGACCTCATAAAACATTTATAACCTGCACACACACACACACACAAACACACACACACACACACACAGACACACACACACACACACACACAAACACACTGGTTCTCCTCCTCAATCTGTATCAAACACACAAACACACAAACACTCAGACATAAATATGGATTTATGTCACTGCAGGCCTACATTTGCCAGATCCACACACAGTTACACACACACACACACAAACACACACAGACACACACACACACTGCCAGCTGTTACTGAGACTCAGGTCACGCCACGCAAACAACAACAACAACAACAACAACTTTCCATCCCAGCGTCGCCGCAGCAGCTTCTCTCTCTCCTCGAAGCTCCACAACTTCTCAAACAGGTTCACGCCGCCAAGACGGCGAGCTGGTGTGTGTGTTGCAAAGACTCAACACACACTAGACTCAACACACACACGGAGGAAGATAAAGAAACACTGCAGCAAAACGACAAAATGACAAAATGACCGAAGAAGAAGAAGAAGAAGAAGAAGAATTCACACCAACTAAACTCCATCAGTCTGAGTCTCTGTTTCTCACGTCTGATCTCAACTCTGGATGTTTCTGCTCTCGCCGCCAAAACTCAACACGGTTCTCGACCAATCACATGTTTACAGTCGTGTCCCGGCTCCTCATGAGGATGAAACAGAGGGAACAGGAGGAGGAGGAGGAGGAGGAGGAGGAGGAGGAGGAGGAGGAGGAGGAGGAGGAGGAGGAGGAGGAGGAGGAGGAGGGTAACTACAGGAGACCACTAACCCTCCTCAGACCAGGTGCTGGTCCTGATGCTGCAGGAACCTCAGACCAGACAGGAGCTAACGGACGTTCACACCAGACGGGGTTTTACCTGCAGCTCTGGGTTCCAGATAGTCCACGGTTCAACGGTCAACCTTGCAGTTAAATTATTGCAAAATGTGGTTATGAAGAAAAGAAGGTACCATTCTGAATGTATAGGGATGATCCCTGATGCTCAACATCTGATTTGACATAGAATCTCTTTGTTTTCTAATAGTTCAGGTACAGTGGGCGATCACAGCGCTGTCTGTGGTGCATCCCCTATTCACCGGTATGAACAGTGTAGATGTGACATATTCACTAGTGTGTATTTTATTTGTCACAGCCTTGAAGATTTAACCCTGAAAAGTATTTTTTTTATGCTCTACATTCATAGATTCATGGTTGTGGAGTAGAAACACCCTGCGCCTCAGCAGCAGCAGCAGCAGCAGCAGCAGCAGCAGCAGCAGCAGCAGCAGCAGCAGCAGCAGCAGCAGCGTGTGGGCGACTGCAGGTCAGAGCCGACGACACTACGACTAAACAGTCGTTGTGGACGGTGCAGAGGCAGGAAGATGTTGTGTTGCTGTGTTGCTCCACCACAGGACGTCACAGAGTCCAGACTTCCCTCTGACAGCAGCTGCAGGTGGGAGGACAGAGCAGGAACACAACACCGACCACACACTACACACTACACTGCTGCACTGGACTCACTTCTACTTCTACTGCCACTGAGAAAACGCAGCCTCCATTCAAACCTCACGTCTACTTCCTGTTGGCATCTATTAGAAGGAAGGAAGGAAATGGATTGTGGAAAGTAGGAAGAGAAAAGGAAAGGAAAGAAAGATGGAGGAAGGGAACATTTTGGTTCAAGGAAGGAAGAAAGAAGGAAGGAAGGAAGGGAGGAAGAAAGGGAGGAAGGAAGGAAGGAAGGAAGGAAGGAAGGAAGGAAGGAAGGAAGGAAGGAAGGAAGGAAGGAAGGAAGGAAGGAAGGAAGGAAGGAAGAAAGAAAGAAAGAAAGAAAGGAGGGGAAAAGGATTGCAGACAGAAGGGAAAGGGAAAGGAAAGAAAGATGGAGGAAGGGAACATTTTTGTTCAAGGAAGGAAGAAAGAAGGAGGGAAGGAAGGAAGGAAGGAAGGAAAGGAGGGAAAAGGGATTGCAGAAAGAAAGAAGGGAAAAGGGAAGGAAAGAAAGATGGAGCGAGGGAACAGATTTGTTCAAGGAAGGAAGAAGGGAAGGAAAGGAAGGGAAAAGGAAAGGAAAGAAAGATGGAGGGATAGGGAACAGATCAGGGAAACTGGATCAAAAGAGGAAGGAAGAAGAAGGAAGGAAGGAAAGGAAAGGGTTTAAGGATTGTGGAAAGAAGGAAGGGAGAAAGGAAGGGAAGAAGGAAGGATGGAGGAAGGGAACAGAGTGGATCTATTTGTCCGAGAACGACAGCAGGAGGGTTGAAGCTGACGACCTCCTGAATCTACGCCACACACAGTCCCATTTAGATATTCTACTATATTCTATTCTATCTTATTCCCCTGCAGCTCCAGAAACGTCCCGTGGAGCGTCGTCGTGGTTGCGCTCATCAGCGTCACACAGGGCGACGAACTCCGACATCGGGCGGCAACAGGAAGTGCACGGCGAAGGATCAAAAAATAAAAAGTGAACTATTAGTACGAGTCCTCGCTGTTCATTGCACAAAGATCTATGATGATGGCGTTTCTGTTCCAGTCGCCCACTGTGAAATCACAAGTGGCTTCTCTCCAAAAGCCTGTTACCCAGAAGAAAAAAAGAAGAAGAAATGTATTAAAAGCAAAATTAAAGTGGCAGAGGAGATGGCTTACTCTCCTCCGCCTGTTTGGCAAAAGGTTTTAGGACAATTTATCAGGAAATAAAGCTAAATTCATTCTTTTTTCTCCACATGGAAGAAATCCAAGTCAACCTCCACAGAACGACTCGTCTAAAGAAAACGAGGCCTGAAAACTACAACCTGTCATCACCGTCCTCTATATGTACGTATATAAACTAAAGATCAAGCAGCTGATCAGACAAACACATGGTTGTGTGTTAAACCGTGCTGTTGTCAGCGTGTTAAACACACCGCTGAGTGCGTTTTCCGACTCAGTGACGGAGCTTCTCCAGACGTTCCCGAGCACATGAGCAGAAAGTGAGCAGAGAATCTTTCCCAGACACCTCCGCCTGTCACACACACACACACACACGGAGCAGAGCGGAGAGGAGAGGAGGGTCAGTCAGCGGACACTCCTGACAGCTCCCAGGGGATCGCAGTCATCGGATCTGGGAGCGTTTTCCGGTTGAGGAGCGTGCAGGACGCTGCAGCTGCATCCAGGCAGCAGCCGCGCCGTGTCACTCTGCGTCCGTCGTCTCCTCTTCACACCTTGTTGGAGAAGTGCTGAGCAAACAGCCTTCAGCGCTTCAAAGTCAAAGGTTGGCTTTATTATCTCATTAACTTTTTTAGTTTTATTTTCTGTAAAGGACTTTGTGAAGCCGGGATCCGGGCGGAGCAGGAAGTGACGAGAGCAGAAGAAGAGGAGGCAAATGACTGATAAGTGGCGCTGGTTCTGATTGGCTCCTGTGTGATCACATGATGCAGATGAATTATGTGCATTGAAATAAAAAAGAAAAACTACCGTCATGTTCCTGCTTCCTGTCCGTCGGCCTTTCAAAGTAAAAGCTGCTTCGCTTGAGTTTGCAGATTCCAACCTGAACCTTCCTCTCTCTTTCCGTCTTCCAGCGTCATCTTTTATTCATGTCGCGGCCTGTGATCAGACAAGTGTCCAGCCGGTCGGACCAGAGCATCTCCATCGCTTTAAATAAAGGATCAGCTTTAGTCATTGATAATGAGTGTCTGGATGTTACGGCTGTCAGGCTGCGAGCCTCAAGCCACAAGGAGGAGGAGGATCGGAGCGTTGGGGGGGAAACATCACTTTGTACTTTACGCCGCCGTCTGGAGTCACGGCGACGGGCTGAGAGCAGCTACAGCGGGAAGGAGGGGTCAAAAGACACGCAGGCTGGGTCACATGTCCAGACTTCACCACAACAAACTGCAAACTCAGGAAGTATCGGTTTCCAAAAGGAAAAAGAACCTTATGGATCAATTAATAAATCCAGCTGCAAACTCAGGAAGTGGTGCGTTGGACTGATGTTACAAAAGGAAAAACAACCACTTATGGATCAATGAATAAATCCACCTATAGTTTCAATTTTTGGTCATTTTATGAATGAAAACGTGCAAAAGACACTTTAAAACTACTGTACTTGTATGTATTTGATTTCTTTTTCCCATGATTCCTTGCTGGACGTCTGCTTTTGCAGCTATAGCTAACGTAAATGAGTCGACAGGCAGCAAGCGCACAAATCCTGCTACGGATATACAGTAAGGTTAAACTGCACAACAACGTTAAAGGCAACTGTCAACCACAGTCAGCCACCGTAGACATTACTGTTATGTCTGTGCAGTAAATGGAAACACATTTGAAACGACAGGACCAGGTTTGAAACATTGAATAAAACTCAGTAAATGCTGAAGCTGTTGATTTTTCTCAATGAAAAACTATAGAAATGGCATTTAGTGAAATAATAATCAAACAGTTCTAATAGTCGACCACTTAGAGCTCAGGTTGACTCTGGACCCATGTGATCAATGTGATCACTATTAGTGCTTTCTATTGTAGAAACCTGTGGACTTTCTGACCCGGCTCCTGCAACACAAAGAGACTGACGATGGAAACCACTTCTCTATTGTGTATTCATGTAGTTTATATTCATGTATTTCTGCTTTAATGTCAAGAGCAGTTAGTTTTCTTTATATAGCTCCTATAACGTACCTGCTGTCACATTTACCTGGAGCTGATCGTTCTGTTCTGTTTCATGTCGTTACTGCAGTATGTATGTTTTTATATATTATAATATATAAAGTTTATTGAGACAGAAGATGAAGGATCAGGAAAGTCAAAGGACACGTTAAAGATGTGACAGAGATGTGAGGAACCAGGAGCTGCAACATCAACAACTCATAAATAAATAAATAAATAATAAGAATGTAATGTAACAACAGATTCTGGCCGTGCAGCGCTGGCAGTCGCTCCGTGGTGCGTTCACAGCCAACGACGACTCGCTCCCCACCGTTAACACACAACAGAAAAAAACCCACAATGCTTGATGTTTCTACAACACATCACAGTAAATCCTGCTCTGATGAAAACAAGCAGCAGGAGCGACGGCAGGACTCAACTGTTTCCTGTGGATTTAAAAGAGATTCGCTGCTTTTTTGTGTGTGTGTGTGTGTGTTGTTGTTGTTGTTGAACAAAGCGTTGCGTTTCCTGGCAGAGCGACGGCTGGCAGACGAGCAGACGAGCTGACGAATGATTGATATGAGCCAATATCTGCTGCAGCTGATCAAGACTTCACACTGTGATTAGAATGACTGAGAGGGACACACAACCATTGATGCTCACTATCAGAGTGTGTGTCTGTGTGTGTGTGTGTGTGTGCGTGTGTGTGTGTGTGCGTTTGTATGAACCAAAACTAAAACGATGGCAGGCGATGCTGGATTATTGTTACAGGGTCAGAAACATCCTCCTTAAAGATTTGACATAATCCAAGTTAATTCATCTGTTTCAGTCCCACTCGCTGGTGCGTGTGTGTGTGTGTGTGTGTGTGCGTGTGTGTGTGTGTGTGTGTGTGTGTGTGTGTGTGTGTGTGTGTGTGTGTGTGTGTGTGTGTGTGTGTGTGTGTGTGTGTGCGCCCAGAGTGGATGATAATCTAATTGATCAAAGGAAAGAGCAGAGACAAGCCAACAAGAACTAATTAAATCCTCGGCAGCGCTGCCATCACTTTTAGTGCAATAAGGACGCAGAGCAAGACTTGAAGCGTCGCCTGTGTGTGTGTGTGTGTGTGTGTGTGTGCGTGCGCGTGTGTAGTAGAGTGAGAGAGAGAGAGAGACACACACACACACACAAGCTGAATTTGAATTCCATCTCCGTGGAGTTGAGTTGTACAACTTCTGATCAGTCGACATGAGGGGATTGTGAATTTGCAGCTGCTTTCAAAACATCCACATGGACACAACATTCATAAACACACACACACACAGACACACACATGGAGCTAAAAAGAGCAAACAGGACGAGGATCCATCATCATCATCCTCATGTCGGGAAGTTTCCATGTCAACAAACATGGAGGCAGGAAGTTTAGTTTAGTTCGGAGGAAGAAATTAAATTCATGCAAAACCTCTGATGCACGTTGCCTTCAGGGACAGTTGTTCATCAACAGTCTCTGTATTTCCCTCTAAAACAACTCTGTGTGGTAATGTTGTGTTATTATCTCATAGCGTGGTGAATGTGCAGGTCACAACTTGTCCACCAGAGTGTTGTGGAGTTGTTGGATTGTGTATTTGATGAGTTTGATGAGGGAAACCAAGAAATCCCATGAGCCTCCGTAGCGTAGCTCTGAGCAGCTCACGGCTCTGCTCCGCCGTTCTAAAAACAGCTTGCACCAACAATTAAAGGTAACGAACCTACTGCTATGACTATACGTAGGGTTCATGGTGATGGGACAGTTTGACTTCCTGTGGATCCAGTTCATCTTCTCAAATGTTTGATTACAAGTCGAGGATTAAGAAATTATTAGTAAAACCGGAGCGCAGCGTTGCGTCGGCCTCCGTTACCGAACTGCAACAGCTGTTTATAATTAATAAACGGTTCATAAAAGATGAAGGAGTCCTTACAGGCCATGATTAATGCAGGGTTTTATTCATGAAGGCTGACTCTGGGTCTGTGAAGCCAGAAGGAGTCAGAGATGTGATTTAGAAGAAAACACAGATTCATCTCAGGTTTCTGTTTACACGTCTTCCCTCGTCCCGCTGCCGCTGTCGCTGCCGCTGCCGCTGTCGCCGCTCCGGACTCGTCTTTGTTTTTATATTAATCTAGTTTGGTCGTCTGATAGTCTGAATTATAGAACAAGGTGGAGGAGACGGGGGAATAAATTATAGATGATGGAAAGTGAGGAGGAACAAAAGAGCGAGGGAGGCAGAGGAGAGGAGTGAGAACAATGAAGCAACAACACAAAGGCCTGTTTTCTTGAAGCGCTGCTGAATAAAAGCTACAACAATTAATGGGACGATCCGGATCAATAATTCATTTTTGCCTCGGCGTCTCTCGCTGCGTCCGCGCACGTTCAGAAATAAAAACAACAAGAGTTTAATTGCTGCAGAGTCAAAAACACCTTTTTTTTTTGGAGCAAAAGTTGTTGGAAGTTAATAAAGAAGAAACTCGACATGAAAACTTAAGTGTGTGGACGTGACGTGTGTGTGTATGTGTGTGTGTGTGTTTTCAGGGTGGAGTATAAACCAGATCAGTGCCAATCTGCAGCAGCAGCAGCAGCCGGAGATGAAATGCCACCATTCCTAAATCTGCCAGGAGATCAGTTTCCTCCTCAGCTCTGAGACAAAGACAAAAACACTCGTCTCCTTCCAAACTGAAACAAACACAAAGCAGCACAGAGGGAAACAAACCCTGCACCAGAACCATGCAGCGCCATGCAGCGGCATCAGCACCGCCAGCACCGTGCAGCACCACGCAACACCAGCAGCACCACGCAGCACCACGAGCACCACGCAGCACCACGCAGCACCATGCAGCACCATGAGGCACCGTGCAGCACCACGATGCAGCGCCATGCAGCACCACGCAGCACCGCGCAGCACCGCGTAGCACCATGTAGCACCGCGCAGCACCGCGCAGCACCGTGTAGCACCACGCAGCACCACGCAGTACCACGCTGCACCGCGTAGCACCATGCAGCACCACGATGCAGCACCACCACGCAGCACCACCAGCACCGTGCAGCGCCACCAGCACCGTGCAGCACCACCAGCACCGTGCAGCGCCACGCAGCACCACACAGCACCACACAGCACCACGCAGCACCACGCAGCACCACGCAGCACCACGCAGCACCGCGTAGCACCATGCAGCACCACGTAGCACCGTGCAGGACCACGCAGCACCACGATGCAGCACCACCACGCAGCGCCATCAGCACCACGCAGCACCACGCAGCACCATGCAGCACCACGTAGCACCATGCAGCACCACGTAGCACCGTGCAGGACCACGCAGCACCACGATGCAGCACCACCACGCAGCGCCATCAGCACCACGCAGCACCACGAGGCACCACGCAGCACCACGCAGCACCACGATGCAGCACCACCACGCAGCACCACCAGCACCGTGCAGCACCGTGCAGCACCACCAGCACCGTGCAGCACCACCAGCACCGTGCAGCACCGTGCAGCACCACCAGCACCGTGCAGCACCACCAGCACCGTGCAGCGCCACCAGCACCGTGCAGCACCACCAGCACCGTGCAGCGCCACCAGCACCGTGCAGCACCACCAGCACCGTGCAGCGCCACGCAGCACCACACAGCACCACGCAGCACCACGCTGCACCGCGTAGCACCATGCAGCACCACGTAGCACCGTGCAGGACCACGCAGCACCACGATGCAGCACCACCACGCAGCGCCATCAGCACCACGCAGCACCACGAGGCACCACGCAGCACCACGATGCAGCACCACCACGCAGCACCACCAGCACCGTGCAGCACCGTGCAGCACCACCAGCAACGTGCAGCGCCACGCAGCACCACGCAGCGCCACGCAGCACCATGCAGCAGCACCAGCAGCCCCCTCCATTACGTATCCGATGCCCCGTGGAGTCGACTCGTCCCCCCCCAAAAAAACTTCCACTGCAGGGTTTCCCCCAGTGCTTTATAAGCCTGGCGGGCCGCCAGGCTTTGCTTGCCCCCCCGCCAGGCTAAGCGTCGCTTGTTTATTTATTTAAAAAAAAAAAATGTTTTTAATGCACCAGAAACATGATACCAAAGACGGTATAGAGCTTTTAACCGCATCTAGTGATACGGTTGACAGTGTTTCCTCTACATTCATTTAGCAGCAGCCCGCCGCGCTACACCTAAATCCTCGCAGTCGCTCCTTCAAATGTCTTGTTTTTTTTAATTGTCGCTAATCCACCACCGCCACATGCCTCCATCTTCACAGCAGAGTCCTGTGCTGCACCTCGCCAGTAGCTACTAAGGTAAACTACAGATAACTATCTTGCTCAGTATCTACTCTTTGCACCCCTCTGCACCTCGATGACAGACCGCAGCGTGTTTTCCCGCAGAAGCATTTAACTCAGGTGACAGAATGACAACAGACTCAGGACAGATCAGTGGTCCCTGTTGCCGGTGTGTTTTTAAAATTAGCGGGTTTGATTCTCGTGTCGGACGTCGCGCTCAGTGCTGGTGGAAAAGAAAAAAACCCAACAAGTGTGTGTCAGTCCGTTGGGCTTTTAATGATGTTATTGTAGCGCATACAGTAGCCTAAGTTTAACAGGACATAGCCTCTACTGCGCCGTAACATAAACGTGCATGAGCTCCCCCTCCTCCCCGCGGCCGTCAGCTGGTGTCTCGGGGTGCGAGGAGGAGGAGGGCGGGGGGGTAACGGCGATGACGGCACCGACACCGACGACGACGAGACGGCCGAACGATCCTGTGTAGGAGCTGTCCGTGGGGTTAGGCTACTTAATCAAAAGTCTCTTGAAGTGGCCCGGGTTATCAAACTAAGAGAAATATGATCTGTGGTGGTTTAAATAGTCAAAATACAGACGTTATCATGACGTGAGGAAAAAAAGAAAAAGAGATGTTGATTCGGTGGTTTTCAGTCAGATGATTTTTTTTTTTGCTTTAACCCCTGAAAGTGGTTAAAGTGGTTACACAGCATACCTCCTTAGGCCTGAGTTCCCTGTTCCCCCTTGGCCATGTTTGCACTTTTTTATTTATGTTAATTTATTTTACTTTTAAATTTGACCAGAAATGGCTTGTTTTCTTAGATTCACTTGGATTTTAAACTATTGATATTATTTATTTTTATTTTAGTTTTTGTGTGTTTGTTAAAACTGTATTGAGTAATGTTAATAAATGGCTTACAATAACACACAATTTTTTTTTTTTTTCTTTTTTACAAAACCGCCGGTGGGCCGCCGGTGGGCTTCTCTAGCGGCCCTACCACCAGGCTTAGCAAGTTTTCTGGGGGAAACCCTGCACTGTTTCTCCTTGAGCGGCGGATTAGCACCTTGCTGAAATAAATCCTCCCTCTGCAGAGACAATGAGATTTGCAGCGAGTGGAGGCGCCGGCCCTTTAATTCCATTCACAGGAGCAACAACGTGGCTGCAGGTTCTGTCGGGACCAACACACCGGCCACGACGGAGGCCCACATCACACTCACTCACTAGGGTGATGGAAACTGTTCCATCGATCCGGCTTCTTCGATATCGGATCTTAAAGAGGAACGCTGCAGGTCTGGGCCCGTATTCCTAAAGATTCTTAATGCAAAGAGTTGCTCCTAGTGGCCAAATTCTAAGAAAATTCTTAGAATCATGATGTTTTCTTAGAATTTCCTCCAAAAGTTAAGAGTAGCTCCTAGTAAAGATAAAAGCTATTCCTAAAGCATCCTAGCTCTTAAGAGAGCTCCTAAGGTGGGATCTGTTAAGAGCGGCGAAGAGGACTTTTAGTGGCTTAGGAGTTCCCTAAGCAGAGGACAACATGGTGGACAGAAGAGGCAGGAGAGATGTTCTCCAAACACTGGATGACAGTGAAATAATGAAACGCTACAGATTGTTCCTGTTCCTCTGTCCACTTGGGTTTCCTTGTTCTTTTCTTCTCCATTGCTGGTTTGTGGTAGATTTTAAAGCCAACCAACAATGCTTCTTAACGGCCGGTCAGCGATCACAGACACTGATGAAAGCTGAACCATTTTACCCTCGTTAAATTGAGTTGAAATGTTGAAAGTTCAAAAATTACTAGCATGGCAATAAATATAAGCAAATAAATATAAGTTTCACTGTGTGAATACTGTGCAAGTTTTCACACATTTTGTACGATAATTTTAAAGTATAGCTTACTATTCATTTAAAAGATATTTTCTTTTACGTGAAAAAAATTTTTTTTTACAATTACACAGTCTGATAACATTAGAATATATGATTATCGATTTGAGGGTCCATCCTTTGTAGTAGTATGACCAAAAGTATATTTTTTACCTAGCTTTTTTTTAAGTATATTTTTTGGGCTTTTTGGCCTTAAATTGACAGATCAATTGAGAGAGAGACAGGAAACTGGAGGCAGAAAGAGGGGGAATGCCATACAGGATAGGACTGCTCTACCAACTGAGCTAAACACCGCCCCTTCATCTAACTTTTCAGGATCAACCAATCACAGTGTTTGAAATGATGACTCATCCCTAGCAACGGGGGTCAACCACACCTCCTCACTAAGATAGGAGTTTCTGTCCACTCCTTGCTCAGAGTTCCCTGAGAGTGTCCTGGAATCACTCTTAAGCTAAGATTCCTTGCTAGGAATTTTTAGGTTAAGATAGGAGCTCTTTGAGAGGATTCTTAGAACCTTTAGGAATACGGGCCCAGGTCTCTCCTCCTATAGGTGGAAGGCATCGACCAATCAGGATCCGTTCAGTCGTTAATATGAGCTGGTTTCAGCTGTGACAGGAAGCAGATGGTGTGTGATCGTTGTGATGCGTGTGAACACAACATGAGCTGTTTAAGATCAACTAAATGTCACATATCAGGACATATGCTGCTTTTCTATCAACAGCAAAAACACCTTTAATTGTTCATTTATCAAAAGATGCCAATTAATATTGAAGGACCGTGAGTTTCCTGTTGTTGTTGTTGCTTCAGGTCAAATAAATCCACTCCCTCTGTTCTGGTCTTGTCAAATATAAAATATAATAAAAATGTAAAAAAGTCAACAAAAGGCACAAAAAGCAACAACTTAAATGGAAACTATGCAAATTATGGACGTTTCAGTATTAACTCTGAGTGTGACAGGCCCTGCAGCTGCAGACTCGTCACGTCAGCGTTGAATTCAATCTCAGGACCGTCTGAAATATTGTGATTAAAAAGTCAGGACGCATTTACAGCCCACTTCCTCAGTCTGTAACGCATTTGGCTTTTTATGATCAAAAATCAAACCTGTCTTTCATAAATACGTATTTCACTGAAGGTGAATCACAGCTGCTACAAATGAAAGCTTTCTCTGCCTTAGATTGAGTCGTTACAAACACATCAGTGGGCGACGCACCGAACCGAGGCGGCCATGTTGCATCGTGACCGTCTCATCCAGGCCTGTGTTGTTGCAGCGTCTGCTGTCTGTCTGACGTCTGCCCCGTTTCACCTGAATGCAACATCTATATGCAACCGCACCGCTTCCTACGGACTACACCTTTAATAAAACATCACTAGTGGGTTTCAAACTTCACATGAACAGACATGAGCCAGGATTTGGCTCTGAACTCACTGTGTGAACTCACTAATTCTCTGTAAATGACACCGAGCTCCAGTTTTTTAATTCAGTATCTTTTTCAGATTAATTCATTCTTCTGGAACAGAAACGTCGCTACGACAACAACATGATTATGTTTCTCTCTCGCTGCGAGCGTCCAACAGAACGAAGGATCCTTCTCTCATTGTCTGGAGTCCAGATCCGAGGACGTTGGCAGATCCCGTCCCTGAGCCGAGGGACGAGCTGCTTTATGGAGAAGCTGAATCTGATCACACATGGAAACAAAGTAGCTACAAAAACATGAAAATAAATAAATAAATAAATAAATAAATAATAGAATAAAGTGAATCCTGGTGTTGAAGCTTTTTGGAGTCGAGCCCAGAAATCAGACAAAGACGTCGCTGAGATTTAACGGCAGCGCACGAAGAACTGGAACAACAATAAACATGATGCACAACCATGTAAACAATGTAAACAAACAGGGAGGGTGCACCTGCAGGTAACACACACACACACACACACAACTCACCTAAACACACACCTGTACACACTGTGGATCAGTGTCTGAGCTGAGCACGAAAAACTGTTCAACTTTCATTCATCCAGTGTGTGTGTGTGTGTGTGTGTGTGTGTGTGTGTGTGTGTGTGTGTGTGTGTGTGTGTGTATCTCTGTTGTATCAAATGCGCACACACACCGCACAGACACACACACACAGTGCACAGAGACAAGCCAACAGGCGGCTCCCACATGAACCGGTTGCTCCGTCTCCCTGGAAACTGTTGTCATATCAACTGCAAAGGAGAACGGTATGTGTGCGTGTGTGTGTGTGTGTGTGTGTGTGTGTGCATAGAAGACAAATCTGCTCTCTGGAGACTCGAGGGCCCGAAAAAACAACAAAAAAACCCACAAAACTTCATCAGGAGCTTCATCGTGACGAAGGTTACATTTCAGAGAGGAAGTTCATAGAGAATCACAACAACACGACCAAAGTGTTTAAAGGGACATTGCGTAGAGTTCCTCCCTCTAGCGTTGAGGTTGGATATTTTTCATGCTGCGTTCAGGTGAAATCGTGCAGACGGACGACGGACGACAGGCGCTGCTGCAGGTGACGGCATCTCTATGTAAACAAGCGGTGCATCAGCGCGAAGCAAAACAATACACGTGACAATATGTTGTCATGGTGATGTCGTATTGTTGACCCGACCCACGTTTTACCGTCTGGTTTGTTACCGACGGCCGTCTGTCCGACTGCACCTGAATGCAGCATCACGTCACCACACAGAAATCTGATCCTGACCTCCTCCTCCTCTTCCTCCTCCTCCTCTTCTTCTACACATGTGGACACCTCAGTGGACGCTGCGGGCGCGGCGTGGGCGAGGAGGAGGAGGAAGTGTTGTGTGTGTGTGTGTGTGTGTTTGTGTGTGTGTGTGTCGGACTCAGTCGGACTTCCTGCAGGGCGACGTTACATAAGTGTCTTCACGCGGCTTTTTCTGTCCAGTCAACAAAGGTCCAACACAAACTGCTCCGAGACCAGAAATCTCTCTCTCTCTCTCTCTCTCTGGTGCCTTTTCCTTTTACATAAGAGCGGAAAACTGTCCGTTAAGCGGCGTGGAGCGGCGTGGAGACGGAGATTTCACGCCTCAGTTTGATGTGTTGGAACAGGACACAACAACATCAGCCTGCGGCCTGCAGGCGCTCAGCCACCGCCTCTTTACCAAGTTACAATCTGATGCTGCTGAGATAAAAACCCAGCAGCGTGACAGACGAAGACGAAGGAGGAGGAGAAGAAGGAGAAGAAGAAGGAGAAGAAGAAGGAGGAGGAGCTGATTCAGCAGCTGCTGCTTAATGTCTGAACGTTACATCCGACAGGTTTATGTCACTAATAAGAGCTTTGACACAAATCATGTGTTTGAGACGGAGGAGGAGGTTCAGGAGGAGCAGCTATCACTACAATAGAATACAATATAATATAATCCACTTATATTCATTTAATAACTATGAAGCCTCACTATTATATAGTTAATCAACTATTCCTCCTGATAATTAGTCTGTTATTTCTACACACAGTTATTATATCAATTAAAAACAGTTGTATGAGAAGTCAGTGTTTCATTATATCACGTATTAATGATTAAACTATGTAGACGAACGCTGCTGCTGCTGCTGGACTTATTGAGACAAACCATGTCTACATGTCTAGACCATTTAGATGTTTTATTATAAATTAGCTCATTATAAGTTTTTATGGTAAGACTTTATAATAAGTACACACTATTAAGCATCAGTTAAGTATTAATTAATACTGAATTCATTAGTTATTACACATGAATACTCATTGGTATGTAGTTTATAAACAATTACAAATGTTTTACTCATCATTGATATTTATAAATATATTTATTCATGCGTTATAAATGAAGAATTCATGATAGTATCAGTATTAGAGGAATCCTTTAGAAATGATGATAAGGAAGGAAGGAAGGAAGGAAGGAAGGAAGGAAGGAAGGAAGGAAGGAAGGAAGGAAGGAAGGAAGGAAGGAAGGAAGGAAGGAAGGAAGGAAGGAAGGAAGGAAGGAAGGAAGGAAGGAAGGAAGGAAGGAAGGAAGGAAGGAAGGAAGGAAGGAAGGAAGGAAGGAAGTAAGGAAGGAAGGAAGGAAAGAAGGAAGGAAAGAAGGAAGGAAAGAAGGAAACGGAAAAGGAAGGAAAGAAAGATGGAGGGTCAATTGGATCAAAAGAGGAAGGAAGAAGAAGGAAGGATGAAGGGAAGGAAGGGAAAAATGATTGTGGAAAGAAAGAAGAGAGAAAGGAAGGATAGAAGGAAGGAAGGATGGAGGAAGGGAACAGATTGGGTCAAGAAGGATGGGAGGAAGGAAGGATGAGGATTGTGGAAAGAAGGAAGTGAAAAAAGAAAGGAAAGAAAGATGGAGGATCAATTGGATGAAAGGATGAAGGGAAAGAAGGAAGGAAGGGAACAGACTGGGTCAACTTGACCCCAGGACGACAGGAGGTTAAATAACCAGCGTCCTCGGCTCCGACAGGATGAAAGCTGTCAGTCGTGGTGTCGGTGATGGATCCGGGGGAGGAGGGGGGGGTTGAGCCGAGTTAGGGGGGGGGTGGAGCTGAGGAGTCTCTGCAGCTCTGACGCATTTGGTTTCATTTAGACGGCCTGCTGCGGCTGGAAATACTCAAGAGGCTGACAGAAGATGCAATCATGAAGACAAATAAACATAATTATGCACAATAAGCAGCGCAGGGCGAGCGGCTGAGAGCACTTCAGGTGTTCCATTACCACGACGCTCCGAGGAGGGAAATTACAGGAAAAACGTAAAAAGTGTTGATCATCGGCGCAGGAGCCTGGTGTCATAAAAAGCCCCTGAAAGTCCTGAAGAGGGAGAGACAAAGTGTTTTATTGCTAATAATCAAAAGACGCTGCTTTTTATTCTCCATACAACTTCTTCCCTGTGTAAACAGATGAAGTGCACGCAGCTGCCGGGGAAACACTTTATCAAATCACTGCTTTGGTTTCTCACCAATCAGAAACAATCCGCCCGTAATCGCAGCCTTAAAAACATCTGTTTGGGTTTTTTGAGGTTTTCAGTCAGAGTGAGAGCAGGTTTCTGTTAGAGCGTCACTTTGCACAAGAGGAAATCAATCAAAACCACACAGGAGGAAGAAAAGCAGCTCTGTTTGTGTTTCAGTCTTTTAAAAGTCGATTTTTGCAAAGAAGAAGACGACACTCTTCGTCTCAACATGACGTGTCCAACATCGTAACGTGAGCTCGTTTCATCCGTCGACATTTAGCCTGAGTTGCACTTTCCCTCCAGTCAAAGGCAGCGGCGTGTGGAGCTGGAGGTTGGTTGGTGGTTGTGCTCCTGCAGCTCGACCCTGTGCAGGACTCTGGAGACGCCGAGCAGATGGAGGGGAAGGCGTTCAGTGTGTTGAAGTCGGTGGAGGACGAGTAGGACGGAGGAGGAAACCCCCCCAGAGGAGTTTATCAGACAAGGTTTCTGTGCAGAGTTGATCTGGGACTCGTTTGTTGTGTTTCCACGATGGAGGAACATGAACACGATGATGTTTGAGAGCAGAGTTTCAGCATAGTTCAACATTTAGTCAAACTATCCCATCACCATAATCCCTATAGTCATAGCAGTAGGTTTGTTACCTTTTGTTGGTGCAAGCTATTTTTAGAACGGCAGAGCAGAGCCGTGAGCCGTGAAATACAGAGACTGTTGATGAAAAACTGTCCCTGAATCACTAGTTTTGCATGAATTTCCCTCTAAAACAACTCTGTGTGGTAACGTTGTGTTATTATCTCATAGCGTGGTGAATGTGCAGGTCACAACTTGTCCACCAGAGTGTTGTGGAGTTGTTGGATTGTGTATTTGATGAGTTTGATGAGGAAAACCAAGAAATCCCATGAGCCTCCATAGTGTAGCTCTGAGCAGCTCACGGCTCTGCTCTGCCGTTCTAAAAATAGCTTGCACCGACAATTAAAGGTAACGAACCTACTGCTATGACTATAGGGGTTATGGCAATGGGCCAATTAGCCAACATGTTGAACTATCCCTTTAACTTGACAAACACGATGGTGCAGATGTTGAAGGTTGTGAAGTTCCAGCTCCGGCTGCTGTTTGCCGTTTCTATAGCTACGTGCACCACTTGTCTCCCTCCATCTATCTGTTATTTTCTGAGAGATCAGGTTTAACACCACTCTGAACGACTCCCAGGTCACATTTACACTAATGTTCTCGCTGGATGACCTCAAACAGCGTGCTGCGCTGCGCTGCGACGCCTCCGTTCTCTCTGCGGCTCCGCGCTGCCGCGCACCAGGACCAGGAGCTGCAACAACAGTAATTACCCAGCGAGCTTCCTGCTTCTCTCCTGCACAGACCAGACCGGGAGGGAAGGTTCTGCTGAACGGAGTCGATCCGTCCGCCCACGCCGGGTCGACCGGAGAGGAGAGGAGCCGAGTGCCATCAGGACAGATGTACTGTATGTGTGTGTGTGTGTGTGTGTGGTCAGAGCCCGAGGATCCACGTCTGTTTTAACATGTTGGATGTGTTGACTGACGATCAGGCTGCACAGCTACAACATGAAGTGTCGGTTAGACAACGTCACATAATGGAGACGATACGGAACCAGAAACCTTTCTATTTATCACTAATTATCAATTTATCAATTATGCAGCCTCAGGAGCGTCACATGATGCCTGTAACTAATGCACATGCACACATGCACACAGTTATGCAGCGGTCAAGGAAGCTGCACAACGAGTCGAGAAAGTTGACCGATGCACAAAACAGGAAGTGATGCAAAGAGGAGGAACTCCAAAGCCCAGATGAAGAACCCAGACTGATTCTGGATGTCTGAACATGATGCGCTGTGTTGGTTTTTTAAAAGAAGAGATTCATGCTGTAGCTGATTCACTGATGGAGCTTGGAAATAGAGACAGGAAGGATTATATCCCACATACAATCATGATCTGCTGCTTGTTGTTTTGTCTCCTGGAAGCCTGTTTTGTTTAGTAATTCTCTTTTCGACATGCGATAGCCATTCTTGAATGTATGCATTTAAATGTTTAGTGTCTGATAACACAAGAGAAAATGTGCATGACACTTACATAAAAATAATCATGCAGAACAGACGGTTGTTTGACGTGCTGTTTCCTCCGACCTGACGACCTGTAGCTGTGTGTTGACAGAGAGACGATTTTACAATCCGATGTGTTATATGTTAAATGATCTGTACAGTAAATGTAGAGATTGACGGGAGTGGAAGTGATTTGCTCGGGGGGGGAGGGTTAGTCGTGCACGGATCGTGGTGCAGAAGAACCATCACAACTGTGTCACATCATTAATGTTTAGTTATGTTCAAAAATCTTAAAAACACTTTAAATGCACCTCATGATATTTTATAGCATGCTTTCTTAAACGAGTCAGTTTATAACGTATGTGCACAGTTCTCCTACATGTCGGCCTCAAGGTCAGAGTTTTACTGGTTTATATTCAATTTAATGTGTTTTTTATGTGACGATGTTTGTATGCTCTTATGTTAACGAGCTGCTGGATACAATATTATCCCTACACCATAAATGAAGTATGCATCCATCCATCCATCCAAGTTTACAATTTGAGTAGATTTAGGTTAAAATTCCAGTGAACTGTCCCTTTAAGAACCACCCAGCCTCCCAGCAGAGACGTGCAGCGGTGCAGCTGACTGAGGTTTTATGTCCCACATTAATTTTTAGTAATATTTATATGTTCTTTAACGGTGTTTTCACCATGCGAGTGGTTCAGAGGGTGAGACAGTGTCAGCGTGGAAGTGGAAGTGGCTGCAGGAGGTTGTGATGCTGCTGCTGCTGCTGCTGCTGCTGCTGCTGATGCTGCTGCTGCTGATGCTGCTGCTGCTGCTGCTGCTGCTGCTGCTGCTGCTGCTGATGCTGCTGCTGCTGCTGCTGCTGCTGCTGATGCTGCTGCTGCTGCTGCTGCTGCTGCTGCTGCTGCTGCTGCTGCTGCTGCTGATGCTGCTGCTGCTGCTGCTGCTGCTGCTGCTGCTGCTGCTGCTGCTGCTGCTGCTCTCTTTGCTTTGTTAATGAGCAGCTCATTTAAATGAAGCAAAGAGTTCCTGGAGCCAGAGAGAGAGAAATCCGGTGGGAGAGACGGAGGAGGAGGAGGAGGAGGAGAAAAAGGAGAGAAGGAGAGAGAGAGAGAGAGAGAGAGAGAGAGAAAGGATGAAAAAACAGATGAGAGATCAGAAGAAAAAGAAGAATCAGAGTGAACGACAGGAAGAGACGGAGACGACGACCACACTCAGTCACTTTAACTAACGACGACGTCTCTGAGAGAAAAAGACATGAGTCATGTTCACAGCCATGTTCTTCATCTTCATCCTCCCTCCTCCTCCTCCTCCTCCTCCTCCTCCTCCTCCTCCTCTCAGATAAACGCAGCGTCTCTAACATCTGGGGCCAAATGTATAAAACTCTGTGTATATTCAGGTGTAGAAATCTGTGTGCGCACAAAACAGGAAACATGCATACGCAGTCTTCTCGTCAGATGTATAAAACCCCACGTACGTATATCCCCACGTGTTTTTTCCTCATACATCTCAATCATGCTGAAATTGTGCGCACGTGCACGAGTCCTTAGACCAAACCCACGATTCACCATAGATGGCTTCCGACACACCCCCAGTTGCCTATTTTGCATACAAAAGGCCGGGATTTCATTTGAGGAGAAATAGCGCGGAAGCAAGAAAGAAACAGTTGAACAAGAAGCGTCATATCACTGATCGTGAAATAGAATTAGTGGTTGAAGAAAATGATCAAAGAAAATATATATTGTTTAGCTTAAGCTCTGGCATGCCAAATAAAACCAAGGTGAATTTCTAAATTCGGCGAATTCTGAGCCACAGACACTAGAGATTTAAAAGAAGAAAAAAGCGGTCTGACTAAAAACGGGGGACCGGGAACCCCAGCGCTCTCCTCGCTGTCCTTATTGCGCGCACCGCGTCGGTCCTGATCCAAACTGCCGTCAATAACAATGTGCCAGATGAATCAGGAGACACAGATTCAGTTTTAGGCTCAGTTTAAATTGCAGTCGGACATGCAATGAAAACTACGTTCTACAACATTATTAAGACCCTCCGGTGCCAGTGCGCACAGTCGGACACATGTCCTTATTGACTGTGTCCCATCACACAATGATATTATAAACTGTGAGGAAACACTGCGGGAATCATCATAAGACATAAACTATTTTTCATTCTTGTTTCATTACACTTATTATTATATTACACTGTTCACCATGCTTACTGTCGCTGCATCACATCAAGACGTGTTTGGACAGCTGCTGCAGCTCGTTGATTATTGACACAATGTAACGAAAAAAGTATCTAAATGAAACATCTCTCAAATTCACACATGTATTATCCTTTTTGCCAACTCGCAACACCATAATAATCTGAAAGATGGGAGGCTACGCATGGTTTGAAGCATGCGTACCAGTGCGCACATTCTCACCGTCCGTGGATTTTTATACATGAGGAAAAATACGTGGGAAGTGGCGGTGTGAAACATGCGTACCAGTGCGCACATTCTCACCGCCCGTAGTTTTTTATACATTTGGAAAAGTACGTGGAAAGTGGTGTGCGCACAGATTTCATGTGTACGCATGGTTTATACATTTGGCCCCTGGTCGTGACACCGACACCTGCTCTGCTCAGGTGTGTTCAGGCGTTTAAGGAGCTTTGTGTGTTTGTGTTTGTGGCATTGAATGAATGATCAGCTTCCAGTGGATGGAGGGATGAAGGGTGTGTGTGTGTGTGTGTGTGTGTGTGTGTGTGTGTGTGTGTGTGTGTGTGTGTGTGTGTGTGTGTGTGTGTGTGTGTGTGTGTGTGTGTGTGTGTGTGTGTGTGTGTGTGTGTGTGTGTGAGACAATGGAGGAGACAGACAGAATAATAAATGATTCAGCTGCAGTCACAGGCTGAGAGTTAAAAGGCTGTGATGGCCGGCCGGCGTCATGTGACCCGCGCTCTGCAGCAGCAGCAGCAATGCATCATGGGCCGTGTGCAGCAGGTCGCTCGCTCACACCTGTGTTGTTATCTAGAGCTGTTATTAGACTGGAGGCAAAAGGTCAACAAAGGTCACAGGAGGTCTGTAGGTCTGTAGTCTGCAGGTTTTTATTATCTAATTATTGATTTATTGATCTTTTTAATGCTTTTTTTAAGCATCTTGATTATCATAGGAGCAGTTTTAATTGTTAACTGTTTGAAATGTTTCATGTCGTCTGTGTTTGAGGCTCTGTGACGATGCATTCCTGCACAATAACCTACAGGTGCAACAACCTGGAGACACTGCAGGTGAATGAGGTAAAAAATTAGACTAACACATATCACCATGAAACTTCCTGAGTTTAACACTTACATGAAGACAAATATTTTTTGTATTACAAGTTTAGTCAAATTTTAGGTTTAAATATGTAAGTGAGGATATATCTGATGAAATATGCGTTAATTTGCATAGATTTCTAGAACCAAAATCTGAACAATGGATGGTTTTATTTTGTTGACACATTAGAGTGAGAGGTTTTTACAGAGGAGGATGTTGGATCTCTCTTTTTATCACTGTGTGAAATGAGAAAATACTGTCACCAGCCATAAATAATCTAATTTTGCTGGTGAATTTAGGAGAAAAGAGACAAAATGAAGTAAAATAAAAACCTTAATATGTTTTTTCTACCATTTCTTTCGACTTTTCTGAAATAATACATGTTCAGGAAGAAAAATGGCCCAAAAAGTGTTTTTGCTTGTAATGTCTGGCCTTAATAAGATGAGACTGATACATAAATATTGTACCAATGAAATGAGACGAGTTTCCTGCTCCTTTATTTGATTAACTTGATATTTGATATTCATCTCTAAGAAGCAGCAGATCTGAGTCTGAATCTTCATCTGATGCTTTATTTCTATAATCTGTCTCTGAATTCACTAATAACCTACATTTATGTGATTTTAAAAGAGAGCTGAAAAGGCCATCTCAGATTTTTAAAAGACTAATTTCCAAATTAATTATTTTATCTTTGTGCGAGTCTGGAACCAGTGAAGCTTTAAAACGCAACAGAACAATTATCAAAAGTAGCTGCTTGTTAATTTGTCTGATTATCTAATAATTAATCATCTCCTTGTTCTAAACGAAGCTGCACGTCTCTCCTCTCTGAAATCTGTCCTCCATCTTTTCTTTTCTTTTTTTTTATGAATCAAAATTCTTCTCATGTTCAACAAGAGAAAAACTGAAAACAGAAAAACATGGCCGACCGCGCTGCAGCTGCACAAACACAAATAACACGTTTGATCCATTTTCTTTGCTCTTCTGTGCCTTTGAATTGCATTCGGTGTGTGTGTGTGTGTGTGTGTGTGTGTGTGTGTGTGTGTGTGTGTGTGTGTTGGAGGCGTGGTGCTGCTCTGCTCTCTTGGCTGGTTTCCTATAACCCCCATTGTGTTGTTGTTGTTGTGTCCCTGTGTTTGCTGATTGGCCGGTAGATCCTCTGCAGCGTCTCAATCCCAGATCGAGACCTGACAGCAGCATCAGGACCAGGAAGGAGGAGCGCGGTCCCGTCAGTCTGCAGCGACAGAGCGGTGACGGCTGTTGTAGCTCTGCTTCCCTCCAGGCTGCAGCCTCATTTACCTCAGTTACCGACTTCACACGGGCAGCGAGATGTTCCTGAGAATCCCCACAGGAGTTGGACTTGTTGTGGTAAAGTGTGTGTGTAAGTGTGTGTAGGTGGAGGCAGCAGCAACATCTCCATAAAAACACTTAGAGAGTCAAAACAAAGTGCTTTCCTGCACATTAACCCTCGACCCGACGGAGCTGCAGACGTTGCTGCTGCTGCACCTCCTCGCGCTCTGCAGCAGCAGCAGCAGCAGCAGGAGGAGAAGGTCATCAATTAAATTAGTCCTTCAATATAAAATCAGCAGCAGTTATGATAGTAAATTAATTGCTTTAATTACATTTTTCAAGAGAAGATTCATTTTCAGCTTTGTGAACGTTATCAGTTTGTTTCAGCCACATGATCACGTTTCACTTTCACTCCTGGTTTATCATAAATACAGAATCTGAATGAGGTCAGATTTGACATTTCTATGTGTTAGAAGACGACTGGAGGTCGACTGTTGTTGTCAGTTCACAATCATTTCCATATTTCCACGACCTCATGCAACCTGCAGCTCTGGATTCATGGCTTGTTCCTGTCTGATGCTCCAGTCTGATGCTGCTGCTGCTGCTGCTCTTATCACTTCTCCTGCATGGATTACCTGCCTACCCTACCTTTGCATTTCTATTTCTAGCTCAAAGAGACAGGAAGTGACCTCACACCTCGTCCATCAATCAACCCGCCGGGAGCGTTTCATCTGCAGCCGTCAGAGAAGCTGCGAAAAGCCGCAGAATTAGAACAGAGATGTTTGTTTTTCTTCTAATTTGAGCCGCGTGTCGTCGAGGAGAAACCATCAGACACTCTGCCACTTATCTGCAATCTCTTACAAGATGGAAGGTGAAGTTGAATCGATTTGCCGAGACCCCCTCAACCCCCCATCGCCCCCCCTCCTCCTCCTCGCCACCTTCAACTCCACTCCCTTCAGCGGTTTTAAATCCAGATGCTGAGGCTTTGCAGCAAAGAGCCACTCTGTGAAATCTCATCTGTCATGTTGGTGCCGGTCGGAGCAGATCCGTCCCGTCGGGGGCAACGCGGGGCCTCTGATCCCTTTTCTCCGGTGCAGCGGTCGCCCCCCTCACCCCCCACCCCCCACCCCCCTCCCTCACCCTCCTGCTGGGAGGCAGCCGAGCGTGTCATCGGCGTAAATAAAGACGCGGCGCTGTCCTAATGTAGCAACAAGGCGTTTCTGTTGGAATCAGAAAATAATCCTGCACGCTGAGACTTCTGAGACACGACTGTGGCTGGAAGAACCAGTCCAGTGGCGCCACGGCAACAGTAACACCACTTCACATCATATAGATCTTTATATTTATATTCTGTCCTTCCAAGCAGTTTGTCGCATTTATCCAAAGCTTCAGAAACATCCAACATTTATATTTTCCACTGTGATCTCAAATCAAAACCATCCATTCATCAATATTCATTCATCGGCTGATCCAAGGTCGGGGAACAGATCCTCCAACGAGCCCCAGACCTCCAGCTCTAACATCCCAAGGCGTTCCCAGGTCACTCTCGGAGAAGAGGTTTTAAAAAGAGTTTTTTACCTGGTTTAATAAAGTGTATTGATTGATTGATTGATTGTCAAGGAGCTTCTCCCTTTGAGCCGAGTGTTAGTGTTCAGGGAAGCGAGGCGGGATTGGTCCTGGTCGTCCGTCTGCCCCGTGGCCTCCCCCCAGCGGAACGTGCCAGGAACATCTCCCCTGGGGAGTCGCCCTGGAGGCATCCTCCTCGCCAGACGACGCTCCGACCGGCTCCAGCGCTCCAGCTTCTTCCCACTCGGAGCAGGAGTCTGCAGCCTCGCTCCTGCAGTCAGGACGAGGGCTGCAACGGGGCCGGACATTTCCAGTAAATTTCCAGAAACTTTCCATGGGAAGTTAAGCTTTTGGAAATATTCCAAATTGGAAACTTTCCATGTGAATTATGGGAATTGGGGGTAATTTAAACAAACTGTTTCATATCCAAACATAAATGTACGTTCTGTTTGGTCATAAGCAGAGATCCACGATAAATAATACAATTAAAAACTTTATTGTTTATTTGTGAGTAAAACTTTATCAAGTTGTAATTATTGTATCAACAATAAATTATTTTACCGAGCAACAAAAACATGAATGTTGAGTAAAATATTACCAATTACTTATTAAGGGCTCAACCTTCAATTTAGTAAAATTCAGATTTATTCCCATGTATTCCCATATGTTCCTGTTAATTCCCATCATGACCATAGATGAGGGTGGGAACGAAGAGCGACCGGTGGATGGAGAGCTGGTTGCCTTCTGGCTCAGCTCTCTTAATGAATGTTCATCATGTTGGTTCAGAGCAGCTGACGCCACATCATCTAAAACAGCGGTACTCAATAGGCGGCCTCCGGGCCGCATCCGGCCCGCCGGCCACCTATTTGTGGCCCCCGAACTGTTATTCGTTCAGTACGTGTTTTGGTCGGGTCAACACGTGTATATCGGGACTTGTCTCCATGCCAACGATACACAGACAGCCTGTTACATCATATAGATCTTTATATTTATATTCTGTCTTTCCAATTTGTCGGCATTTTAAAGCCAGAAACATCCAACATTGGATATTTTCCACCGTGAAAAATCAAAACGTGAATCCATTCATCAGCTTCACTGCTCGATCTGTCTGTCTGTTTGAACGGAGGACTCACTCAGCGCCGACTGTGGAGAGGAGGGAGGGAGGAGAGAGGAAATCTCAGTGAGTTGAACTCCCTGGTTTAATAAAGTTAAAATTGATTGATTGTTAAATGTACTGATTATCACACTGCTGCTGAACGTGCAGCTTGGAGTAGAGATCCGGACTGGACCTGGTCTGGTCCGGGACTGGACCGTGGTCTCCCCCCAGCTGGTCTGGACCAGGGACTCTCCCCTGGGGACTGGAGGGGTCTGGACCAGGACTGGACCGGTCTGGCTCCAGTCTGGACCGGGGAGTCTGAGCTGCCACTTGCTCCGCAGAGGGAGAGTTGCAAGCGGGATAGTACTGAGAGAGCTGGGCCAAAATATAAACCGTCTTTGGCTGGGCTGCTTGTTGAAATATTGCTGGAGAAACAGGTCCATGTGAATTATGATTGGTCAGTTCTGATAACATGAAATTGGGGGTAATTTAAACAAACTGTTTCATATCCAAACATATAATGCAAACAATGTACATTTTGTTTGGTCATAAGCAGAGATCCATGCTAAATAATTTCAATTCAAAAATTTATTTTAATTTATTTTATTTAACTTTGCAGTTGTTAAATTAATCTTCCTAAATTGTTTAGGGTTCAAAACCCATTTTCAGGTTAAAATACCACATAAATATGTTTATTTAAGGGCTCAAAATTAAATTTCAGATTTATAAAAATGACATTTTTGAATTTTTCAGTAATTCCCATATATTCAATAAATGGACCTTTGAGTCACTGAAAAATATTGTTGTGGCCCTTGATGATTTGTATTTGAGTACCCCTGATCTAAAAGCTTCATTTGAATTTGGAGTAAAAAAATAAAAAAAATTAATCTAAAAAAAATCTGGCAAAGCAACAGCAGAATGATGTGAGTTGTTGGTTTATTGGGATAAAACAGCTGGTTGCTCAACTATTGATGATGAAGAGGACGAATTAAGCTGCTGTGATTGAACCAAACGGTGCAGAAAACATAGAAAACATCTCAGATTAATTTGATCTTCAGTTTCTATAAAGACTCTAATTTGCCAGGTTTGGATCCACCGTCACTGACAATCTGTCGTCTAAGAATATAAAAGCCTCAACGATCAACAATCAGGAATAGTCTGGGTGTCGCGGTGGGCGGGATGAGTCAACTCCAGTCAAACTTTATTAAAATGTGAGAGCTCTTCATCGGAGGAGCTGCATGTGTCGTTCACCACCATCAATCCATGAAGAGGCTTCCTGATTATTAGCGCCGCCGCCGACCCACGCAGCTCATCGCCGTCCTGCCGGCTTCACCTTAACGCTTCGTCTTCCTGCCAACGCCACACACACACACACACACACACACACACACAGCAGGTTTCAACGCCGGCCGGCCGCCGTTCTCTGCCTTTCATCGCCTACGGACATTATGTTTGCCAGCTGGGTGACGGCCGTTTCAAATCAGGTAATTGTGGTTTTGATCCCGGGTTGTTAACATTTTGAGCCGCCACCGGCGATCGCAGTAATAAACCTAATTGTCCCCGCTGTGGAAATTTGGCAAAAATCAAACCCTTTTTAATTATATCAAGCAGTTTAGTGACTCACATGTGCACGAGGTGGGAACAGGCTGCGGCGTTCCACCGGAGCCAGGCCAGATAAATCGACTCAAGAGGGATTAAAGGGGAAAAAAAGAAGAAATCACAAGTGCACGAGTCCTCGTCCGTCTCCGTGGACCTTTTCATATCTGAATCTTTTTGGACCCTGGAAAGAAAAGAAAAGACAGGAGCTACGTTTATGCCCCCAATCAGAAATGACAAGCAGATGGCCCAGCGCTGATCTATGGCACCACTGAAGCTTTAACTGCTGTCAGCTTATCTCCAGTTAGCTGTGATGAAGAGGAAATATGGCCGCGTTGCAGATCCTGCAGCCCAACACACACGGCCTCCATGTAGATTCTCCACATATGAGTGAGTCGGGCGCTTTGGGAGCGGCCGTTATGGCCGGCGGTATTGACGGAACGGGATTTATGGAGCAATAGGTATCGGACCAAACTGTATTCAAGGACTTGTAGAGAAGAGGCGGCGCTGTAAACAAGTAACCGCTCCACTACGTCTCTGCAATAACATCTTCACAATTAAGCCTCTGCATCGATGGCGAGCGGCGGCCGGCGGAGAGGAGGAAACCTGGCGTCGAGGCAGCGAAGCCACGAAAAAACCACTGGCAGTTTATTATTTAAGACGGGAGATGGAATGTGTTTTCTAATGATATTAGAGGTTATTTGTGGAAAAGGTCAAAGCTATTGAAGGAAAGTGTCGTGTGAGTCCTGCGACGTATGAAAAGGTCAACGGGAAAAATAAACTAATTCCAGCGCCGCGTTCGGAGCAGATGTTCCTGCTCGGACGCAGAGCGTCGACGTGACAACATCTGTTTT
The DNA here is from genome assembly GCA_030347415.2 of Decapterus maruadsi. Lineage (NCBI taxonomy): Eukaryota > Metazoa > Chordata > Actinopteri > Carangiformes > Carangidae > Decapterus > Decapterus maruadsi. The sequence goes on from CM064888.1 coordinate 1,374,450, forward strand.
CATGCATCAGATCAAAGTCTCACTCACTTCATCTGTGACCTTTTATCTCCTCGTTGCTGCTGTTTCATTACATTTATACATTTATTCACAGTGGGGGTTTAGTTTTTATTTCAATGAAACAAAAGCATGATAAACTGTAGAAAATAAGTGAAACTGAATCCCACACATTGTTTTTAGAAAGCGTCGGTGCTTCATTATCTGTGTGAGTCACGCAGGTCGAGTCCACGCTGCAGAAAGTGACAATGAGATTCATTTGCATGTTAATGAAACAGGTGGTGAAGTGATGAAGTGATGAAGTGACGGAGTGAGCGGTCGGACTCACAGAGAGAAAACTGACTTTTTACTCTTGCTTTTGTTTTAACGGCATTTATTTATTATTATTCATCTTTTATTCTTTGTTTTTATTTGTGTTCCTTTACTGTTTATTCTCATTTTATCCTGTCCTTTATCCTTTCCTATTATTTTTTATTTTTTGCCTCAGGACTTTGTGTTGCATTTTTTAATTGGATGAAAAGTGCTAGAAATGTATTTAATATGTATCCACTGTTGTTGCGCGTGCAGGTACGACTCCTCTTAATTGCCCCGCAAGGATTTGATTGATTCATTAATTTCTCCTCAGAATGAATGGAAGTTGCAGCTGGATGTGAACTGGGAGGAAAGAGGGATGTTGTTTTTTTGCAGCTCTGCAGAGGAACGAGTGACAGGTTTGACTGAGCAGAAGAAGAAAGAGTTGGAAATGGAGAGAAGCTCCGTGGAAACAGAGACGCAAAGTGACAGCATCAGACTCGCTCGGGGAAGAAACCGACCAATCAGAGCTTCTCTTTTCCTCCTCCTCCTCCAGAAGAAGTGGAGCTGAGACTCCATAAATCTGAACCTCACCCCCCCTCCTCCTCCCCTCTCCTCCTCCTCCTCCTCCTCATTGTGAGTCCCTGTGGATTAATAACGACCAACGAGCTGAAAGAGTTAAAGCCTCCATCACAGGAAAACAGATGGCACTTTGCAGCGAAGATAATTTAGCTGTTATTATATTGTGCCGTTGATAAAGCACAAAAAACGCAGCTAATGGCGAGTAATTGCTGTGTGAAAGAAGAGCAAAGAATACTAATGAAGCCGCTTCCAGACCTCGGCCTCGTCGACAGCGAGGAGAGAAAAGCCTCCGCTCACTTTCAACGACGTTTCACTCCATAAACGAAATCTCCGTCGTTGTAAACGCGTCGTAATCTCTCGCGTCCAACCGGAGCTCGTTTACAGGTTAGCGCAGGATTTACGAGCTTTGCTTACAAAACCGTTCTCATGGTTTCACTGATGTTTATGAAATATTGACGTATGGATTCAAAGCGGACTAAGAAGACGTCACATAAAGGCCGTTGGAACGAGGCCGAGGCGTCCAATCAGAACAAACACCTTAACGACGCGAACGAGGGCTTAAAGAGAAGACGTAGAGACTGAGTTATTGTTCTGTTCTCACCATAAATCACCACAGTGTTGACTGTCCAGATGGAGACGGTGACGTCATCATCTGGTTTTAGACCGTTGTGAGAAATCCTGCTGATCAATGAGTCTGATCAAATTATATTTATGTAGCTTTATCTTGTGTTTAATGTCTTGCAAAAACTGTTTCTGGCTGCGTCCTACTTTACATGTGTTATATTTGATATTTGCATGCACATCATCTTTCTTCCCCTGCAAGAGTCTTAGTGTTATAATGTTTATGAACGATATTATTTGGCATTGCATTACATTACGCACTCAACACTGGTCGTGTCTGTTAAACTAAAAGTATTTGCGTGTGCAGAATTGCTTGTTGTTCCAATAGAAAAGTGCATCTCAGGAGGTGTTGACATGAATCCTATAATATTTTGTTTAATAATAAATATTCAAAGAGCAGTGATGGAGACGTGTCGTCTTCATGTTCTGGAGATAAGACGAGCAGGACCAGCGATGGATGGTGATTGGCTGAGACAGACGTTGATGAGGTTTCCTTTGAAGGGAGCGGTGTTTACAGAGAGCAGGATGGGATATCGATCCGAGACCGTTTGATGTGTAAGAAAGTACAGATCTAAAAACAACCTGATGGATATGAAGCTACGACAAGGTCAATATGAGTTTTAACAGCATCAACTGTGACCGGTCCACAGCTGTAACGTCTCCTCTCTTTGCATTAAGGTTGGACCACAACATGCACTTTGGATTATAAAGCAAGTTTAACATGAAAGCATGTGTGTAAGATGAAGAAACTGTTGATAAGCATAAGAAGAGGACAGTGAACGCCTCATGATGCTGCAGGAGGAGGAGGAGGAGCTGCAGAGAGAAACCTTCTGCTGCCGACGGAGATGATGGAGGGATGGACGGAGGATGACAGACAGAAACAATAAACGACAAATGGATCAGTGCAAAAAAAAAGAGGAGTGGAGACGAACTCCTGGTGAAACGAACGTGACTGAACAGAGAAGAAGAAGAAGAAGAAGAAGAAGAAGAAGAGGAGAGAATTTAAAAACCAGCGACACAGTCAGCAAAACTCAGATCACCCACTGAAACCACTAAACACAATGAAGTGGAACTGTGTGTGTGTGTGTGTGTGTGTGTGTGTGTGTGTGTGTGTGTGTGTGTGTGTGTGTGTGTGTGTGTGTGTGTGTGTGTGTGTGTGCGCTGCGTGGGGAGCAGTGAAGCAGGAGCTGGAGCTCGGCCCGGGGCTTCGTCTCTGTGTCCTTGTGGATATCTTTCATCCTCCCTTATCTCGCTCTCCCTCCTTCTCATCCTTCATATCCCGCCGACGCTCCTTCCTCCCTCCTTCCCTCCTTCCCTCCTTCCCTCCTTCCCTCCCTCCTCCTCCTGAATATATTCCCATGTTCATTTTAACACTGTTCTCTCCTGTTTTTTAATCACCTTCCATCACAGACGAGCCGCTGGTTTCCAACCTGGAACCACTGACGTGAATCTAAAGGGTCAGGAGGGGATTAACAGCAGGGGGTTGAGATATTAAAATACTGCTACACAGGATCATCTACCAGGAGACATGGCTTTGTTTTATTATAATAAAAAAATCTGGCGTATCCACGACACCACATCCAGGACGCTGCACGCCAACGCTGCTCCTTCTCCGTCCTGCAGCTCCAGGTCAGAGGTTTCACAGCAACACTCTGCAGCAGACGCTCTGAACTCTGCGTACTGGACTGGTAATGGACCGTGCAACTGTTTTTCTGACGAGATGAGACTCTTTTTTTTTTTTTTGTGGACAAATATCCGTGATCATGCAGCTCAAACTGCGACTGAACGTGTGCAGCATTCATGCAGCTTCGTTGCAGAAAACTGCAGGAGCAAATGTGATTTGATGAAAGACAGAGAAAAGAAAGAGCGGTTCCCCCAAACACTCGTTTTCAGTTCTATCTTCTCGTGCAATTACGTCGCTTTGTAACGTTCACAATTAAAGCAACGGGGGAAAATGGCTGTAACCAGGCAACATTTTGAGCTTTGTCTATGTTTGTCCCTTTTATTTATTCACTGATTTAATCAGCAGGCTATTATTTACTTGTTTATTTTTACTGATCTGTTGATAATCTTGTTGTTGGTTTGCAAACATCCATATACAGCAGGTTTGTTGCTGCACGACCTGGGCTGGTTCAAGGTTCAAGAGTCTTTATTACCCCCTTCTTTTAACTCTGTTGATTAGTGCTGCACTGTCCCTATGGAATAAACTAAAAAAAAAGGTCTGAGTGCCTTTATTTATTAGAAAATGAGCAATAAACACATGCAACATTTAGCTTTCTGCAAAGATATGTGAGATTTTTGTGCTGAAAATGCGTTGAATTATGCAACCGTTTTATTGTAATCTTTAGTTCCTATAGGTGCAATGTGCAACTAGAACAGTAACACCCCGTGTATCTACTGTAAGCTACTTGTTTCATTAAAGCACAGCATCAGATCTTGCCTCAGTAACTTGAAGAAGCTCTGCCTCTGGTCGACCTGCAGATCTTCAGACAGAAGCAGGAGATCAGAGGAGAGAGCTGAGACTCCGTGGTTCAGGTCAGATTAACGGCTTCACCGCCAGAACAAAGTCTACACAGCGTCTGGCTTTTATTTTTATAAGATCCTGATTTATCATCGCCGGGTAACGAGCAGCGATCGACAGCAGCTGCAGAAACATCTGACCTGAAATAAAAAACCAACGTCGACCTCCGGGCGCCGAGAGAAACTCTGCTGCTCAGGGAAACTCGTTCAGGTGGTAAAAAAAAAAACACAGCGCCGTGATGTGACGACATCACACACATAAATAAAAGCGTGTCTCCGGCTCGGGGGACGGTTTTAAATGATGCATAATGTATAAATATTATAAATATAGGCTCCGGTTCACAGCTGAGAGGCTGCAGCCAAGTGGAGCAGACGCTGATGCAAACACGGACGGAAAGCCGGAAGGTGAGCAACGCTTTTCTCAAAAGTTGGCAAAACCACCTCATTTCATCGTCTACGGTGAAGAAGCTGAAACACAGCCACACAGTTCATTATGGTAGTATTTTGTTATTATATTAAATTATTTTTGAAATTTCAAACTCAAACTTTTTTTCCCCCAAAAAATTGTATTTTCAGAAGCCAATTTTTTAATGTAATGACTCAATTCAATATTTTATAGATATAGATGTAAAGGGACAAAGGTTTTCTTTCATTGAAGCCATAAACCATAGTTGTGGGATTAGTACTTGTGTATTTAAAGCTTTAATTGCAGTGACACAAAAACGTTAAAAGGTTAAGATGAAGATCATCTGTATCCTGAGAAGCTCCTGCACCAACAGACTGGAGAGGATGCTGAGGTACAGACTGAGAAGCTCCTGCAGCCTCCTCCTCCTCCTCCTCTTCCTCCTCCTCCTCCTCCTCCTCCTCCTCATAACTGAGGAGGTCAAAACCAGTAGAAACAGACTGAGACCAGAGCTGCACACACACACGGCCAGGCGCTGTGTGAACTAAATATAATCATGTTCTTCTTTCTCTTCTATGACTCAGTCTCTATGATCTCTACACAATCTGCACAAATTCACCAAAGTGTAAAACAACACTAAACTCACACACACACCTGATCATGTTCGGTGTGTAAACCTGCTGCTGTCGGACAGACGAGGCCAGTGTGTCTGCTGGGAGCCGACAGCAGGAGCTGTCACTCAAACAGACACACACAGACAGGCAAGACACACACACACGCACACACAGACACACACACACACACAGACACACAGAGACAGATCATATCAAGTTGTTCAGTATTTCGCCGGCATTATAACTTAACTGTCATCCTGTCAGAGAGAAGCTGCGATAAGAGCTGAGAACGTACGCAAATGTAATCGTCTCCTCCGCCTCCGCCAGCGTGTGTGTGTCTGTGTGTGTGTGTGTCTGTGTGTGTGTCTGTGTGTGTGTGGTCGCTCATCATGTTTTATTGTCTGTCTCAGTGTGTGTCTGTGTTAAAACACCTTGCAGCTTCGCTCAGGTCCAAGAACAGTCCTTTAAATATTCTGCCTGAGACTAAACCACTTGAACGATGACATCATAACGACGCTGAAGACACAACGACACGTTCATGAACTTTACGGACTCACAAGAACAAAACTGTTTTAAAGGACAATAAATGGAAAGAAAAGAAAAGAAACAAAATGAAAATCAATCAAGACAAGAAGGAACTTAAAGGAAACAGAGAGGGAATGAAAAGCAGGAGATAACGAGGAGGTGAAAAGACGACAAAGACAAAGAGACAGAGAGAGAAATAGAAATTGAAGAAAAGGTGAAGAGACGAATTAAGAGAAAATGAAGAACATCAGATTCCAGCGCCGACTCATTCCTCCTCTAATGATACAGTAATGGAGCCGCGCTGGACAGGATCATAATACCACAATTAGCCCTAATTTGTTTGAATTGAAAAGCCAATTAAAGAATTAGTGAGCAGTGTTGAAAAGTTCATCACATTATATCCGTATTACAAACGGGGGGGGGGGGGGGGGGGGGGGGGCAGGTCAGAGGGACTGACTGTACGGCGACGGCCAGAGCGGCAGGAGGGAGGAAGGAACAAACAGAGAGGAAGGAAAGACAAGGAGGAGGACGAGGACGAGGTCTTTATTGAAAACTGCAGCTGATACGAGTTAAAGGGATTAGCGCTGTAGAGAAGCAGCTCTCTGTCTCGGCCTCTTTGTGCTCCACTCCCGGCGTGTAATCTGAGCGGATTGCTTTGACAGATGGTTTCGGCGAGATTTTTTTCTCCTTTGGAGCCGTTTGTCGATGGCATTTAAGTGTTGCATGTGTTTGTGTTTGTGTGAGACGAGCTGCTGCTATCTGAACAAACAGCCTCTGCAGGGACAAAGAGAACAGGTTACTGTCGCTGAGACGTGGAGCTCTTATCGAGGAGACGAGATGCGCCGGCTTCAGGACGCTTCAGGACGCTTCAGGACGCTTCAGGACGCCCTCGCTGCCTCCGCTGCCTCCGCTTTGTGTCGGCGGGTTCAGGTTTTAAACGGATGGAGCCTCAGATACACACGAGGAGACACTGTACTACACAAGGCTGTTGTTTAGTGTTGCACGGCTGCAGGAGGTCGTTTAGTATCATAAATAAAGTAAGTTTTCAGAGTTCAAACTTTTGTCTCCATTACAAGGCTCTGATCTTCTTCTTCTATTGATTGATTAGTTATCAGCTGCAATGGAGCATGGGTGTAATGAAAAAAATCTAAATATTCCGATTTGTTTCAATCGATACTGCTTTCCCCCAGCTATCAGATTTTTTTTATTTTTTTGAAATAAAATATGTACAGAAATACAAAAACACAAGGGGGGGATAAGCACTACTTAGTCTTATTTTTTTCATTTCTTCATGCAAAATTCCTGCCAATGCTTGTATTTCTTCAGAAAGCCCATGTTAAGCATGTAACAGCATGTGTTGCTATGTGCTACAATTTTCTTACAAATAAATTCTTTCAAAGAAACTCAATATATCGTTGTTCCTACAGTATCGCAATATATCGCAATATATTGTATCGCTGCCCCTGTATCGTGATACGTATCATATTGCCAGATTCTTGCCAATACACACCCCTAATGGAGCATGGATGTGTAATGGTAAATCTGAATATTCCTTTGTTTCAATCACTGCTTTCCCCCCCAGCTATCAGAACTCCTTCTGTTTGTGTAATGTAATGTCTAGCCCTCCACCTGCAGGATGCCCCAGGTGTGACACAACTCAGGTTCCTCAGGTGTAAATGTTCAGTCTCCCCATCGTCTCAGTCTTTTCTTCACCGCCACCGCGCGGGTGAGGACTGACCTTTCCTTGCAAGGAAATAAAGAGCGTGTCGGCGGCAGAAGTCTCTATTTCATGATTCACCACCAGCAACGACAGATGCATCAGTCAATACTACAGGTTTTTCTGCAGAGCTGATCAACAGTTCTTTATTCAGGAGGAGACGATCAAACTGAATTCACATTTCTTTGTTATTCTAGATTCAAATCTGAATTTTAAGGCACAAAAATGATTAAAAACTCAAACACAAACAGACGCAGTTTGCTCAGACTCTCAGTGACGCAGCCTCTCCTCCATCTCATCCTGAACCGTCACATGCTGAGGAAACAGTCGTCCAACCGCTACGAAAACCGATGCATCATCATCGTCACTTAAGAAACTTCTGAGCGCTTCAAGTTATTTTCATTTTCTTTTTTTTTCTTTTGCCTCGTGTATCAGATGTTAAACGCTTTGACCTCCTTCGTTTCCAACGACTCCCTTGAACTTGACTTTTGATTTTGTCAGAAATCTTTTCTTGTTTTTTTTTTTGTTCTCCAATTTTTTGTTGGAGAAACGAACGCTGGTCTTTTTGAGTCGTTGCCGTCACACGCTGACAGATTTATTGTCGTCGCTGTGTCAGATGTCACAACAACAACAACAACAACAACAACCGTCTCCAAAACTATCAAATTAAATTAACAAACAGAACAGAAAAGTGTGGAAACGCTGCGACGGGGGAGAAAATAATAAAAAAAGTGTGTCTTTGTGTAAAGAGAATAAACAAACTCACACATTAAGTCCAAAGAAATGAGTTCTTTCATAAAAAGCTTTGTAACAAAACTCAGAGGCAATTTCATTTCCTACAAATTAAAATCTATTCGTCCGTCGAAACGAGTCAGAAAAATAAACGATGTTTTAATTTCAGTCTCTGCAACGTTTTAACTTTTCAAATATATTTAGAGAAATGAAACAAACATATAATATATTTATAGAAATGAAACAAACACTTGACTTTGTTTTCATTCAGTCCCCAACACGGCTGTCATCTGCAGAGGTTAGGACAAGGTGTAAGAAAGGTAACAGAAACCAGCGTTGGAAAGACACACACACACACACCTTCAAAAAAACTCCAACTGAGCTGTGTGTTTCTATCCCAGCCACACACACACACACACACACACACACACACACACGGCTGTCAGCAGCAGAGTCTCTGAGGACCGAGGATCATGGGAGCTGAGAGAAAGGTCAGGCCGAGCAAGAAACCAGCTGGGCCATAATTGACACACACACACACACACACACACACACACACAAACACACACACACACACACACACACACACACACAAACACACACACACACACAGAAAAAGTCATCTCTGGCACGGAGACGTATTGATCTCAGTCTTTTCTTCTTCTTCTCACCTTTTCTCTCTCCTCGTTGCATCACCTCTGTTCTCCTCATCCCTCCCTTCCTTCCAGTCTTTCTCCTCTTTCTCTCCTTCTTTCACACCTTGTGTCACTTCATTTTAATATCATCATTAGGAAAACACATGCACGCACCGTCCTGTTGTCTGTGAAAGTCACTATAACGGCCTTCAGGTAACCCGTAGCTGGTGTTTTTACCGTCCTGTTGCCTGTGAACTCGTACTTCAGATGGAACTCGTACCAGATGGAACCGGTACGACTTCACAGGAAGGAAAAACACGAGTTAGGAGTTTCCTTGAAGGCACCATGAGTTAGCAGCCCCCGCCCTCGTCAGGCATCTATTGGTCCTCGTCCCTACGTCACCACATTCACGATGCAGCGATGCATCCCTTGGCTGCACACACAGCCCTTCATGCCGTTCTCTCTCCTCATTGGATAACACTTGTATCCCACAAGGAAAGTTTTCTCCTGGTTTCCAGCAGAGCAGAGAGACGGAGAGACCAGACACTCTATGGAAGTGATGCTGACCATGGAAAATAGGAACATTTAGGACTTAGAGGAACTAAAACACACACCAGACACCCTGCAGCGATCGTTTCATCTGGTCTATTTCTCTGCAAGCGATTGCGTCCTAATCTTGACCCTTCAAAATAAAACACCACGACTGACACCTTCAGAACGACGGGGACACGTCTGCTGCTTCCGTTACGTTCATTTACTTTTACGAAATGAAAAAAAAAAGCACATTAATCTTCAGAGAGGAGCACAGGTGTTTAATAATATATACTATATAGTGGAGGAGGGAGGGGTGGAGGGGGGGGGGGTGATGAGGTAATACTTAGAAACTAAACTGATCACATACAAGATGAGTCTGACTGGAATCCCTGAACAGGAAGAGAGATTAGGAGAGAAAAGTGAGATTCTGACTGAGTGTGTGTGTGTGTCTGTGCGTGTGTGTCTGTGTGCATGTGCGTGTGTGTGTCTGTGCGTGTGGTGTTAAGCTGAGCCTTCTCACCTCTAACAGGAAGTACAGAGGGACTTCTTCACACTCTCAGGTACATTAACAGTATTTTGTCCAATTAAGCTTCACAAAAACCACACAACCTTTCACACTGTGGTGACAGGTGTCAGTGTGTGCGTGTGTGTCTGTGCGTGTGCATGTGCGTGTGTGTTTGTGCATGTGTGTTTTTTCCATGACGGAGTCGAGTCACAGAAGCAGCAGCTACAGGAAATGAAATCAGGTGACGAGTTAACAACATGGATCAGAGTCAGACGATAAGCAGGTGTGTGTGTCTGTGTGTGCGTCTGTGTGTGTGTGTGTGCATGAGCCATTCGACCCGACTCAACGACCTTTTAAAGAGCAGCACTGATGCAAACACACACATCCATATTCATCTGCACGTCATCGTAATTAAAGTGCAAGGAACACAAATACCTCCATTAATGTTAATGACATCTGCTGCTGCGCGTGTGTGTGTGTGTGTGTGTATGTGTGTGTGTGTGTGTGTGTGTGTGTGTGTGTGTGTTCCTAAATGTTACAGTGAATCTTACTTCAGCTGATTACATTAAAACACAAACATGAACATGATGATTAGTACTTAGTGATGCAGGCGAGGTCACTGTGTCCACATGAGAGGACAGAAGGACAGAAGGACAGAAGGACAGAAGGACATGTGGACGGAGTCAGCTGCTCTAGAATACAAGTCAAAGACTGAAAACACGGTGAGTTTTAAGGGAATATTTGCTGCATTATGAAGCTTGGAGTTAATCACATGACTGAAATGAGGAATAAACATCATTATAACGCGGCGTCAGTGACTCATCTAATCGTCCACAAATGTCACGACTACGTCGTCGTTCAAAGTCAAAGTGGTTTCTCAGACTTCACTCAACAACATGTGAGTCATAATAAATACTTCCTGTATGTTTCTGAATGACCACGTAGAGCAAATGAACAAACCACATCACACAGTGCATGGTTATGTGTCGTTGTTGTCGTCGTAAATATTATTAAAGTTTAAAAGTTCAAAATAAAAGTTGTGTTATCTCCACAGCTCTTGATTACTCTTCAGCAGCTCGTTATCTGAACCATATTCTTGTTTTCCAGCAGAAATGATTGCATCATCATTATCATCATCATCATCATCATCATCATCTTAAGCAGCAGCAACAGTTGTTATGAAACAGCATCATCACCACAATCACCATCGTAATTATCAACAAAACACAACTTCATCATCATCATAACACACGTTAATAATACGCTTCGATTATTCTCATCATCAACATTGTCTTCATCATCGTCTCCACCGTCGCCACGGGGATCCTCTTCTTCTTCATCATCATCCTCTCACAATCATCTTTAACGCTCATCAGCATCAGTAATTTTCACTATCGTCCCGACAACGACGACATCATCAATCTTCATTATTTGGAGCAAAACAAAAAATCAAGTTTTATCAGCACCATTCAGCGCAATCATCACCGTCTTCATCCTCATCATCCTCATCATCATCAGCATCATCATCATCATCAGCATCATCGCTGCTGCTTCTCTCAACGTAAACACTCTCAGCAAAACCCTCACTCTGCATCCGATGAGCTGCTCTCAGCCAATAGCGTGCCAGCAGCCTTCCAGCCCGCCGGACGCTCCGGACGCCGCAATTATACGGACAATTACAGCAGGATCCACAGCTGCTCCCGCTCAGTGCTGCCGCCTGGCTTCCACGGCGGGAAACCAGACAGACAGATAGATACGTAGATAGACAGATAGAGTGGTGCAGCATCAAAGGACAGGAAACAGAGTGGCACAACGCCGCCGTCACCGCCATCGCCACGGTGACTTTAACCAGCGTTTAGTGGGTTGATACCTGGGTCATCGGCCCAGAGGGAACAACACAGGAGCAGCAAGAAACCCACACAGCAGCAAACACACACACACACACACACACACACACACACCAAGTCTGCACAAAGCACTGAAACCGAGGCAGCATCTCTCACACACACACACACAGACACACAGAGAGCGCGGTAAACATGGCGTCCTTACCTTCCTGCACCGCCTGGAACGGGTTGTTGGGCTCGATGAGTTTGATGGAGTGCGTGATCTTCTCGCTCTGCAGGATGTCGTCGCTCAGACTGAGGTCGGACACGGCGAGCTGGAACACCTCATCGTCCCGCACGGCGTTCTCCTCGAATATCGCACCTGGACAGGAAGAGACAGGAGGGGGCGGGGCCATTAGCATCATTATGATTATTATTATTAATAGACAGATGAGCACTCGTGGTTTTCTTTCTTCAGGTCAATGATGTTCTTTAGACACTTTGAAAGTTTCAACAATGTGAACCTTTTCTAGATTTTGTCTTTTCTTTTTTTCTTTCCCTTGTTTTTTGTCTGTTTCTGTTTTTTGTTTTCTGTTATCTGTTTCAGAAGAGTCAAATTCTTGGCATCGAGCTAATAAAACATCTAAAGGAGATTGCCGAGACTAAAAACAGGTTCTGAACTGTCCAACACATTATTAAAAACTGGAAGGAGAGTGGGGGAAACATCATCTTCAAGGAGGAAACGTGGTCCAATGTGACCACAGAGTCCAGACCTGAACCCACTGAGAATCAATGCAACTCTGGACGGGAATAAATGACATTGCAGAAAATCATTGAAACGATGCCACAGCAAATACGTGCCATAAGCAAAGTTAAAGGCGGTCTAACGAAATATTAGAGTGTGTGACTTTTCTTTGGACGGGCCGTGTAGACTAATGTCAAGTTGTAGTATTGTCTATACTGAACTGAATATGACACTGAACGTTCACCTCCATCACTTTGACATGAAATGCAGCGTGTGATTAAACTCCTTTATTCCAACTCTGAGCAAGATCAACTAGGAAATGCAAAGAGAACAACATGTCACACTTTCTTCGTTATAACTGAATAAATCAAGCCCATTATAGTCTCCAAACCCAATTATGGAGCAGAATTATGTTTAAAAGCAGAAATCTTCCCTCAGAGGCTCCGTTACAGAAACACCATGTGCCTTGTTTCCTGTGTAACGTGCAGGTCGCTAATTAAGTGGTTCACTCATGCAGACGTGGAGGAATTAACAATCAGCCGCCGTGGAAACGACTCCACTCCACTGACACTTTAACAACACGCTGGCAAACGTGCAGATCCAGAACCTGCAGGGGGGGGGGTAGCCTGCTGGAGGTATGGGGTGGTGTGATTTAATGAGGGAACCCAGAACTGCAGGATCCTGTCAGTGCCGACGGTGCATCGTGCTACAAAAACCAGTAATCATGACAAAGATTTCCATGGCAACGTATAATCATTATGCTTAAAAAAAAAAAAAACAGTCGTCAACTTTCATCAGTGCACATTGAGTTGAGCTGCATCACAGCAGCAGCAGCAGCAGAGAGGTAAAATTAGACCAAATGAAAATTACACGTGTTCTTCATATCAACACACAAACACACACAAACACACACACACACACTGAAGCCTCGGGCTATTTCCAGAACAGAGACCACAACACATTTCTTCTTCTTCTGTTTCCTCCTCTCTGCCTCATTAGCAAGTCAGATTAGCACGTTTGTTTCCACAGATTAGCTTTAACCGTTTACCACCACCGTAAATTGTTAGGAATGGTGAACAACAAGGTCACAGGGGTAAATAATTAGTGCACTGTATTATTTATAATCTTTACACATTTACATTTGGTAAAGAGCCGTTTTGTATGTTCTTTAAAAATTAAAAATACATAGCCTACGTGGAGATATTCACGTATGAATATCCCTACCCTGCTAGAGGTGTAGCCAGGTGTCTAGGCTGTATGTATAGGTTATTTATGAAAGTGTAAATAAAACTTAGCTTTGATAGAAGTTTTACACTCTTCTTCTAATTTTCTGCCGAGACAATGAAGATGAAACTTTAACACAACGTTGAATCAAAGCAGCCATTAGCTCCTCATCAGCCGACATTAGCAACTTACAGCAGGTGTTAGCTCCTTAAACCAGGTGTTAGCACGTGTTAGCTTGGCCAACTTTCATCTTCTGGCGTGTGACGTCACGCGCTTTCACGCCATAGATATGTACATTCCGGTGGTTTTGCCCATAGATGACGTTGGAAACTTGTGGATATATTTATGCTTTTACGCCATAATCAAACTTCAAACACCGCCGCTCGTCCTCGCGGCGCGGCAGACTCTCAGGTAACTGATAATCCTCATGTTGATTGGACAGCTGCTCCAAAGCCTGCTAGTGGGCTACCAGCCAATCACAGCACAGTAGGGCGGGACTTGACGTCCTGCGACCCCACAAGACAGCGGCACGGTGACGGTGCGTAGCGTCATCACAGCAGCGCGCGCGCTCTCGGCCCTCGGTTTAAATACAACTACAGCTGCTTTCATCTGGATCAAACAGTCATAACATGGAAACACACGTCACTGTATGACCATAGTAACAGCAAATGTATTTGTGTGTCAAACTTAAACATATTTTCTAAGACTTTAATCATTGTTTTCCATGTTTATGTCTAATATCCTTAAAATATAATGAACAATGTTAACAGATGGAGTATGAAATAAAGACATAATTTCATTTGCAAATATCTTCATTATTTGACCTGCTCAATCAGTAATTTTAATCAGCTTAAATATCTTTGAGAAAGAAATACAACCCATAAAATGTACATTTCCATTTGCCAAAACCTGATTCCAGACTTCCAGACTTTGTAACATAAAGTTTTTTTTCTGCCTCAAAATGACTGGGTTTCATTCAAGAGGATTAGATTTGACAGATTATACTTGACCCAGTCCCTTCAACCTGTTGAAATACCTTTAAATGACCCATACATCCCATAAAATGTATATTTCCACCTGCCAAAAGGAGCTTCCATCTCCTTCCTTGTAACATAAATGGGTTTTCTGCCTCAAAAGGAGCAGGTACCTGAAGTTGGCAGCGCCGGCTCCGTACAGCAGGGGAACTAAATCTAGTTTAATCTAATTATGACCTAAGGAGATCGATGGCAACTATCCAGAACAACAACTTGCTAAACAGTGAGTCCTCCATATTTAGTTTTTTTATCCTGTGGTTTCTCCTACACATCCCACCTGCTGATGAAGGTCATGTGACGTGACAGGAAGCTACGGAGCAGCTGCTAAATGGACCTTGTAGTGAGGTGGTTTTCTCAGCATGGCGGGGAAAGAGCCTCAGCGCACGAGGAAAACGTTTGGACACAGATGAAGCGTTTTTTTATTTTGATTTTATTTTTTTAGTAAACACAGCTCTGCATGTTGTTGTTGAAATGATGCATGTGTTTAATTCTCCTGAACTGGCTGAAGGGGAAAAACAGTGCAGAGACATATAAGAGACTACAGCAGCTCTCTGTGGCTTCTGACGCATTTAAAGGGATAGTTCAACATTTTGGCAAATTGGCCCATTGCCATAACCCCTATAGTCATAGCAGTAGGTTCGTTGTCTTTAATTGTCGGTGAAAGATATTTTTAGAACAGTGGAGCAGAGCTGTGAGCTGCTCAGAGCTACGCTACGGAGGCTCATGGGATTTCTTGGTTTCCCTCATCAAACTCATCAAATACACAATCCAACAACTCCACAACGCTCTGGTGGACAAGTTGTGACCTGCACATTCACCACACTATGAGATAATAACACAACGTTACCACACAGAGTTGTTTTAGAGGGAAATACATGTAAAACCACTGATGCACGTTGCCTTCAGGGACAGTTTTTCATCATCAGTCTCTGCATTTCCCTCTAAAACAACTCTGGATTATTTGATGAGTTTGAAACCAAGAAATCCCATGAGCTTCCGTAGCGTAGCTCTGAGCAGCTCACGGCTCTGCTCCGCCGTTCTAAAAATAGCTTGCACCAACAATTAAAGGTAACGAACCTACCAAAGTTCACCAAAAATGTTGAACTATCCCTTTACGTACAACTGGGAAATCAAAGCAAACCATGTGAACTACAAAGACACACACACACATACGGTGCAGAAGGTGATGAACGGTTTGATGAATGAACCTTTCCAGATTCTGTTCAATTTGTCATGCACAATTAAGAAAGCCTTGCCCACGACTAAGAATTCAATTTGCCAGCCTGCTAGAGCTCATTCAGCTCCGCTCAGGATCCAAATGAACTCTGCTCAGCAGCGTGAGCCTCCTCGCGCTGAAGGTTCGAAAGGCGGCCTTCGAGTCAGGTGGTGGTGGGTGGGGAGGGAGGGAGGGGGGGCTTCTCGGGACTGGACCAATCAATCATCCTGCTTTTTGAAATTGCAGTCAGTCAGTCAGACATTTTCAATTAAGAGTGAGTCTTGTTGCACCTGTCAGACACACGAGCAGGTTTAAACGTCTCCATCATGGCGGCGGCGGCGGTGGCAGCAGCCTGGGGGAGACGCACACTGCAACAAGTTTAATTAGTTTAATGAGCGCCGGGGGTGCAGGAGGTCGAGTCTGGACCCGGTACGACTCAGTCTCCTCCCTCCTCACTCAGACTCTCTAGTGGGTGAATTAAAAGGATCACTTCACCTGAGTTACACACATCTCCATCTTTTTTCTTTCTTTCGTTCTTTTTTTATTCGTGCAGCAGCAGCAGCAGCTCAGCACAGAGGAGGAGGAGGAGGAGGAAGAGGAGGAGGAGGAGGAGGAGGAGGAGGTGAAGGACGTTCACTGTGGATTCTCCAGAGCAGCAGCAGCAGCAGCCGCACTGTTTCTGAAAAGAGATAATGAATTTTTATCTGTTTCCTGTGCTGTGGGCTGCACACACACACACACACACACCCACAGTGACACACACAGACACACACACTCGACTCCATATACTATATTCAGCTCTATTGTGCGGTTGAATCTGTATCTCACCCCCCAACCAGAACAAGATGGATCACATGTTAAAGAGAGCAGGAGGAGGGACAGGGAAGTCTGTGCATCCTCCTGAACACTTTCCAATTTCAAAGCCTGCAACCTTCTCATCATAAGGCAACAGTGCATGAATGGTACACTAACCCCCCCCCCCCCCTCCAGACCCTACCCCCCTTGTCATGCCTCCTTCTCATCACTCTAAGTGCCACCAATCACTCCATCCTCGCTCCTCGACCTCGACTCGGTTTTTCCAGGACTTTAAAATGGAGGAGGCCTCGTTTCTCTGCCCCCCCCTCCCCACCCCGACTCCTCGTCGTGAGGATGCACAGATTGAGACAATAATAAAGACCAATCCGTGGACTGAATATGCATGTGCAAATATATTTCAATAAGGTGTTGAATTTAATTCTGATCTTTGTACAACAGCTCAGCGTTTCTCCTCTGCTCCTCCCTGAAGGTAATTTCCTGCTACTACAGCTCCAGCATGTGGAAACAGATGATTCAGCCTTTGCTTCCCTTTAACTGATCAGGAAATGTTTCACAACGAGGACATTAAGGTCTCCAAATACTCTCGCAGGAGGGCTTTAAAAAAAAACGTGAATCTGCTCTTTCTTGGGTTTGTAGTACAAGAACACACACAAAGACAGAAACAGTCTGTACATGAGTCGTCGTGCCAAGATGCAACGCTTGACATTTCAGCATAAATTTGCACATTTCTTCTTGATCCTTAAGGTCAGATTATTGAATTTGTGATTTAGCTGAATCGCTAATAAATGCCACAGAAAACGAGGGGAAATCCTGTTTAAGTTAAGAGAGTGGAAGTGTGATTTGTGCGTCCGTGGCCTTAAAAACATTCCTGTGCTGCAGGAAACTTCACACCAACCTGCAGCTGCCAAACGCACTCCGACGCCAGGGATGCAAAAAACTAAACTAATGTATTGTAGATTGATGAGGTTAATCCTCCTGTTCCTCCTGGGGCAAGGAAGGGAGGATGAAGAGAAAGATGGAAGGAAGGAAGGAAAAATAGAAGGAAGGAAGGAAGGAAGGAAGGAAGGGGAAAAGGATTGTGGAAAGAATGAAGGAAAGATGGAGGGAAGGAACAGATTCATTCAAGGAAGGAAGAAAAAGGAAGGAAGGGAAAAGGGAAGGAAAGAAGATGGAGGGAGGGAAGAGATTTGTTCAGGGAAAGAAAGGAAAGGAAGGAAGGAAGGAAAGAGAGAAAGATGGAGGAAGGTAACAAATTTGTTCAAGGAAAGAAGGAAGAAAGGGGAAGGAAAGAAAGATGGAGGGAGGGAACAGATTTGTTCAAGGAAAGAAGAAAAAGGAAGAAGGAAGGAAGGAAGGAAGGAAGGAAGGAAGGAAGGAAGGAAGGAAGGAAGGAAGGAAGGAAGGAAGGAAGGAAGGAAGGAAGGGAAAAGGGAAGGAAAGAAAGATGGGGAAAAGGTAGAAGGAAGGAGGGAACAGAGTGGGTCAGAAAAAGGAAGAAGGAAGGAAGGCAGTGAGGGAAAAGGGAAGGAAAGAAAGATGGAGGGATAGGAAACAGATCAGCAATTGGATCAAAAGAGGAAGGAAGAAGAAGTAAGGACGAAGGGAAGGAAAGAAAGAAGGAAGGATGGAGGGTTAATCAGGGTTCAGGTTTTCCGTCCCGGAGCTGGAGAGTCAGTGAAAGCGTCTGGTTTACTCTGGGATTTAGAAGCTTGTGCGATCCGCCACCATAAACTCCGGCTTCTTGCAGGACCTATTAATCTGTGGAAAAGCCTTTATGGAGGCAGTGACTCTCAGTAGGTGACAATATTCTCTGATTTTATTATGAGCAACCTGCTGCCAACCGAAAAATATATATATGTATTAAAAAATACCCAAAGATTTTATTTCTAGAGAGGTAAACTACATTTACTCACAGGATGACAGGAGGTTTAATGGATTTCTCTTTACTTCTTTAAACTCATGCCTGAACTTGTGGGTTAAGAACTTTAACGTAGACGTTAGTTTCATCCATTAGTGGAGACACTGTAGTGTATTAAACAAACTTTCTTCATTTGAGTTTCTTTAAGTTGATTAGACAAGATTATGCTGTTCCTGCTGATCTGAGCTCCAGTGTCAGCAGGAGAAATGTCTTTCATTTGCTCTGAGACACGTACTGTAGACAAATGAAACCACACCTGTCAGATCAGTTTATGAAGACGTGAGGTGGAAAACATGTCGTCTGGATCAACACGTGCATCGGAATCATTCATTTTCTTTGCTGAAGTAAAAGGTATAATACTCTATATTTCATGTACAAACCCTGCTTTAAATGCGTTGTGTAGAAGTACATACAATATACATGTCGTGTACTACAGTATAAAGCTGTGTTCTACATGTGTCTGCAGAGCGTGTGTTGAAGAGTAAACAGCAGCGACAGAACTGAAGTCAATCAGACGAGCGTGTACGGCCTCGGGTGGAGTCGATGTGCGACATCGACTTGAAACAGACAAACCACCGCACGCTGTGACACCGACACGGAGTTTACTGAAACTCACCGGGAGCCAACATGCACAGGTGGGCTTAAAGGGATATTCACCCAAAATTAAAATTGCACTCATTATCTTACCCCACCCTCATGTGGACTAAGGGCTGGGAGAAGTTTCAGAGTCTCCGTGGCTTCTCTGGGTTGCAAATGGACGCCAACTGTTTTCGTAACAAAAAGACACCCCCAAAAACATCCAAATACCTCCATGCTGCTTGTATGCAAAATTGGACCAGGAAGAAGAGCTTCTGCTACAAAACCAGCTTCAAATACGGACTTATTTAATTTTTTTCGGAACAATTTCTCATGTTAAGGCTTCAATAGAAGACAGACATTACATACAAGCAGCATGTGGATGTTTTTTGGGGTGTCTTTTTGTCACAAAGACAGTTGGTGTCCATTTGCAACCGTTACATGGACATGCACTGCTACGCCGAGACCCTGTAACTCAGAGAAGCCACGGAGGAGACTCTGAAACTTCTCCCAGCCCTTAGTCCACATGAGGAGGGGTAAGATAATAAGCAATGCAATTTGAATTTTGGGTGAACTATCCCTTTAAAAGACTAATCTCCAACATTTTGATATGTATATGCATGAGTCCAAGTGAGTGTGCAGGTGGTTGGTCTATCCACCGTCCTTGGACACCTTCATGTCTGCGGAGGTTTAAACTGAATCATATATTTTATAATTCAAAACTCGCTGCATAAATCAAACAGCAACAATATCCGAGCTGTGAAATGAATGTGCAACAACTGAAGGCAGCTGACGTTTTTTGTCCTGTGAGTATCAGAAATATTCATATAAAATACCTCAGATATCCAACCTGCAGCTGATTTCATACTGAATATCTTTGTCTACTTGATTTTAACCGCCTTTCTTTCTTTCTTTCCTCCTTTCAGCACCACGGACAGAGCCGAGCCTCCACCACCGAGCTGCTCTCCTCCTTTCAGCACCAAGGACAGCGACTCACTCCCAGGTCCAGTCCGACTCCTCGCAGCTGACACAAAGAAATGAAAGGAACCTGGATATAATTGTGGAGGACGATTCACAGTTTCTTTTTCTTTCCTGACAGGCTGCAGCCGTGGACAAATATACTGGGCTGTCTCAGTCACTCAGCTCTGCAGCCAAATAAAGAGACTGTCAGTCATCTCTAGAACAGAGTACACAGGATGTCCATGACTGCCATTCAGAGGTATATTCTAGAGAGGCTGGGACTTTAACTTTGATACCGAGAAGGAGGGGGAAATCTGAAAAGGATCTTTTTCCTTTTTTTTTTTACTCTTTCACCCTTCAATCGATGGAAATTTCTGCACGCTGTCGATGCTTTTAAACTCACCGGCCTTCTCCCTCTCATCACTCAGCAGATCCATTCCTATTAAGGGCTTAATCAGTGGTGATACAAGAGGTGTCATTTATCTTTTAAGCTGCCCAGTGGCAAATCACTGCTAGTTAAAGCCACCAGGGAGTTGGAGCAGCAGCAGCAGCAGCAGCAGCAGACGACCACGGCCACCACTGGACACCACCACACAAATTATTCTTTGTCTTTTACATTTTACTTGACAGGGACATTGAAAAGGTCTCTCCCTCCCACCGAGAGGTGACGACCTGATTACTCAGCGCCTCGACATGAATACTGATGAGAGAAGTCCTGGTTTTAAGTCCAATTCTGACTCACACAATAGAAAACCATCGATACGCAGTTAAAACAGCAGTAAATCTTGTTGTTGGAGAGATTTAACCCTTTGTTGTCCCTCTGGGTCAAATTGACCCAATATGTTCCCTTCCTCCATCCTTCCTTCCTTCTTTCCACAATCCTTTTTCCCTTCCTTCCTTCCTTCCCTCCTTTGTTCCTTTCGTCCTTTCTCTTTTGATCCAACTGACCTAATCTGTTCCCTCCCTCCATCTTTCCTTCCTTCCCTTCTTCCTTACCTCTTCCTTTTTGATCTGTTCACTCCCTCCATCTATCTTACCTTCCTTTTTCCCTTCCTTGTTTCCTCCCATTTCTCCATTCGCCCTTCCTTCCTTCCTTCCTTGACCTAATCCGTTCCTTCCTTCCATTTCTCCTTCCTTCAGTCCTTCCCTCCTTTGTTCCTTTCGTCCTTTCTCTTTTGATCCAAATGACCTAATCTCCATCTTTCCTTCCTTCCTTCTCTCCCTTTGTCCTTCCTTCCCTTTGTCCTTCCTTCCTTCCTTCCTTCCTTCCTTCCCTTTGTCCTTCCTTCCTTCCTTACTTCTTCCTTCCTTTTTGACCCAATCTGTTAACTCCCTCCCTCCATCTTTCCTTCCTTCCTTCTCTCCCTTTGTCCTTCCTTCTTTGTCTTCCATCTATCTTACCTTCTTTTTTCTTCCTTCCTTCCTTTTTGACCCAATCTGTTAACTCCCTCCCTCCATCTTTCCTTCCTTCCTTCTCTCCCTTTGTCCTTCCTTCCTTCCTTCTTCCTTCCTTTTCGATCTGTTCACTCCCTCCATCTATCTTACCTTCCTTTTTCCCTTCCTTCTTTCCTCCTATCTCTCCCTTTGTCCTTCCTTCCTTCCTTCCTTCCTTCCTTCCTTCCTTCCTTCCTTCCTTAACCCTAACCCTAACAGGAGGGTTAAACCCAAAGCTTGTCAATCGAACATCATCAGTGAATGATGAAGCTGCCGTCTAACTCTGACTCACACGACACAAACCATCTATATTTGGTTAAAACTGCTCTAAATCCTGTTTTCTGAGAGATTAAATCCAAAGCTTGTCAATCGAACATCATCAGTAAATGATGGGATGGAGGCGCTGCCGTCGCCGGCCAAGCGGGGTCAGGTGTTTGCTTTCACACTCACTCTGTTTAACCACCAGTCTAAATTATTCTGCTCCTGAGCCAGAGGGAGATTTAATAAGCAAAATGAATAATGTGGAGCCTTAAAATGCTGCAAAACACAAAGTACAACAACAACAACTACTCCAAGATTTATAAGATGCAGGATTTTGGATGACTTTTTATTTTTATTTTTTTTATCCCCCCTGAGTCCAAAGGAAGCATGAGGCCAGTGGTGAGACAGCAGAGCAGAGCAGAGCAGAGCTATTATCATGATTAAACAGCCCAAATAAGTAACGTTGTAGGTCTGTGACCAACAGGAGGAGGGCGAGCCGCCTCGTCCTTCTTTCACAACACAAACTCTGTTTCTGGACCGTCAGACGTCACACAAACACACAAACACACACAAACACACTGACAGATGTGAGATGGTGAGCTGTCACTCTGCCAATAGCAGCAGCAGCCTAATGCAAATGAAATGTGCATCTGCTGAGATTACCTCCTCCACCGCGGACACTTTGGCTCACGTAACAAATAACTTTATACAAGACTCAGGAGATAATTCGGTTCAGACGCAACCGCAGACTGCAGCTGCTAAACTGTTGAACGCCACCTCCACCACCGCCACCGCCACCGTGCAGAATGGATCCAACTTGTATGAGAAGCTGGAAAAACTTTAAATTAAGCTGGAAGCAAAGTGTCGAGACAACACAAAGATAATCACACGTAGCAAGTGGAGTGTTCAACCTTCAGTATCTGCAGCGAAACACACCAGTAATTAAGACGCCGTTATAATTCTAGAAAAAGGCGGCGGCTGGCAAACGATACAGCAGCTACGCGATGCACGACTTGGCTGCTGCAGGTGCACGTGGACACATGACGACAACCCAGCTGGGTTCGTCTGGGAGGAGGAGGAAATAACAGCAGCTGAACAAAGAGAAGGAAAACACAGCAGCAGCAGAGACGCAGACTCAGGTGAGATGTGACGAAACACAGGAGCTAATAACTCCGTCGCCTCCAGGAAGGAAACAGATTAAAATTATTTCATTAGGAGGAATTCA
Organism: Decapterus maruadsi; assembly: GCA_030347415.2. Taxonomy (NCBI): domain Eukaryota; kingdom Metazoa; phylum Chordata; class Actinopteri; order Carangiformes; family Carangidae; genus Decapterus; species Decapterus maruadsi. The sequence goes on from CM064888.1 coordinate 1,397,358, forward strand.
AATTTTCCCACAGAGAGATTTAAAACTTTGAGTCCCAGGCCACACACCCTGTTTTATTGTTCCCTTGTAAATAAACAGAGGATTCTGGGATGTTTTCAGGAAAGTGACTGGATTTTCAATTATTAAAGGAATAGTCCAACTACTAAACTTTATATGAGAGCTAAAGCTAAAGAGACACACAGCCGAGACCCAAACTGTTCTCATTAAAGGAATAGTTCACCAAAAAAATGAAATTCAGTCATTAGTAACTGACCTCACACAAATAATCCATAAAACTACACAACAACCCTTTAATATTCCTCGTCCACTGCAATCCAAGTGTCAGGACACTTGGATTGCAGTGTGGAGGAATATTAAAGGGTTGTTCTGTAGTTTTATGGCCCTATTGCTCTCATCTAAAGTTTAGGTTGAACTAGGAACCGGCCTCCCGGGTCCAGATGACCTTTGAGGAATAAAACACTACTCCAGAGTATTCATCAGCATGAGGGGGAGTCACTAATGATTGAATTTCATTTTTGGTGAATTATTCCTTTAATTCAAGATACTCCATCTCAGACTTGATGGTTGTGTAACTGACCCACAGTGTTCAGCAGCAGCTGTGAGCTCAGAAAACTATCATAAGAACTAAATCACATCTGTCCTGAGCACAGATCCTCCTCTTCTTCACACAAACAAACAACCTCATCAGTCTTCATCCTCCTCCTCTTCCTCTTCCTCCTCCCGTCCCCACAGACCGAGCACCAGACCTTTAGAGCTGTAAACTCTGCGCTGCTCTGATCTCACCTCTTCCTCCTTAACTCACCTCATTAGTCATGTAAAGTGTGTTTGAAGTGCTCTATAAATAAAAAGTATTAAAAGCACCATGACACAATTTCACAGCCTCCTCTCTCTCTCTCTCTCTCTCTCTCTCTCCTCAAGTGAACCTAAACATCGTCTTGACAACAACAGACCGTCGTGGCTCACGCATGCAGGGAGCTTTCTGAACTTTTCTGAACTAATGGACTAAATCAAGGACCGGGTTCAGTCTCAGTCCAGGGAAACAAACTTTTAATGTCTCATGAACTTTTCAGAGGCTCCACTCAGACAAAAACAACAACATCACGCAGCTGCACTCAGATCTGGTATAAAATAGCCTATCAGCAGCAGCTTCATCCTCCAGAGGCCGCGGCTCAGCGGCTCAGTCCGACCGGTCCTGAGGAGACTCTCCTGGTTCTGGAGCCAGGGTTTTAAAAGGCCTCTCCGGGTCAAACACTCTGCTACACGCCACATTTAGTCAATCCACTGCGGCTGCATTACGTTAGGAAGACGGAGACGGCTCTGCTGCATCTGTACCGCTCTGTGTGTGTGTGTGTGTGTGTGTGTGTGTGTGTGTGTGTGTGTGCAGGTGGTGCAGGTAAATGGTCTGGCTAAGTCGTAGCTGAGACAGTGCGGGAAGCCGCGCGCGCTGCTCCCTAACTGGGTTACTTTATCTTGTTTAGTGGCGGGGCGAGAAAAGGCCGCAGCTGTTCATTTGCCGCCGCCAGCCTCCACAGATTGGATTCCTGCAGCTAGCTCGCCTTCTTCCAAACCAGAGCTTCTCTCCATCTCTCTCTCTCTCTCTCTTTCTCCTCCTCTCCTGCCGTAAATCACCGCTCGTCAGCCGCCCGGCTCACGGGACGGGACGGGACGGGGCGGGACGGGGGTGGGGGTCATCTCTCCTCGTCTGGTTTTCTTATGGAAAGTGACTTGTTATCCGTTCTGGCCTGAGGGGCGTTTAGAGGAGCGGCGGACCTGGACCACGGCCCACAGGGCGACGCTGCCCTACGAAGGCAAAGAGCAGTATCTGTATCTGTCTGTGCAGGATCTGTTCTCTTCAATCTGGTAGAATCTGATGTAAGTACTACTAAAATCTCCAGAGTTATTGGGCGTTTTATTTTGCTGACCATCCTAAAAAAAAGCGCTGTGAAACCAAGGCAACGTGCAGTATCTGCCATAACACGGTCAAAATGATCAGAAAGAGAAACTGCAAAATACATTTAACCCTCCTGTTGTCCTCCTGGGTCAAGGAAGGAAGGAAGGAAGGAAGGACAAAGGGAAAGATGGGAGGAAAAAAGGAAGGAAGGAAGGAAGGACAAAGGGAACGATCGGAGGAAAGAAGGAAAGGAAAAAGGAGGGAAAAAAAGGTGGAGGGAGAGAACAGATTCGTTCAAGGAAGAGGAAGAAGGGGAAGAACGGAGGAAAGAAAGATGGTGGGTCAATTGGATCAAAAGAGGAAGGAAGGAAGGAAGGAAGGAAGGAAGGAAGGAAGGAAGGAAGGAAGGAAGGAAGGAAGGAAGGAAGGAAAGACAGAGGAAGGGAAAAGATTGGGTCAAAAAAGTAAGGACGAAGGGAAGGAAGGGAGGGAGGCAAAAAGGATTGTGGAAAGAAAGAAGGGAAAAGGGAAGGAAAGAAAGATGGAGGGAGGGAACAGATTAGGTCAACTGGATCAAAAGAGGAAAGAAGGACGAAGGGAAGGAAGGAAGGAAGGAAGGAAGGACAAAGGGAACGATGGGAGGAAAGAAGGAAAGGAAAAAGGAAGGAAAGAAAGATGGCGGGTCAATTGGATCAAAAGAGGAAGGAAGGAAGGAAAGACAGAGGAAGGGAAAAGATTGGGTCAAAAAAGTAAGGATGAAGGGAAGGAAGAGAGGGAGGATAAAAGGATTGTGGAAAGAAGGAAGGAAAGAAAGATGGAGGCAACAGATTAGGTCAACTGGATCAAAAGAGGAAGGAAGGATGAAGGGAAGGAAGGAAGGAAGGAAGGAAGGAAGGAAGGAAGCGAGAAAGGATGGAGGAAGTGAACAGAATTGACCCAGAAGGAGGGTTAAATGTATTAGCTGTAGCTTTATCTGATCAATTACAGACTTGGTCGTTATTCATTCATTTGATGTTTGAACCTGACCATGAAAAACACAAAAAACTGTTTTTCTCCGTTTGGCATTTTTACAGATGCTGCACTTTGCCTGTGCAGGTCAGAACGGAGGAGGAGGAGGAGGAGGAGGAGGAGGAAGAGGAGGAGGAGGAAGAGGAGGAGGAGTGGCCCCACTATGAGCTGCTGCTGCTGATGATGTTGTTCTTCTGTAGGACTGACTCACAGAGACCCGACAGCTCCAGCATCTTAATCTGTGATCTTTCTTAGCAACACGTACGTGACAGTTTGTGCATTAGCATTCAGGAGTTTAACACGGTTCCTCTTCAACGACTGAGGCTGTAAATGTTTCTGAGTCACGCACACGCACCGTAGAGGGCCCGTAAACTAAAGACACACTGATTAACTGCTTTCCTTTTTAAAGCTGCATTGTAAAAAAAAGAGAAGACGACGACGAAAAAACTAGATTAAAATGTGTCTGTGTAAAGTGAGAGCGCTGAAGCCACAGAGGATTCTCTCATTAAACTGATAAAGCCACTGTTCACTGATTACACAGACTAACTCAGCTGAAAGTCTTAGAGTCTCAGGTTCATCATTAACAACTTCAGGAGGTGATAAAGCGTCAAGACTGAATGCGTCAGGTTGTTTCGGCGTCTCCTCCGCCCCCTGCTGGCCACAACGCCCCCTGCTGGCCACAACGCCCCCTGCTGGCCACAACGCCCCCTGCTGGCCACAACGCCTCAACACCGTATCGTTGGTGGGTAGCCTGGAACGTCTCTGCACAACAACACCATCCTGGATCTTGTGTAACACAGGTGAAACAACCGGCACAACCAAACGCTAAAGCTAAGGCGACACACAGCCAAGACCCAAACTGTTCTCGTTAAAGGAATAGTTCACCCAAAAAATGAAATTCATTAGTCATTAAGTGACTCACCCTGATGCTGATGAATACTCTGGAGTAGTTTTTTATTCCTCAAAGTGCATGAAGAGACCCGGGAGGCCGGTTCCTAGTCCGACCAAAACTTTATACTGTATGAGAGTCAATAGGGCCTGACACAAAAACCTCCATAAAACTACACAACAACCCTTTAATATTCCTCCACACCCTCATTGAGGCAAGTCTGGTCACCAAGCAAATTCAATACACGACTGTTTAGGCTGTAAAAACGTCCTAAATGAGGTAGTTTCCAGTCAACTCTGGACTGTATCCCTTCAGGACACTTGGACTGCAGTGGACGAGCAGCGTGGAGGAATATTAAAGGGTTGTTGTGTAGTTTTATGGCCCTATTACTCTCATATAAAGTTTTGGTTAGACTACGAACCGGCCTCCCGGGCCTCCAGATGCACTTTTTGGTGAACTATTCCTTTAAGGTGTGTTGGATATGGTTCAAGTGGTCAGTCCAGTTCCCTAAAACACCACAACGTCTTCAACATAACGACAGACAGGACTGAGGTTTCCCTTCGTCACAGTCCAGGACCTTCAGCCGAGCTCTGACCTGCTGCCGTCTGCCTGTTGTCATGACGCCTCCACCTCTGGAGGTCTTTTTCTGGACAGAGATGATGTCATAAAGCTCCAGAGAGCGCCAGATCAGACGCGGCCCGCCGCTGACAGCTTGATATCTGATATTTAATTAAAGGCCAGAATTGATTGGAGCCGTGTTTCCTCCTGCTCGCGGCTCCTGGCCCTGACCTTCAATCACACAAACTGACAGTCCTCCTGCTTTCCACTGGCACACACACACAGACAAACACACACACACACACACACACACACAGCAGCTGCTTTCACTGATTTATACACATTCAACCAAAGAACAGGGGGGCGGGACTAATTAGAGAAACCAGCTGCTGTTGTGATCAGATGAGGAGAAAACCTGCAAACCTGCAAACAGCGCACGAACGTCACCCACCGATGCACATGAAGGCGAGAAGTGCTGCCCCACAAAGGCAGAGTGCAGTATCTGCTTCTTTTCTTTTCTTTGGACCGATCAAACGTGTGGTATGTTCTCTTCAATCTGGTAGAATTTGATATTGGTACTGCTAGATATTGGGTGTTTTATTTTGCTGTCCATCCAAAAAAAAGCACTGTGAAACCGAGGCAACGTGCAGCATCTGCCATAAAATGGTCAAACTTGGTCAGAAAGACCAAATACAAAATACATTTAATTCAGTCCAGCTTTATCTGATCAATTATAGACTTGGTATTTGATGCTTAAACCTGACAATGAGCTGTTTTTCTCAGTTTGGCATTTCTACAGATGCTGCGCTTTGCCTTCGTAGGGCAGAGTGGGTCAGAGGACGACGCATGCAGGTCGACTGAAGGTCCCCGTTCCACATTTTCTATCTGTATCAGCTCTTTTACAGACCCGGCGCCCTGCGACACCCACTGCCTGCCACCGAGGACAGGAAGGGACAAACAAACCGGGATGTGTCACAGCCGATAAGGCCACGCCGCTGGACGAGACAGATGCTCGGGCAGGGGGTTTACAGGGGCTGAGGTAGGAACACTGTCACATCTGATCTCAGCGCTGCCGCGTCGCGCTGCCAAGTCAGTCAGAGTCAGACTGTCAGTCGGCTCGGGGTCTGAATCCCCGGCCGGCGGGCGACCGACCTGCCAGCCCGCCAGCCCGCCAGCCAACCGAGGGGCTCCATTACAACAATGAAGAGCAGCGACGGAGGAGCTATTTGTTCTGCACATTTCTGCATCCACACATCACTGTCACGCAGCCGAAGTGAAGCCAGCCGCCGGAGGGTTGAAATAAATTCTTGATGGCATCGCAGGAAACGCAGAAAGCACTCGGCTGCTAAAAAGTCAGAGCATGAACAGGAGAACCCCGTGTTCTGGTGGAGTTTAACAGAACAATGGATCCGCTTCAAAAGCTTTGAAGGTTCTGCACAAAGCCATCTGAACGCCCTGCCAGGGGGAAGGTTGCTTTGGTTGCTTTATAACATGCTGGATTATTTCCCCAGAAGGGGTTTTTTTTTTTAACTCAACACTGTTGGAGTTTGAAACCACAGAGAATCTGTTGGTTCTGGCAGAGCCACCAGTGAATTGTAGCCTATATGTGTACGTATGGATGTGTAAAAGTCTGCTCTGCCAAGTCCAACCTGGGGAAAATCAAGACTTTCAATGTGTGAAGAGCAGAAACGTGTGCTGGATCTGCAAAGACGTGAGCATGCATCCTCCTCCTCCTCCTCCTCTTGCTGCTGTATCACTGGAGGGAGTTCGCAGGTCTCCGAGCTACAAGCTGTGATTTGTACTGCAAGAACCTGCAGGGATCCACTGCCCCGACTGCAACAAACACACTGTAGATGCAGTAGCCTCCATCCAACATCGTGGTTGAGCTGGAGTCATGCTGGTGCATCACCTGGACAAGCAGGAGCTTCTCTGCAGCAGGTTTCCTCCTCACACTGACACACATTCTGTATCAACTGGATGTTTCCAGCTGACTCGGACTAAATAAAAGCAAAGAAACTGGTGCAAAACTCCTCAACAGCCTCTGAGATGATGAATGAATGAGCTCAAATGAAACCAACAGCAGCTGAGTTTGCTCTGTGTGTCCCTGACCCTCCTGCCGTAGTAGAGGAGTCCGTTTGGCATCGGCTGCCTGATTTGTTGTATCTTGTATTTACTGTTCTGTGTTCTCCGTAATCTGGTATCACTGTTCTCTGCTGTTGTTTCCATGTGCAGGCTGAGTCCAGAGGGACAGTGAAGTATCCGTCCATCTGCCCATCCACTCATCACCACCACCATCCCTCCGTCTCCGCTCTGACACTCAGCACCAGGAGGAGGAGGATAAACCGAGGTGTTTCCTCCTCGACGTGTCGTGCAGCAGCGAACGTCCAGAAATAAAGATTATTTTATAATTAGACAGAGACTCACACTCCTCCACATGAACACAGCGGGAGGATTTATCTGTAAATGATGTTCCAGTCAGATCTGGACCTGACCACGTCTTCCCATCATGGAGACTCTGGCTTTCAGTTTGAAATGGGAAGTGTATTCTTTTTAGCTGAATGGCTCTAACCCCCCTCCTCCTCCTCTTCTTCCTCCCCCCTTTCCCACCCTATCCGCTTCCTCCTCCTCCTCCTCCTCTTCCCCCTCTCCTGGCTGAACCACACAGGCCACCGCAGTGCTGCCTCTGGCCGGGTTTGATGGACTGAGCTGCAGCGCGGATCTGAAACATCGGACTTGTGGATGATTATCAGCGTGTGCGCGTGCAGAAAATATAAAATGTAATATTTTTTTTTTGTATCAAATAAAATCTCATCCTCCTCTGAAGTGAATGACTCTCCTCCAGTCGCCCGCTGCACCCAATCATCTCCGGCCGAAGTGGCGCCTCTGAGTGGGATTAGAGGCAAATTGGGGAGTTTATATGGAAAGTGCGTGCAGAGCAGTGTGTGTATGTGTGTGTATGTGTGTGTGTGTGTGTTGAGTCCGTGGTGTCTCCATGAATCTGCTCCAATCCTGCCTCAACTCCCGTCTTTACTAAAATAAAAAAGGAGTAGTGACTTGACTAATATCAGAGGAGATGAGAGGAGCCGAGGCCGACGGGCTTTTTTTTCCCTCTCTCTCTTTTTTTTTTTTGGTGGCGATGTTGTGTGAAGAGTCTGAACAGTCGGCGTTTGTCCCCTCTGTCATGTCTTCCCCTGGCAGAGTTGATTAACATTTCGCTCACGTCCAATTCAAAGTTCAGGCTTATAGATGAGGGGAGGGGGGAGGGGGAGGAGGAGGAGGAGGGAAGGAGAGAGAGAGAGTGAGAGTGAGAGGGTGGATGGATGAAGCAAAAACCCTCCAAACACCCACGTCGGGCCAGTTCCTCAGGTTTTCTGCATGTGAATGTGAATGTGCATCGACACCAGCTCTGCCTGCCTGGGAAGAAGGGATGGATGGAGGGAGGGATGGATGGATTGATGAGGGAGGGAGGGATGGATGGATGGATGATGCGGCGCAACACTTTGCGGACACTTCAGTGGCAGTGCTGCGCTGCGTGCGTCTGAACCTGGATGCAACAGCCTCCTTCCTTCCTGCCTGCCCATTATCCTGGCACGGATCGGAATGATAATCAGGTGCGAGCTCCTTTCTCTCTCTCTCTCTCTCTCTCTTCTTTGCCAGAGAGGATGTTTGACAACCAGTGCATGCACTCGAACTCACTCTAATATTCAATATATATTTATATAAATAAATATCCATCTGCCGGAACTCAACTTGAACACACTGATCCGTGCATATTTCACAAAAACCCATCATCCAAACGCTTCCGCTCATATTTCGTGTGTTAATCCGACCCTGCCCGCCCGCCTGCCTGCCTGCCTGCAGCCAGCAGCCCGAGTCCGCTCCCAGCCAAAGCCCTGCACAGCAAAACCAAAAAAAAAAAGAGCGAGAGAGAGAAGGGAATAGAAGAGAAGAGAAGCCCCGGCTGGTGTCTTACCAATGTGAATGATGGAGTCGGCGCTCACTGTGTTGCATTGCAATATCCACAGGGAATGAAATAACAATATCAGCATTTCCATCTCCAGTTTGAGCCAAAAAGGCGCATCCACGGATCCACCTCGCTGATTTCTGCGTTTTTCTCCAGTGATGAGCAAATCCAAAATAAGCGTCGGTGCGTAAAAGCAGCAGCGGCGGCGGCGGCGGCGGCGGCGGCAGCGGAGGAACCAGCAGCAGCAGCGGCAGCGGCAGCGGAGGGGAACAGTGCTGAGTGAAATCACCAGCAAAACAAAAAAAGACAAAAACACACACAAATCCCAAAAACCCAAAGTGTTGGCCGGAGTCGCGAGGAAGAGGAAGGGTAGAAAAAAGAAAAAGAAAGAGACAGACGCTTCCAGGGCTCCGGAGAGAAACCAACCCGGGGAAGTGAGGAGGGGAGCGGGGAAGGATGAGAGAAGACACCGGGGGTTTGTTTCAGAGGTTGAGATCCGCCGGACGAGCAGCTCTGACTCTCTACCTCCGAGTCTGAGACATAACACACTGCAAACTGCGGAGGAGGAGGAGGAGGAGGAGGAGGAGGAGGGACACGCTCGCGCTCTCTCTCTCTCTACCTCTCCTCTATCACTCTCTCTCCTCTTCCCCCCGACCCACGTGACTGCAGAGCCTCTATCTACGGCGCTGGGAGCCCGACCGGAGAAAAGAGAGGCGAGGGATGGAGATGGAGAGAGATGGAGGGATGGAAGGAAGGATGGATGGGAGCCGGTGCGCAGCGCGGAGGAGACCGGGAGAGACGCGGAGGTAGAGTCGCGCCCCTGGTTCGGTTCGGTCGGTGGCTTTTCCCCCTCAACCGGGCGGACTCGGACTCGGACTCGGAGCGCGGAGCGGCGGGGTAGAGTACCGTCGGTGCCGGTAACCAACTTGCCACAGTCCGAAGTTGGTTGCTTCAGCTCCGATCGACCGGAGGATCGTCACCACCGCTGCAGCGCCGCGGCGCTCTGAAGCTGTTGCATGTGTGGAGGGATTTTTTTTTCTTTCTAATTTTTACTCCGTGCGCTGCAGACGCATCGCTTCACTCCGCTCGTGCTTGTGTCTCTCGATGCCCCGTGCGTAAATTGGTTTAAATCCCGTGTTTTCGGCCTGTTTCCTCGCTGGAGGAGGAGGACGCAGCAGCAGCAGCAGCAGCAGCAGCAGCAGCAGCTCCAGGACCAGCAGAGACCTGATGAGCGGCTGATTTCACACTGACGCTGATTTTCTGTGCGCAATTCAATTCAGTTCGAGCTGTGAGTTTCTGAATGAACGTCAGGTTTTTTGGTTTGACAGCGGCGGTGAGCGACCACCGGCAGTTTGGAGGAGAGGTTGTGGAGCCGAGCTACCCAGCAGCAGCAGCAGCAGCAGCGGTGGTTTCTACTTCTACTCGGGATGTTTGCGCCCGGATCCGGTGTCGCTGTCGGTCTCTCGTCCGGACGGGAAGCGAGCGGATCGGGGGCTCCGTGCGTAAAAATCTTCCCCAGCAGCGCTGCACGGAGGATCCAGAGAGGAGGAGGGAGGAGGGAGGAGGGGGGTGGGGGGGGGGTCTCACACACGCTGGTGTCCCGGCACAAGAGCAGAGGAGGTGAGACGTGTTAACGTGCAGGATGTAGCCGCGGGGGAGTTTTCTCGTTCCGCTCCGCTGCCGCTGCCGCTGCGCTGCAGCTCTGAACCTCTAACGAGCTTTAATGAAGTCCTGGGTGTGTTTGTCGTGTGTAGCCTGCAGCAGCCCGAGACTGGAGAGGTTATACACACACACACACACACACAGGCTACACACGTCCTCGGTTATGCATGTGACGTCACTGACCTGTCCCGTGATGCCATTGCAGGTGATATGATGGAGCAGAAGGAGAAGAAGGAGGAGAGCGGATGTCAGATTACTACTCTTGACCTTACAATTAAAGGATATTTCTTGCAAATAACTGAGACTCAGAAATGTCTTTTAATTGTTCGGTTCAGTCTAGTTCGGCTCAACAACAACAACAACAACGACAACGACAACGAGCTGCACAGCTTCAGTTTCAGCACCACACCGGACCGGACAGCTCCCTCTGGATGCAGGATACAGACCTCAGGTGTCTGTGTACGGAGGCCTGGAGGGGACAAATCCATCTGCAACACTGATGCCACACTATTATATATTTAGTTTCCATGTTTTATTTAGACTGAGAAACTCTCTTATCTTGAATTTTTTTGGAGGATAAAAATGAAAATTGGTTTATTCAACAAAGCTTTGATCAGTTTCTGTTTCTTTTATAAATGTTTAACCGTGTGCGACTTGTTTGAACCTGAATAAATGCTTCTGTGCTGATGCTGGATGCTCAGTCTGAACTGATCAATGAACCGGCCCCGGTCGTCAGCGTCTGCAGCCGCTGAGGCCTGACGCATGTAAACACCTGCACTTCACCTCCACCAGGGTTATTATTGACTGTTCAAGCTCGTCTCATAGAGAAAGAAAGAGTTTCCCTCCATTTCATTACAATCAATACCTGTCATCATTTTTAACACCTCTTAATATCAACCTCATCATTATGAGGTTGTGTAGAGATCAATACATCAACACCAGCTCATATGAGACCACCAGCTTCATCTTCAATATAAAGACTCAATCATCATCCTCATTACAGCGTCTGATTGATCAGCTATTATAATTAGGTTGTTGTTTATATCTTTAACTATTTATTTATTGTTACAGTATTTATTATTTCTGTCCAAAAGAGAGAAAAAACAACACTTATTTCTACCTTTGATGATTTTTTATATAAAACTGTGACATTCTGTACGTGGTTTTCACATATTAGATTTATAACGGACTGTGTTGCATTATTGCATTTTTGAAATTAGATAAAAATGACTGCAATCTTTATAGGTGATTTCTTTTTACACACAGACACACAGTGAGTTGGCACCCACCAGCCTGTTGCTGCAGGGTCGCCACTGTCGTCCACTGGTGGAACATCACACCCCCTACTGGCCAGAAGCTGTTACTGCGACGCTGCTGCACTGAAACACAGACACAAACAGATCATGCGTGAATGTAAAACATGTCCACTATGAAATAATACTATAAATAAATAAATAAAAACCTATAATATCTCCTCCAGATTAAACCCAGACAACAATCTACCCCGCACGCTGTTCATTGCCCCTTTACAGGAAATGTAAGGTAAATGTATTCTCCTAGAACATTACCATGAGGTCATTCAGTGGTCTCAGCAGACATAAAAGCAGCATAAAAATAGACAGTAGCAAAAGCACATTAAGAAAAAAACAAAACAATATCCTGTAAAGTGCCTTGAGATGATGGGTATTGTGATTTGGTGCTATACAAATAAATTGAAGTGGACATAAAAACGCAGATTAAAAATAGATAATAGCTCATCACAGAGAGAGGAAACATCAGCAGGAGATGGGAAATGTGTAGTAATGTAGTAGCAGCACAGAAACACCTGTTTGTGATGGAACTGTAAAGCAGATACAAGAACATGTTATTCTGTATGAACAGTTGAGGTATTTTACAACATGTGCTTCAACCAAACCAAGAAATCCCATGAGCCTCCGTAGCGTAGCTCTGAGCAGCTCACGGCTCTGCTCCGCCGTTCTAAAAATATCTTGCACCGACAATTAAAGGTAACGAACCTACTGCTATGACTATAGGGATTATGGCGGTGGGACAATTTGCAAAAATGTTGAACTACCCCTTTAACATCCTGAGGCATTTTTTAAAAGCTGATATCAGGAGACTTGAGTCAAGTTCATGTTTTAGTGCAAACGTTATTTTACAGTGTAAAGTCTCTTTATGGCACAGTGGGATCAAACCTTCTCTGAGTCTCAGTCCTTGTTCGCAGCCAGTGAATTAGTTGTTTTGGTTTTTATCTGTTTGCTTGGAAGTCATGAATCATCATAAAGGCGAGTGATTATATTCATTCTGTCTGCTGCATGTTCCCTCTGCCACCTACACTTTACAGATCTGATGCATCCCGCTGCTTTAAGTGAATTTGCCTGGGAGCCTGCCTGAGCAGCCAGCGCCTCAAGAAGGAAATAAAATCAAAAATCTGGAGCTGCGTTCAAAGCAAAGTCTCATTTTTGTTCTGCAAAGTCCTCGAATGTGCCTCGACTTCATGTCTCTCTGATGGAAACTTGATCTCCTGCTTGTCTTTTACAAAAAAAAACAAAAAGAAAAGCTCAGCAGCTGAATCAAGGCAGCGTGAACAGATGCGCGATGACACAGCTGATCACACACAATAATCATCAGCTCTCAATCATTCGATATCATGTCAAATGTCGGCGCAGGAATCATCCACTCGGCTCCCTCCAAAAATAACCCTCCTCCTCCTCTTTAGCTGCCTCCATCTGTTTGGTCGGCACTAACTCCAGCGTGGATGACAATCTAATTGCATCCTCATCTCTCTCTGGTTTAATGGGCTGTCAGGTAGCATCATTACACACTTTCATTGCTTCCCCGCGCAGCTCGCATATCGACAAAAACTGACAATACATGTGTGTGAATGTTTGTGTAAATGGAAGGAAGGTGCAAATGATCAGAGGCTGGTGGTGTGGCATCGAGCAGAGAGAGGAGGTCAAACAGGAAGGAACCATATGACATAAACATCATGATGACACCGTGCTCAGGATGTTTTCACCTCTGGTTGTTTGCAAGAAGAATTAAATCTGACCTTTTGTCTCTGAGGTATAAAAGTATATGTGGTTCAACACCCTGTGGTTTGTTATAGACAACACGATTCACCAGAGTCCGATCTTCACACCTGTCTCAACCAAACATCATTATTGTCCTCATTATTACAGATTTTCTTGGTGCGATTATTGTCAGAGAAATAATCACAGTAAATTTCACGACACTCTGAATGTGAAAAATCAATTATAGTCAAAAAATAACTACATTCCTAATCTCTTCATAAACATAGGACTAGTTATTAATGCCCCAGGAGAAGTGTTTGAAACATTTAAGTCATTATTTGTCATCTTTACCAAATGTTTAAGTTTATTTGAATCATTTTTTTTAATTACAACTGACACGCTAACATTTAAACTCCGACCAGTTCATTGTTGCGTTACGATCTGTGCATCTTACTTCACTCTGGCGCCACATCTGTCGATACGGTTCCGACAATCTTTTTCAGAAAGTATTTAGGAATCTTTACGATCAATTCAATTGTGGCGTTTAATACCGCGAATAATTGTGAAAACAAGTAATCGTGAAAAAAGAAAGAGAAACACTCGCAGCACTGCTGGACTCAGCGTATATTTAATGTAGTGACGTACGTTTCGAGCAAACAAACAAAGCTCTTCTTCAGACCTTCACTTGTTGCCTATTTTTCACTCTGCACCTGCCCCCAAGGTGGGATGTGCGTGTCCACACTTCTTTTGTCTAAAACAAGTAATCGTGACATCCCTGCTACGAGTTTGGACATCCTGTTTTTCGGCGATCTGTTGTTTTCTTCGATTGTATTGATCCAATGCGCCGTCAAATCTGTTTGTTTTGTTTTCAAGCCGCGTCTCCGGCTGCTTCCTACAGCTACTCTGTCACATGACGGTGTTTAACCAATCAAATGCAGCCACTGGCGATGTCCAATCAGACGGAGAGAGGTCGACCCATCAACTGCATGACCGCACACAAAATCTTTGTGGTAAACAGAGTGGCCACTCCGCCTCAAATTTGAGGAAACATCGGGTGTTGTGGCTTAGGAAGCCCTGTTGTTGCCCGACGAGGTGTTTCACAGTATCGTTCCGATTATTGATCATACTCTTATTAGCTCTCACACACACGGAGAGAGAGAAAGAGAAGCGTGCATGCATGACAACAGCGCACGGTAAAAGCGAAAGCGAAACTCACTGCCGCCGCCCATCAACCGAACACGTGGACCTCCGAACCCCCCCCCCCCGCGGTGATCAATCGTTCAATCGGCGATCTCCAGGGGTGGCGATTGGGACGATCTGAGAATGTCACGATCGCCCAACACTAGTTTGGACACTGTTTTTAGTGTCTGAAATCATTCCTTCTGTTTATAACGAGCAATCGCTAAAGAGCTTCATCTGTTGTGGACCCATCAACTCTTTATCTGTTAGAATTTGGCTTTTCAATTTCTGACTCTAATTCTCAAGAAGAAGAAGAAGAAGAAGAAGTTCCAGAGAGCTGCACAAAATTGACTCTAGAGCAACTATTATATATATACTACTGTTGCTGTTGTTTTTCCTTCATTTACTGACCATTTGATCTGTTGCTTGTATTTCAGATTTACAACCTGCTTATTTATTGTTTGAATTTCACTGCACTCTGATTGTTTTGTTTTTTTGTGAAGCATATTAAGAATCACAAATAAAATCTACTCTAAACTTATTGAATGATATAAATCAGTGCAGATGGCTCATTTCAATCCAGACGACAGGCTAAACGACAGAGATGCTGCACGTGTAGATGTTTCCACGCTTGACAGACGATGAATCTTTGACATCAGAGACATTTCGTCTTCTTAAATGATTGTAATTCAGTCTGTTGATGGTTCAAACGCTGCAGCAGGAAGAACATTACACTCCAGCGCTGGCCTCTCTCCTTCGCCTGCCGCGCTGCTGTCACCAAACCCTAAACTTTATCTTCCTTAAACACGTGCGCACACTCTCTCTAAGTCTCTTGCATTTTCAATTTGAATTATTTTTGTTTTTAACATGTTGTTTGTCTGTGTGCTGTTTGATGCTCTTTGATTTGAAAGGTGCTAAATAAATTCATATTCCCTTCATTGTCAAGCTGGGTTAAGTACAAAGCACTTGAAAATGGAACAAAGCCAAAACAACACCTCTCTTTATTTTTAACAGCCTTAATTTAAATCCAGGCTTTCTGTGCAGGATTTTAAAGTGGCAATCAAACACTTGGATAAAAGCTCTACTGTGCACACACCAGGTTAGAATAAAGGTGTGTTTTGCCCTATGTAGCCGGCACCAATCGCCTTCCTGTTCTGGGGTTTTATTGTGGTATTAAAGGGATAGTTCAACATTTTGGCAAATTGGCCCATTGCCATAACCCCTATAGTCATAGCAGTAGGTTTGTTACCTTTAATTGTCGGTGCAAGCTATTTATAGAACGGCAGAGCAGAGCCGTGAGCTGCTCAGAGCTACGCTACGGAGGCTCATGGGATTTCTTGGTTTGGTGCAGTTTTTCAGCAAGCAGTTTCTGTATTTACCTTGAAAACGGCTCAGTTTGGTAATGTGCTGTTATTATCTCAGCGTGGTGAATGTGCAGGTCACAAATAGTCCAGGAAAGCGTTTGGGAGTTTTTGATTTTGTGTTTGATGAGGGAAACCAATGAGCCTCCGTAGCGTAGCTCAGAGCAGCTCACGGCTCTGCTCCGCCGTTCTAAAAACAGCTTGCACAGACAATTAAAGGTAACAAACCTACTGCTGTGACTATAGGGGTTATGGTGATGGGCCAGTTTGCCAAAAATGTTGAACTATCCCTTTAACCTCGCTCTATGCAGCAGACGACGATGGGACATGATGAAGATGTTTGCAAAATAGAGTGAGACTTGAAGAGACAGTCCGAGGATGGTCTGAGCCGCCGCCTGCAGCCAGGAGCAGTAATCAACTTTCCAAACAAAAGCAATAATGTTGTGCAGATTAGGCTGAGCAGCAGGGAGCAGCAGCCAGATCAGATCACATCCATCAGCAGGGAGACGGCTGTCTGAGGCCGAGCGGCCGCAATAAAAACACTTCAGAGCTTGAAACCACCAGAGTGTGTGTTTTTGTTGTGCGCGGCTGGAAGCTAACTATAAATACTCTTGTCACTGTGTCTGAGAAGCTCTTTTAATGTGTGTGTGTGTGTGTGTTTTTACCAAATAACATCTAAATCAAATCATTTTTGCTTTCATGTCAGGAGATTGTTGCTGACGTACTGTACCGGTGTATTTTTGGAGAGGCGGCGTTCACAGGGCAGCGCGTTGCTCCGCTGTCACGTCTTCTCCAGCAGCGCAGTTTGTTTTGAAGTTCGTTTCCCTTCAGAGGCTGAAGAGCGGAGAAGAAAAGAGTTCATCTGACACACAGTAACACACAGTAACACCAGCACTGTTTAACTGGAAATCTGTGTCATCGGCTCAACAAAACTTTAAATCAAACAACAGTCGTTAGACTAAACAAAACGCAGGGCAAACGAGATTTTAAACCGCTCAGTTAGTTTGACTTGATTCTACATTAACATAGTGGTGTCATAGTGGCTGTAACAACTTTTCTCCAGTTAATTAACAGTAAAACTGATTATATTGCATAATTGGCACCTCAGACAACCCCTGCACAATGATGTAGTGTCACATTCAGATACTTTAGACTCTTATTTCAAACTTGGTGACGTTCGACAATTGCTCAAAATTTGAGAGACAAATAGAAACTGTGTTGTGAAATTGAGCTTTTTCCATCCTCACCGAGAACAATCTCACAAAAGGCAATTCGTTCGTAGTGTTTTCCACCTCTAATTAGATCAAAATGCTTTGTGAGATAATCACATAACCCTGGTTCTCTGCTGTCTCCGCTGGCTCCCAGCGCTGTTCAGGATAGATTATGAGCTTTTTAATGTTTGTTTTTTAAAGCCATTAATGACCTTGCCCCTACTGGCCTTATTTGTTTGAGATATTAAATTCCCATCAAAATAAAAAGAGCTCTGCAGTCATCTGGCCAACTTCTCTTAGAGGTCCCTAAAGATGGAGGTATGAACATCACAGCTGCTCCTTGGACTTCACCCACTGATTTACAGACTAATGACCTTGTAGTTTTTAAATCCAAGCTCAAGACTCATCTATTTGGAATGGCTTTTAAATTAGAGCTGTGACACTTGTTTTTTACTTTATTTCATCCATGCAAAGCACTTTGGTGACCTTTAGGATATTATAAAACACTATATAAATGAAGATTGACTGGCTGATTAATTAAAATCTATCTGCAAACAAACCACTAGAGGTGACATTTACAGTAAAGCTAGCAGCAGTCTGAGTTTATTTTTTACTTCAGCAGCAGACATTTACCGCAAATATCTTATAAGGATAAGAAAAGAGGTGCACATGCCATTTAAATGTTGACATGTGTAAAACACAACAGTGCTGACAGGTGGTTTTGTTTTTCAATACAAACTGTGGCTACTTCAGAAATGGCAGTTCAGTTTTTCTGGCCATGGGTCAATGTTGAATTAACAACTTACACAGTTAAACAAAAATATGATTTTGTACTGAGTAAAACTAGAGACCAAAGAGGTTTCAGTTCTATTAAACTGTAGGCTATTTTACCATGCGAGTAGTGAGTCATCTTCCTAATCAAATAGGATCTCTGATAGTGAACGGAGCTTACCTCCGGTAACGAAGATCCTGTTTTACCGACGTCCGTTAGTTTGAAGACCGGAGTGATAACGAGGGGGAGATGTGTCTTCCTCACGGACCAAAGGACAACTGGCCAAACCGCCATCTTGGTTTGTGCGTCTTTAAATTTAAAAAAGGGCGCGTTTTCTCCTGTCCAATCAGGGCACGTAGAGAGCGTGCCCCGCCCCCTCCTGCTCAACCGGCCGACAAACTCACTGACCTCGTCAACGGGAGTTTGGCGAGAAGAGGATTCGGCGGTTATTTAATTGTTGAACGAGATCACAGATCATCGCAGATTCTTTGGCCCAGAGAAATACACATGGGAGTCGTTTTTCTCCAGATGCACAGAGCTGTTACACAAACACGACCATGTTGTTTCAGAGCTGCAGAGCAGGAGAAAATAATCTTTGTGAGAGCTGCCGTGGTAACGAACTCTCGCGAGATCTCACAACATCCCTCCTCTGGTTTCACGGTTTGGAGGATCAGAAGTCCTCATTTTAAAACCCTGAATTCAACATTTAAACTGAGGTAAATCTCATATTTTTCAGCTTGATAATAGTGTGAACTGTTTGTATGAGGTAAACAAAGCGTTATTAGACGGATGTGACCTTGTACTAGTTCAGATATTAAGCCAGCAGATAAAAATAAGCTACAAAATATAGTGCAAATTCAACATAGTGTCACCAAATCATTTTATGATGCAGTGCTCCATTCATGAAAGTAGGTTACAACAAGGAGTCAGTTAGTTTCCTGCAAAACAAATCCCGTTTTCAGAGACAACCTGAAGCTTTGCATTGATCCAAGACAACAGATTATGTTAAGAGATTTTATAGCTACAGTTTTGTCAGGATGTTTCCCTCCCCTGCTGTCTGCGGGATGTAGAGATAATAAAGTGCACAACAGAGTAATCCCTGTTGAATGAGTGTTGAATCACTGCTCGGCATATTAATACTGCTGTTGTTCATATCTGAGTGGGACAGACGAGTAATTATTATGTTTGTGTTAATCATCCAGAAAATTAAAAGACGGTGTTTAAATCAAAGTATTATATCAGGATCTATACATGAAACAATCAGGGGATGTTGGTATCAAGAGAACATGGAGTTTAACAGCGGCCATGGTTTTACAGATCCGTCTTCTTCTTATCTTGTCTCATTTAAAAGTAGTGCAGGATAAAGAAGGGCGTCTGAGCTGAGCAGAGAATATCAATTTAAGAGGGAAGGAGCACTGCAAACAAGATGGGTTTATTTTCTATACGTGTTCATTAGAGCTGATCCCTCCTCTACTACGCTGCTTATCCAGTCCCGTCTCTGTCACGCCGTTGTGTCTTATTCCTTTTAGCCAAAGGCAGAAAACCTTGGGGTGTTGCAGCGACCTTTTCAAGTCCACACAACTCTGAAATAGTCAGATTTTAACAAGGAAATGGAGTCATTTTGGGAATGTGAAGACATGCTGCTGAGGTCAGCTTCTCATATTTATTCATCGAGTACAAAAAAAAGGAGACATTGATTGTCCTTGGACTGAAGGCAACAGGTAGGGCTCAGCTGTGGAGGCGTTGAACCCTGTCGGAGGGCTTTTTGTTTGACTTTTCAAGCAGCTGAGATCTGTCAGGATGTAATGACGAACACAAACGTGGTCTGAATACAAACAGGCTTAAATAGTCACTTATTTTTCTTCTGAAATACCAGTGCTCAGGGTTGATTCATGCAAAAATAAGAATTAGAGGGAGAGTGGATCCTAATACAGATAAGAAATCTCCCACATGGGCCGTTTGTGAAGTCGGCGTTTCGTCTTCTTTGTTGCTGTATCATTATCTGTAAAGCAAATGTAGCCATTGTTCTTTCTAATTGTGCCATTTTCGCTCTGCTGCAGCATTGAAAACCAATCTCCATGACGACCCATCAACCATCGCAGCATCACCATTATCACACGGCATCAGACGGCGCACGATTCGTCTCATTTATGAAGCAAGAAGGATGGAGGTGCAGCACACACGGTGTTCAATAAGGTCTTTACAGAAACAGTGTGACACATTTGATGTATTAGTTCAACTATCATGACTACGTTAACGTGCAGATCAAAGAGATCCCGCTCTGAGATCCCATCTCTGATGCAGGCCTCATCTCGGGGGCAGAAACTAGCTTTGCAGCTACAATTGGGGCATTTTGCAGGTCCCTCCTCAAATCAGCTGTACGTCCAGTCAGAGCTTTCCTCCCTGGTCGATGATGAAGAAGAAAAAGACAAAAGTTCACGTCTCTGAAAAAGCTCAGTAGAAGTACTTCCACTCTGCAGCTGCCCTCGGAGTAAATCTTTCACTTTCCAATAATCACCGGATCAAGTGGGGTTAGAATTAGTTTGCTGATTAATTGGTCGGTGGATTAATCAGCACCGATAGGACTTTTTTTTTTTTTTATTAACGATGTCTGCACACGCTGCACAGTTACACAGTCAGACTACATCATCTGACTGCTGCACATCTACACACAGAGGGTAGAAGGTCATGTCACTGTGCACCTGACATCATTTATATCTAAACTAGGGATGGGACTTGTTGTCGACAAAACGGCCGACATTCGACACATGCTGGGGGGCGGGGCTTGTGGGATTTCCATGTGTAAATTGCATTTTGTCTTTCAATATTTCCTATTCAAATAAACAGCAGGAAGTGCCACTTTTCCCATAATGAAATACAATATTTTAAATCAGATCTCAGCTGAATGTTTTAGTTAATCTAAGTCCTAAATGTTCCTATTTTCCATGGTCAGCATCACTTCCATAGAGTGCTTGGTCTCTCCGTCACTCTGCTCTGCTGTAAACCAGGAGAAAACTTTCCTTGTGGGATACAAGTGTTATCCAATGAGGAGAGAGAACGGCATGAAGGGCTGTGTGTGCAGCCAAAGACGGTTTATAAACCAAGAGGGATGCATGTCACGTGGGCTTCTGCACGGCCACGCCCCTTTAGGGAGACCAGAATGTGGTGACAATGGGAAAATTGAACGTGAACACGATTAGGACCAATAGAAAATGCCATTTTCCAAAAGATCTCTTCTGAACAGTTTGCGAAAATGGTAATTTTCAGGGCATCAGGAGCTTTGTTCAAGACTCTCTGGCTCTACGACACACTCTCGCGAGATTTGGCACAGATCTCAAGGGAAACTCCGTGAAAATGATTTAAATAATTTTTGTGTTTTTCCTTAAATATTTAATGTTACCATAAGAAAATATAAATATCTCAATTTCATTTACCTACAAATTGTATAAATCCACACACATGATCACAGCCGATGTGGGGTGAAGCCCACTTAGAGAAACAGGAAGTGTATACAGTTATGGAGCAGTGGACTATCTTTCCATTTATTCAATAGACAACAGGACGTGAATGTGGTGAAAAACACCAGTTACAGGTTGCTAACTCATGGTGCGTTCAAGGAAAGTAACTTGTGTTTTTCCTTCCTGTGAAGTCGTGACTTGAAGCCATAATTTATAGTGTTTCACAGACAACCTGCCTTGAACGCAGCATTAGCCAAAATGACCGCTGATGATCGCTGATATCTGCTTTAAATAAAACAATTGTCACACTCCCTGGCCTGCCCTCAGTCAGTCTGTATATAAGTTAGGCTGTCAAAGCTTTGATTTTGATCATAGGCTGCAGACGTATTGGCAGATATTTGATTTATTTCCACCATAACGGGGCCTGAATCTGATCCGACAATATCCGGTTCCATGCATATGTGTCCCGTTCACACGTACATGTCACAGATCCGATCTGGTCCACTTGACCCACGCAGTGTAACGACGGCCTGTAACAGCGGCCGCCCGTGCTGCGCTGCCTCTACACAGATCTGCTCTCGATGACGGATTATCAGATTCCTGCTGTATCTGCTTCGCTATTATTTAATAAAAATGTGTAATTTACATTTTATCTTTTTTATTATAGGAGATAAGAGTCGGCAAGAGCTGGAGCACTGAGTGAGTGGAGATGAAGTGTTAGTTAAAGAGCAAGTGCTAAAAAGTGTCTGCTGTAATGTCAGTTCAAGGCTCAGATATTTAAGGCAGTAAAGAAGAGTTAAGTTAGAAACACAGGTGGTAAAAGGAAAGAGAGTCGAAGCTGTCAGTTGACGTCGAAGCTCTAATATTTTTTCTTGGGAGGGGTGATAAAATATTAGAAACACCTATAATGCAACGTCGTTAAATGGCACCATAAACTACACCCTCAACAATAACCATGGAGACGAGTCAACGGCTCAGGAAAAAAAAAAAAAAAGTTCCATTAAAGCTGAATGTAGGATTTATGCGCCGGTGTTGTATTAGGCTGAGCACTCGACGGCGGAGCAGGAGACATCATTGTTAAGCCTGAGAAAAGTGATGGTGATGAAAAGAGCATCAATCACACGACGCTATATCTCAAAAAGTAATGAAATTCAAGACTGAAAGAGGCTGATTTAAAGTAATAAAGACTTATGACCCGCTAAAAAGTTTGAATAAAATTACTAGCTTCAGTAACGATGAGGCTCGGAGAATCCTTCAGAGGAATTAGGGCGAAATAAAAAGAAAGTGTAAAGGGAATAAAATGTAAAATTAAAGGGTCTGTTAGAGGAAGTGTGATCACATCCAAGGGAAGACTCAAAAAAAAAAACCCAACAGTCTGGAGATCAGAAGACGACGTGAGCTCAGTGACGACCAGCGGTTGCTCTTTGTTTGGCTTCAGCTGTAGAAACATCACAGCGGTGGTCAGAGGGTTAAAATACACCTTCTCCTAATCGCCTGAGGTTACAGGTGTAAATGCATCTAAACTAATTAATCTTATCTAAGGAGTGTTTACGTGCACAGACGATCAGTGTCGTTGACACTTGTTACTGAAAACAGCAGGAAACAAAATGAGGAGCCCAAGTAGGAATACGTTTTGAACTCATTAAAGGAGTCATCACCTGGTTTTTTTATGTATCCAGCCCCCCTTGGATCGCTTTGGATCAATTTGTAAAACTTATTAGAAAAAAAAAAAAAAAATTTAATCAAACATTGAGCTTGTTCTGACCCTTTTTGACGAGATTACGCGCGAGGTTTTGACTGGTCCGGATGTGCACTGTATGAGGCACGCGTTGATTCGCCGCAGGAAGGACAGAGCAGGGGGGGGCGCTTGCCTGCATGCAGACTCCAAAACATAAACAGCCCCCTGGTACCGCTTCGGCGATTTCAGGTAGCGGACGGGCCGGGTTGGGTGGTGAAAGAGGCAAGTAGCCTCCACGGTGAGGTCACCGTAGGAGCAGAATCAAATTCTCGTGCTTTAGGAAGGCACACCATTGTGTGCTATTCCTGTTCGGAAAAAGAGCCGAAGCGAAAAAACGGCGCCGCTTTCAAAGTCCAGCTTTTCAGGCAAGTTTCAACTGAGGTCAAACACCAATATGCATGTTTTAACAAGAGAAATTGCGATTTCCGGGTGATGACTCCTTTAAAGTTCTCAAAGCAAAACCTCAGTGACGTCTCGACTCAATGCTAAATTATCAACATGAGTGAAATCTGAGAGATAAATGATTCCCTGCTGGAAACCTGCACCGATCGTACACGTAATCTGTTTCTGTCTGTTTTGTTTTGTCTAATATTGTTACATTTTCATCTGCTCATACCTGCCCAGGGACTACAGGTGGAAGAAAAAGACTTTTTAGAGAAAAAAGTCAAAATTCTCTGTTTGCAGCTTCTTCAATGTGAATATTTCTGGTTTCTTTGTTCCTTTATGACGATAAACTGAGTCTCTCTTTGGTTTGTGGACAAAACAAGACATTGGAGGACGTCGTCTGGTGGTTTGAGAAACACTGATTGACATTTTTTTACATTTTATTGATAAAAAGTTTAAATAATCAACAGATTAATCGATAATGAAAATAATTGTTAGTTGCAGCCCTAGAATAAATTCCTCTCCTAGAAGCAGAACAGGGATTGTTATTCAAGTTGATTGAAATGTTCAGACAGTTCTTTGTCTGTGTGCGTCCCAGCTGGTCCTGGTCTCACCTGGCTGCAGACGTGTCCTCACCCGTCCTGGAGGAGATCGCTGGTCTGAGTCCGTCACCCTCTGGACGCCGCGTGACGCCCGCTGACAGGAACCGCTCCCGGGTTCCTCAGGGTGTCGAGTGACTCAATAATGAGAAAATATCAACTTGTTGCATGTGACGTGTTGATTATCAGACGGAGGCCGTGTTCAGACTGACATCAGCCCAGCGTGAGGATCCACAGGCTGCGTCTCATTCATAGTAATGGGCCCAGCGCGGTGGAACCGGGGGGGGGGGGCAGCTCATGCAGACGTGTGGGTCTGGCAGCAACAAAGCAAAAAGTAACACAAGGTCATCCAGCACAAACCTGAATCTCTTTCACTGCAACACAATCCAACATCCTCCAGCAACGCACTGCAGAGGCCAATCAATTTTTTATGGCCGTTGCCATGATAAGTTTCCAAAGTTATAAAATCCTGTCAGTGTTTTACGAGCCCGTTGTGATTTGTTTTGGCGTCGTGGATCTATTACTGGATCGTGTTGTGTTGTCTCACCAGCACCTGACAGACACAGCCCGACCGGCCCGGCCTCGCCGCTCAGATGGGATTGGGTTGTTTTTGTTTTTTTTATTCCGTTTCTTTTGTTTTCTCTGTTTTTGGTGATGAAACTCTACAAAAGTGCTCAACAACAACAACAACAACAACTTACAACAACGCAGCAGTGAATCCCAAATCATCACCCCACCCCGACTGCATCAAACCCAAATCCTCCCCGTGGATGCTGGAGCCGCTCGGGGGCTCGGTTTGCAGCGGGGACCGGTCGAAGTGAGCGGGAAATCTGACTGATGTGGAGAAACACAAGAATCAGAGCAGAGTTACACTCAAGAACAAAGCTACCACAACTTATAAACAACCGCCGGCTCCTCCTGGACGACTTCTGTCCATGATGCAACGCAGGAAAAACAAAAACAAGGTGGGAAATCCTCACACGGGAGGCGAAGTGGCTCCTGGAGCCGATAAAATACAGTAGATTCATCAGTTTAGAGAAGAAACAGCCACTCGTATGGACTGATACAGCAGTGGCCTGAGCTGGGCCTTGGACACACAGTATGCATGAGTAATACACACACACACACACACACAGACAGACAGCATGGTGCAATGTTCGATCAAACTTATGACCGACCTTTACCCCCTAGTGGTAACTACGTCCTTACAAAAAAGGATGTTAGTCAAATCACATCCTGCTGAGTCTGAGCTCTGGAGAGGAACAACTTGACAACAGGATGAGAACATCAGTTTGCAGTGACAGCAGCCGTTCTCCAATTCTTTATTACATGAAAAAACTTCATTTGAATACATTTAAACCTACACTGTTCATTTTTATCAGAGAATAACCAAACAGCAAGGTGATAGACTGACATGACTTTATTTAAAAGATGTTAACATGAATGATAACCATTTACAAAGTGGAGATTAAATTTGCAACTTTACTGAGAAGAATTGTGAATGAGTAGATTCTAAATTGTACATGATAGATAAAACAATAGATATATATATACAGTATAGATCAAACGGGTCGAGTTAATCAGATGTAGCCAAAAACCAAAAACAACACAATATAAGACTCAGCTGAAATATAATTAACAGAACTTTAAATGATCATGCCCATCATTTCATTCTCTTGTTTTTTATTACTTGTTCTTTGAATTTGTATACCTGAACCTGAACCACAATTTTCAGTGTGACAATATTCTTATGGTGACATTTCAGAGGCCTTCCCTTTCTGATGCATTGCTGGAGCTCTAGGCAAGGCAAAGCAATTTTATTTGTACAGCCTGTTTTTATACAGTTTGTCTCAAAGGGCTTTACATGGCATCGTAACATCATAACAACATCCTCTGCCCTTAGACCCTCACATCCACTGAGGAAAAACTCCATGGAAAACCTTTCCAACTCCTATTCAAAAGGACTCAGGTAAACAAAGTTGTTGGTCACCCAGATCCAGATGGCTGGATAAACAGCCTCGGTGAATCTGGCTCTGAAGGTGTAGAGGTGATGGAGTCTGTCAGAAGAAATCCTGTAGAAGGACAGGGTGCCGGCAGGCTTGTCCAGATACACTCCGATCTTCCTGCAGTCTCCTTGGGGGTGGGGGCCGTAGTAGGCTTGAGCTCGGTGCCAGGCGTAGAGCCCGTACCTGTGGCCAAAATACCACGATACGTCGTTGTGTCCAAGCCTGCTCACCTGATCTGATCCCTTCCTGCCAATTCTTTCGTAGGCTACAGCTATGCCGACTTCATCACTGTCACCATTACTCCACTCTACCTCCCAGTAATGGCGCCCAGTTAACCCCTCGTTGCACATCACCTGGCAGTGATTATCAAACCTGAGCGGGCTGTCGCGGCGCTGCTGCCATGCTGCACATGTTGCCTTCTTGTTCTCCTCAGACAGCTGGAGGTAGCAGCTTGCACTGTCCGGGTTCAGGGTGAGGTCGTAGGCATCTGATGGAGAGACAAAAACACAACCCATTACACGTCTTTGGCAGCATCACTCATCACATTACAACAACGCCCATATTTTGGGACAAATTCAGGAAAAATGACTTACACCACAGGAGATCTCGTCTGGCCTTAACAGCTGTCACATCAG
Organism: Decapterus maruadsi; assembly: GCA_030347415.2. Classification (NCBI taxonomy): domain Eukaryota; kingdom Metazoa; phylum Chordata; class Actinopteri; order Carangiformes; family Carangidae; genus Decapterus; species Decapterus maruadsi. The sequence goes on from CM064888.1 coordinate 1,423,687, forward strand.
AGATCTCCGGCTTTGTGAAGTTATCAGTGACCAGACTGTTTTTTCTGTAATGGTAGATGGTCGCTCCTCTGTACTTCTTGTTTGCTATAGCTGCCACGAGGAACTGGTATCGGCTGTTTTTCCTCAGTGCTTTGGCAAGGTTGTGAAACTCTTCAGCTTTTTCGTAGATGTAATTTTTCACTTTTTCAGTGAGATATCCCTTGATTTCGATGGTGCCTCCAGATTTAGGTGACTTCAAGTAGTCATCCAACACTTTAAGGTAGGCGTCGCCACCCTCCACGAAGGTCAAATCAAAGCACAGGGCGTCTTCTACGCCTCGGGCAAAAGCTTCTCTTTCCAACTGAGTTTCATCGGCCACGATCTTTACTGTGGTGCACTCAATTTTCTCTAGACAGGTTTTGATGACACTGATTTCTGCCTTTTTACATTTCCTCCACTTCTTTAACTGGTCTGTACTGAATGGTGAGTTCTCTCTCTCTTGAATGATTTTTCTCAGTGCGCTCTCAGGTTGTTTACCTTTACGAATGGCTGGCAGTGTCTCCGCAAGTGTACGCTTGAGTCTCGCCGTGTAACGATTACACAGAGATTGGAAGTTTTTCATCTTTTGTTTGATTTGTGGAAACATCTTGACCTTTCTGTCTTCCAGACAATCGTTGCACCACATGACCAACTCAAGAAACATGTTCAGAGTGTTTTGAATGTCGTCCAGGAGCCCTTCACTTATCTCTTTCACAAGCTGTGGGACATCAGGGTTGAGGACCGTCAGTGGCATCAGCCAAACTTTTATGGGAACAGAATTCTCTCTCTTTTCTCCCAGGAACCTTGGAAGCTTGGCAATGGTCTTCACCGCTTCATCAAACGTTGTGGGGTTGCAATCGAGAAGGAAGTCACCAAAGAATTTACAGGAGAATTTCTTGGTAGTCTTTTTTTCTGCGTCGTTCAGCTGGACTCTAGCATCCATCTTACCACTGATTGACATCTTCTGTAGCAAAACTGTCATGCTACCGTGGATGTCAGAGACACTTTCATCATCTAACATCTCACTGTCAAACACAAAGACAGCATTTGCTCCGTACTGGATGGCAGTGACAAAATGTGTTGCCAAGCCCTGTCTGATGACAGATTGTTGTTGCTTATTCTTCTCTTCAAGACAATCAATCCCCAGTTGTTTGAAAGTGGTTGTACTACTGTACTTCACTGTCACTCTACTCTGATTCAGGTGTTTCTTCTGATCTTTCAGGTATTTGGCAGATCCTTCAACTTCTATCAGTCCACTAAGGAAACTGGCCTTCAGGGAACCTTCAACGTTAAACTGTGAAGACTTGTCCTCTATGGAATCAGATGACACAACTGTAACCTTACTGGTTTGTTGCCTGCTTTCCTCAATGTAGGCTTGCATTGTCTTGTCATTCCAAAGTTTGACACCTACAGGGTGTTAAAACAATCCACAATTAATTCAAACAGCCAAGATACATCGTAACGTAATGAATCTTTATGAAAAAGGTGCTTCAAAGTAAAAGTGCTTTTAGTTAAATGAGAATTTACCTGGGACCAGTTTGTCTTCACGGGCATCATACAGCATCCCCAAGGTGAAAGGCCGGCCAAGGGCAGCCATCTCCATAGTTTGTGAAGCCATGACTTCAAACTGCAAAGAACCAACCAAAAGGTCAAAACAGCAGCCCAGAGTTGTACCTTAGTCTCTCAATATAATCGTTATTTATGCACTTACCTAGTAAAGGATAAGTGTTCACCAGGAGTTCAGACTCAGCAAAGAACCAAGAAAAAATGGTGAGTAACCACAGAAGTGCTCTGCTAATTCCTCTAGAGCTCCTGCTTTTGAGGTGTTGTGGAAATTTCGTTTTGGCTTGTGAGAGAGAAAATCACAAGTCCAGCAAAAAAGGGTTTCACTTAAATTGCAAGAGGTGCACTGTCCTACACACACAAGTCTGTATGAGAGTGCACACCGAGATTAGGTTTCATCAGGTTTTATAGACACAGAGTGGGAAGGAGCCACACACGTTGTCCAGTAGCGTTATTGCATTCTTGCTGAGTAAGTTTGCATCACACCAATAAAAGTACAAGGTTGCATTTAACATTTATGATGTATCATTAGGCACTGTAAGATTAACACGTATTAGAAAGAGAAAGAAAAAGCAGGTGTGGTATCCGTTGTGGTTTTGGAGACAGAAGGGACAGACTTCTTCAAGCACGACTACAACAGGAACAACGCGTGAGAAAATGGAACTCGCCCTTTCTCATGAAGTTCAGCATTTTTAAATCGCAGCGTTATGTTAAAAAAAAGCACATTCACGGTTGAAAAGAGAGAACAAGTCCATAAAAAGCGCGTGAGAGTAGCACAGGGTTACCTCCGGTGTATTATAAGGCTGGCAGGCTTTACTTGCCCCCCCACCAGGCTTTAGTCACATGATCTCATCCTGTTTTCAAGTCGGTTGGGACGACTCTCCGAAACTCAAATGTGGCAGAATATGATGTGACTTTTCTGTGCAACCAGGCTCTATTCAACTTGAGATAAATCAATAATGGAACAAGGTACAAACAATTAGATGGAAAGTCTCCTCTTTCCTTTAGCTATTCGGTGTTTTCAGAGTGATAGTACAAAATATTCTGTGGGTCTTGACATATTACTCAAAATTTCCCGAAACGCTAGCACAGGGCACTGACCATTTTATAAAAGGGCTGGCACTCAATGAGTTAAAAGTGTAGGGAAGAACTCCTGCAAAGAGGTTTGGGCTCATAAATCACTGTTTGTTAGGCTACTGTAAAACTAACACGTAGTAGAAAGAGATATAGAAAGCTGTGCAATGTCAATTGTGGTTTTGGGGACAGAAGCAGACACGTCTTCAAGCACGACTACAAGAGGAACAACGCGTGAGAAAATGGAACTCGCCCTTTCTCATGAAGTTAAGCATTTTTAAATCGCAGCGTTATGTTAAAAAAAAGCACATTCATGGTCGAAAAGAGAGAATAAGTCAGTAAAAAGCACATGAGAGTAGCACAGGGTTCGCCCCAGTGTATTATAAGGCTGGCAGGCTTTACTTGCCCCCCCCCCGCCAGGCTTTAGTCACATGATCTCATCCTGTTTTCAAGTTGTCCCTCTCCGAAACTCAAACGTGGCAGAATATGATGTAACTCACATCCGGATCTATAAAAACTTAATTACCAATGGATTGTAAAAATTAAAACAGATAAATCACAGTTTTTCTTGAGAGACTCTCTTTCTCAGCTTTCTAGAAAAAAAGTGGTCTTTTTGGTGCAACCAGGCTCTATTCGACTTAAGATAAATCAAGAAAGTAACAAGGTACAAACAATTAAAAAGAGAGTCTCCTCTTTCCTTTGAGCTGTTTGGTGTTTTCAGAGTGATAGTACAAAATATTCTGTGGGTCTTGAAATATTACTCAAAATAACCCGAAACGCTAGCACAGGGCACTGACCATTTTATAAAAGGGCTGACACTCAATGAGTTAAAAGTGTAGGGAAGAACTCCTGCAAAGAGGTTTGGGCTCATAAATCACTGTTTGTTAGGCTACTGTAAAACTAACACGTATTAGAAAGAGAAAGAGAAAGCTGTGCGATGTCCATTGTGGAACGTGTGAGAAAGTGGAACTTGTCCCTTTCTCATGAAATTCATCGAAAGGTTCATAGAAATAATCTAGAAAATTAATTCAAGGGTCATGAACATAAATAAATAAGGTTGATCAACAGCCGTCCCCAAAATGTGTGATGATTCCATTGGTCAGTTAAAGGTGGTCTAGTTGGGGCGGTGTTTAGCTCAGTTGTCCCTCTCCAGAGCTCAAACATGGCAGGATATGACGTGACTTACATCCGTATCTATAAGAACTTATTTACTAAGGGTTGGTAACGATCAGTCATAAATTTGATCAACATTGAAGAGTCAACAGTCTGTGTTTTCTTTAAACATAAAATGGCAATAAAGAAATCCTGAATCCTGAATCCTCTTGTTGTTGTGTGTGTGGGTGGCTTTTTCCTCTCTGCACACTATCAACTCTTTAAACCCTAGAACTGTTGTATCTGTTGGCATTTCTTTATTAGGAAGACCAGTAACAAATCACAGATGATTACCTATGGTTATTTTTTAGAATTGTCGTGGTGCTTGAGAGACATTTTCAAGGTTTTGGTCTGGGTCTTGACCACCTCTCAACCCCCTCAAAGTCTTGTCGGGGTGTTGTACAGCTCACTGGGCTGAACAGCCCCCCCCCATACAGAGGCTATATAGTCCTCGCTGCAGCCGGCCCATTGCTGCGTGTCATCTCTGCCTCCCATGTCCTGTCGGTCTCTACTGTCCTGTCAGTTACAGGCCAAAAAGCCCCAGAAGACGCGTTAAAAAAAAGAAGTCTTGGTCTTGGGTTCGGTGGTCTTGACCACAACATTATTTTCAGTGTATAGAAAATGACTGGTTAGCGTTGTAAGGCCTTTTAGTGTTGCTGTCTCCGTGACGTGCAGCCGATGCAGAGGTGAGGGAGGACTCAGCGCTCCGTCTCCATTTGGACCACCGCGGCGCTCGGTGTAAAACAAGACTGCAATCCAAATAAGATTTTGCCGTAAAAGGAGGTGTGATATACGGGTTGGGGATGAGTTTGCTGATGCTTTTCCTCACCCAAGCCTTTAAAAGTGAAGGGAACGACTCCTCCAAAGAGGTTTCGCTTCGTAAATCATTGTTTGTTTGAAACTTTTATGTATGAAACTTGACCCAGCCAATGGATAAGTGCAATGGAATAACTCATTCCCTGATTTGTGCCAAGCAACAAAAAAAAGAAAAGGACTCCAGCTTTGCCCACAGGTCTCCTCAGTCGAGACGCAGTAAATAAGAGGCAAAAAAACAATCATCCTGACAAGAAAGGAGGAAGAGGGTGAGGAAGCAAAGTGAACAAAGACAGTAAACAAAATAATAAACAACCAAATAGCCGCTATCGCCGGTCGCTGAATGTGATTTTTTAGCCTACAAATTACTTTAAATGTCCTGAAGCCGCAGAGAGAGCCGTGATTCAGCGCCGGCAGGGAACACCATCCATCATGCACACAGGAGGAGGAGGAGGAGGAGGGAGGAGGAGGAGGAGGAGGAGGAGCAGGGAGCAGGGAGGAGGGAGTCCACACAGTGAGATGAGATGCCGGCAGGACTCTGCTGCTCCTCCTCCACTCACATGAGAAATCTGGTGTAAGCCGTTGGATCTCATCAGACCGTCCATCTAGTGTCTGACTCTCTGACTCTGGTTTCATCCTCCATCTCTGCGTGTGTGTGTGTGTGTGTGTGTGTGTGTGTGTGTGTGTGTGTGTGTGTGTGTGTGTGTGCACTAAATCACAAACACATCTCGACACCTGTAGGTGAGAAATCTCCTTCCTGTATTTATATTGCTAAAAACTCATTAAAGGGATAGTTCAACATTTAATCAAACTGGCCCATCACCATAATCCCTATAGTCATAGCAGTAGGTTCGTTACCTTTAATTGTAGGTGTAAGCTATTTTTAGAACGGCGGAGCAGAGCCGTGAGCTGCTCAGAGCTACGCTACGGAGGCTCATGGGATTCTTGGTTTCCCTCATTTAACTCATCAAATACACAATCCAACAACTCCACAACGCTTTTGTAGACATGTGGTGAGCTGCACAACCACGACGCTTTGAGATAATAACGGAACGTTACGAAACTGAGCCGTTTTCGAGGTAAATACATGCAAAACTGCTGATGCGCGTTGCGTTCAGGGACAGTTTTTCAGCAAGCAGACTCCGCATTTACCCTGTATTTACCTCGAAAACTGCTCAATTTCGTATCGTTCCGTTATTATCTCATAGCGTGGTGGTTGTGCAGGTCACAACTTGTCTACAAAAGCGCTGTGGAGTTTTGGGATTTCGTATTTGATGAGTTTAATGAGGGAAACCAAGAAATTCCCTTAGCCTCCATAGCGTAGCCCTGAGCAGCTCACGGCTCTGCTCCGCCGTACTAAAAATACCTTACACCGACAATTAAAGGTAACGAACTTACTGCTGTGACTATAGGGGTTATGGCAATGGGCCAACTTGCCAAAAGGTTGAACTATCCCTTTAAATAGTACAAAAAATGATGCTTTACAACACATTGATTTAACCCCGATCACCTCAGATAGGACGCATGTTAACGTCGGGTGGAACTGACTCCGGGTCAGTTTGTCAGCAGCTGCCGTGATGACATCATCACCTGCCTCCATTGGTCCTAATTGCAGGACTTGCTGTTCTCCCAGCGTGGGGGCATCTATAACCATTAAATCAAAGAGCTGCAGTTTTTAGCACATTAGCTGCAACAAGCAGCTGCCGTCGTCCCTGGAAACCAACGCTTCAGGATGTGTTGACGACACTAAAAGTTCTCAGATATTCCTTCAATTCACCCTGGAAAAAGTTGAAAGCACAACCATTAATATATTAGTCACTGTGGAGGATAGTGAGCAATTTATAACCACTTTGTGCATAATTTACAGCGTGTTTGTTTTATTTGTATTTTTTTCCTGCGTGATGTATGTGATGTGGTTCATGTGGGAAACAAGCTGCTGAAAATTTAATGTGCCGATCTGCATATTAGCGTCCCTCATCCAAGTTGTTCTTTCTCTTCACGTAATCACTTGGCCCACATTTACACACACATTACCACCACCAGTCTCAGGAACGGCCCCCCCTCCGCGCTTAAAGGTAATAAAAGTCAATTTTTTTAATATTGAAAATAAAATTGCAGTCGTCGCTTTTGTGCCAGACGTCAAATTTATTAAAGTTTCTTGTCTCCGTTTTTTAAAAAGTTGCTTTGATGAAGGAAAAAGAAGTTATTCACTCGTTCTTCTCAGTGTGTGTGTGTGTGTGACACCGTGTTGAACAGGTGGGGGGGGGTTGATAAGGGTAATTGCACAGACAGAGACACTCCCGCTAACAACCATCCAGCACACTGTGGTTATGCAGAGCTCCTCTCATTTCATCACACGTGCTGCTGCAGCTCGATAAGGAGCGATAGAGGAGAGAGAGAGGATCCAGTTACAGCTGGGGGGGCTTTTATCAATTAAAGGTGGACACACACCTGTCAGCAAATGGTCTCCAGTAAACTTCAGAACTGTGATTTGAAATAAAATGGAGTAAAAAACGGGAAATAAGAAGAAGCAAGTGCAACAAATCCAGAGTCATTTTATACATTTTTCCCCTAAAGGAACTTTAAAACGAAGGAGCAGCCTTTCAAAATAAGAGCCCGAGGGCTGCAGGTGCATGGAGAGCGCAGTAAGTGAGTGTTTGTGAGAAACAGATTGATTGATGGACTGAGTCGTGTTCAAACATCACGACAGAAAAGCTGAGAGGGAAAGGAGACCTGAACAAACCTCAGACCTGCACAGCAGCAATAAATAAAACATCATGTAACTTCCAGCCGTCAATAAATGAATCAATTTTTATGTTCTTTGGCCAAAGACTCTGATAAAAACAAACAAGTCTCTGGTTTTTATTTTAAAACAACTAATGTTTTACTTATGTTTTTTTTTTTTCCAGCGGAGCCTTCAGTCGATCAGGACGGAGACTCGCGCTCCGCGGGTCGATACCATTCATTATCAAGTTTACTGAAGCAAACAGAGGCAGAGAGTGAAGCAGAGCGAGGCTCACACATGACGGACGCAGGTGAACAGGCAGTTTGGACAGAAACAGGACATTTATAGCTGAATCTCCTCTCATTAAATAACACTCACATGTATCTCAAATAAATTCTGAAGGAGAGTTTTTATATTTTAGTTTCACACATGTGCTTCTTCTTGTAAGATAAATCCAGATGTGTTGTCCTGCTGCTGCTGCAGGACGAGGAACGTTTAGTGTTTCATAAAGAAAATGTCACAAATTCATATTCAGACACTTTCCCCAGAGCTTCATGTTAAGCTTTAAAGGGATAGTTCACCCAAAATTCACATTTCTAACTAGGGATGCACCGATATGAAAATTTTAGCCGATATCCAATATGAATTTTTCTGTTATGGCCGATAATCGATATTTACCGATATTGATATGTGTTGTTTGTTTTTTTTTTAAGTTTCTGAGATGATACATTTTTGTACAGACTGAAAATCATGCAAACTGAATTTTTGAATGTCTTCCTTTATTTTCAGAATGTATTTTACTTCCAAATAACAAGGTTACCATGGCTACCATCCTCCTCCATTACCTCAACTTTGCAGCTGTTGCATACGGATATACATCGGTTGTGCATATCGGCCCAATTTTACTCATCGGACCGATACCGATATGTTAAAAAATGACCAACATCGGCCGATACCGATATTAACGCAGATATATCGTGCATCCCTATTTCTACCTAAGAGCTCTGTCTTCTCCCTGTCCCTCTTGTAATGAAGCCCCGACATGAGACTCAGAGAAGGAACAGAGGACTCTGGACATTCTCGACATGAGGGTGAGTAGATAATGAGTGAAATTTGAATTTTGGGTGAACTATCCCTTTAATGCTAAACTAGAATAACGCTGCGACTGGTCTGTTTGCTTTAGAGCCTCTTCCTTCCCCGAGGATCCGTCTGCACAGAGCTGCAGCCTCACTGGACACACGCTCACACACACACACACACACACACACACACACACACACACACACACACACACACACACACACACACACACACACACACACACACACACACAGTGCTTCTATCTACAGTGTGTGTTAAGGGCTTTGCAAAGATTAGACGAATTATTCTGCAAACAGCGGCTGCAGAGCCTCCGAGGTTATAACACACACTCTCACACCTACACACCAACACACACAAACGCACACCTGAGAGTGTGACTCCTGTACGACATCCCAGCAGCTCCGTGCACGGCGCAGTCAGGCAGCAGGTATTGATAACACTGCAGCTACTTATTGCCTCCTTCCTCTCCCCCGGCTAACCACACACTTGACACACACACACACACACACACACACACACACACACCTTCCTCCCCGGCGCTGCCTCTGCTTTGTTTCTCTCTTTCTCACTGGTTTCACACACTTTCACAACATGAGCTCGGTATCTTAAAATGCAGATATCAAAGAGGCGCGAGGCGTCGAGAGCCGCTTCCTGCAGGAGGACGGATTAGCCAGCACCGACAGCGCTTTGTCTTTTCACTACTTATTTTAATGAATGAATTGAATTAATAAATGGTTTCCATATAAAGTGACAGTCCGGGTTCTTTCACATGGGGTTGTGTTGAGGCACAGTTTGTGCACCAGTGAATTATTGTATTAATAAACACCAGCTCAGCTACAGTAACAGTAACAGTAACAGTACAGCACTGAGCTCTGCAGGCAAGTGGAAGAAAATGTGCACAGGGAAAAAAAACATGAAGCTCCAAAAGAAACGAGGGTTTGACATCTAGTGGTAAAAAGGTGAAAATGAATTTTATCTGATATTAGTTTTGTTTCTGAGTTTGTCTTTATAATAGATCATATTTTTGTGTAGAGAGTTGATTTTCCCACAATGTCTGACAGCGTCATCTATTTTCATTTCATGAAATTGAAATATAAAATTATAGTTAATACAGAAAGAGAATCTCCATAATGATTTTTGACCCTGAGCAGAGTCTTTATTCCCGTCTTTCTGCTCCGTCTCATTCCCATTCAGCTCACATGCTTTTGTTTAGTCGCCTCCTCTTTCTCTATATTTTGTCCATTTTCTGCCTCAGTGGCTCCTGACAAACACAGACGGTATTGGCACATACAGAGGACTGCACTGTAACAACAGACCTCCTCCTGCTGCTGCTGCTGCTGCTGCTGCTGCTGCTGCTGCTGCTGCTGCTGCTGCTGGACACACAGTATTAGTCACGGAGACGTTAAGACGCAGAACAACTGACCCCAGAGCAGCATCGACAAGCTGCACACTCACTCGCTAATATCACACTAATGTTCTTCATGGGAGAATCCAGCAGAGGTCAGAGCCGCAGTTAGAGAGTCGATAGTCGAGTCAACAAGTCTGAAGGCTTAAAGGGATAGTTCAACATTTTGGAAAATTGCTCATAACAGTCATAGCAGTAGGTTTGTTACCTGTTGTTTGTAAGCTATTTTTAGAACGGCAGAGCAGAGCCGTGAGCTGCTCAGAGACGGTTGATGAAAAACTGTCCCTGAAGGCAACGCGCATCAGCGCTTTTGCATGAATTTACCTCTAAAACAACTCTGTCTCATAATTATCTCGTAGCGTGGTGAATGTGCAGGTCACGAGAACCTACTGCTATGACTATAGGGATTATGACAATGGGCCAATTTGCCAAAATGTTGAACTATCCCTTTAAAAAACAACTTATTATGGTTCAGTTAAATAATCAATTAATTTTCAGAATAATTTTTTTCCTTATTACACCAGATTAACAAATGTTAACAAATGTCACCTCTATGACCAAACTATTTCTGCATCAACATACAAGTCGTAAAAACACAAAATATAACTCATCTACGTCATCGATGTGATGATCAGATTGAATTGAAAGTAAGTTTGATGCTTGATGATGTTGAGCCAACGTTAGCTCGACATCTC
>CM064888.1:1439232-1446732 GCA_030347415.2 Decapterus maruadsi
ACAACGCTACGGCAACAACGCTACGACAACTACGCTACGGCAACTACACTACGGCAACAACGCTACGGCAACTACACTACGACAACAACGCTACGGCAACAACACTACGCCAACAGCGCTACGGCAACAGTGCTACGCCAACAACGCTACGGCAACTACACTACGGCAACAACGCCACGGAGACAACGCTACAGCAACAACGCTACGGCACCAACACTACGGCAACAACGCTACGGCAACAACGCCACGGAGACAACGCTACAGCAACAACGCTACGGCACCAACACTACAGCATGCACCACGCCTGACGGTGGTAACTCTGACATGTGACAGCAGAGAGACGAGCTCGTAAATAGACGTTAAAAGTGAGATGACTCTTATTGTAAACATTGTAAACAAGTGAACTAATCAGGATGACGTGAGCAGACCGCATCACCGCATCCTCGGTTGCAGCGCCGCACCAGGTGCTGCTCAACAGGAAGCGTTTCTGGGGACACGATAAGACGTGGGACCAGTCAATAAAGCAAGGGACCGGTCTGGGGACACAATAAGGCGAGGGACCAGTCTGGAGGACACGTGTTGTGCAGCTCACATCCTGTCAAAGTCTCCATAGTTTAGAAAAGACAGACGGTTGTAAATGAAGGATTGTAGATAAACTACCAACGTGCTGACGACCAGGCAGCTTGAAATGCGTCCAGCCGGCGGACGCTCGCTGATTCAACCTCCGTCCGTCTCCCACTCGACTGTAAATAACGAGGAAACAAAGTCTGAAGAAGCCTGGTCTCTGCACCGCTGTGACATTTATCTACTTCCACTGAGAGGAGCTGAACCGCGGGTTTGAAGCCGAGACACTTGGCCGTCCTCTAAAGCCTCCACATGTCAAAGACGTCGCGCTTCCCTTTTGAAAACATGATGCCTGGAAAGTTAAAGAAATAATCAGATCCCTCTCTCTCTCTCTCTCTCTCTCCGCCGGGACACTCAGATCTCACTTCCAAAAATATTCCTGGTTTCTTTCAGATGTCCCCCTCCTCCCGTCCTCGCTGCCCTCGGCCACATTCCTCCACTCCGACCTCACAAACCCCGACATTTAAAATAAAACAGAAAGAAAGAAAGAAGGATGCTCTTGAACTCTGCTGGAAAGTGAATCCCCCCGTCGACTCGGAGCGTCTGTCTTTTAAGCTGCGGTGGATCTGTGGACGCCAGGGTGACGGAGCCGTCCCTGAAGTGGACAGCAGCAGCAGCAAAACACAAACAGACGGAGGAGAAGATGGGAAAAAAGAAAATAAAAAGAAGAGAGAAAACTTTGATGGAAGGAGAAGAGGCTGCGGTTGAAGTCCCTCTCCTCTTCAAGGCCTCCTCCTATTGGTCGGGTTTGTTTATGTGCCTGGCCACTTATTTGGCCTTGTGTTGCCTGTTTGGTTGCTCTGGTGACAAAGGATTAGACCCCAGTGTGTCTGTGTGTGTGTGTGTGTGTGTGTTGATCTACTTTAAATTCAAAGAAGAAAAGCAGAACAAAACTCTCCTCTAAAATCTACTCACATCTTTTATTCTCCGAAACTCATTTCAACCTTTTCATCGGCCCAAACACAAAAACACATCCAACCTGAATAAAGTGAGTTTCTCTGAGCTGCGTCCTAGTTCAGACTAATTACATCACCACTCGTTACGTCTCCGTCTCCGAAGCTGCTTCCGATGTGTTTGTCTCTCTCTGGATAAACCCGATGTATCCCATGATTCATTGCACACCTGTAATAAACAATAGCATGGCGGGCAGCAACAGACGAACAACAACAACAGACTGAGTATCGTCATTGTCTCAGCTCAGTTCAACAGCAAACTCAGACAGTCTTCATTCAACAGTTATGAAGACGACGCAGGGACTTGAAAAACATAAAAATGATGATATAACAGAGAGAGAAATGTTTTTTCTAGATATAACTATTATAATCTGTCCAACAGACGAGGACCAAGCAGGACTGGAGTTGCTAGGTGATGTAATACGATCACAAAAAGAGGAGACACCACACCTGGAGAGTTCATCTCTAAATTCTTTCTATTAAATTAATCGTGGACTTGTTTTTGTCTCACTAGTTGGACCAGAGTTCGTCCATGACGACGACCTGATGGATGAGAATATCCAGAGACGTCCATGTCCTCAGCACCGGGACCACAGCTCCGACTCTGAAGGACTCGGAAACGTTGCTGCTCACCTCGACCTTCAGTCTCTGCAGGCGAGGACTCCACCTGCAGGAGAGTTCAGGTACTACGACGACGACAATGACAACGTCTTCAAGCGGATAAAAGCTTCAACTCGTGACCAGAGGAACTCGTCTTTCCGCTGAGATCGCGGCTCTTCGGCTTCACAGCGTGCGTCCACGTTTCCTGTCGAGTCACAAGTGGATCGATGAGAACCAAAGTCATTTTTCCTCATTGCGACGACCCGATCCGACCCCCACCCCTCCTCGCCCCCTCTCGCCGCCTCGCCCCCTCCTCGCCCCCTCTCGCCCCTCCCAGCCCGACGTCTCCTCCGTCTCCCTGCTGCTCGGTCTGATCAGCCCTGACAACAGCATTCACTATTCATTAGGAGACGTTAGCGGGGAACCTGGACCACGGTGAGCCTCGGGCACAGGTGGGGACGGGGAGGACATGCAGGACTTGAACAACAAGCAGGAGACACACACACACACACACACACACACACACTTTAACTGGACAGAAATGAGTCTTAAAAGAGTCCAGGTGAGGTGAGGACAAGTAGAGAGGAAGATTTAAAATCCAAAGTGGAGCCTGGAGAAGTCAGAACGGAAGAACATTGAAGAGCAAAGATGAAGTTACGTCTGCACATCAATACGTTTCTGTTAAAGTTGAAGGAAATCATTTAAACTCTTCCTCCGTACTTCTACACCGACTCCTTTAGAAGGAGGGTAGTTATCCACGCTCTGGTTTGAAAACTAAAGTTCACATCCTTTTTTGCGTTTCAACACCTGAAAGTCAAAACTCAGGTTGGTGTTCCTGCTCCGTCGTTGGTTCTGGTTTCACACCAAACAACAGTTCATGACATGTTAGCGTCCGGTCCTCGTCACTTGATTGGTTTGTGAACAAGCTCTCCTCAAATGAGCTCGTTAGCAAAGTGTCGATCTAGAAAGAAGTTAAAGAACAACAAACCTGTGATGTCATTTCTACCAGCTGCATCAACATGTCACTTCATGTGGCGGTGTTATCATCTGAAGTTCTGCCTTGAGTGCGGGAGAGTCAAGCGTGTCCACCGCTAACCACCGCTAACCACCGCTACTTCCTGTTCAAGGTACAAAGGTTCAAACCATTGGGGGGAAGCTTTGAATAAATGAATGATTACATTTATTTTGAACGAATGTGTCTAAAATTGAGAATATATATAAACAAAAAAATAATAATATCAAATCATGACACTGCGTCCTGTCATACGATGTCGCCCAACACTGATAAACTTGCTGGCTCCGCCCCTAAACACTTCTCACTGGTTGAAAAGTCCACGCTGCTTCCTGTCGACAAGCTCGTTAGCAGAGAGAGGAGACTATGAGAGAAGTAACATTTAAATAAAATACTCCAAGATGTGAAACACGGCAACCAGGAATAAAAAAAAAACCCGCCAGAAGTTTGTTTACGTCCCTCTGTAATTTGATTGGTTTGGATTCTGAACCAATAGAATATCAAAGACGCTGATCTGAGGTCAGCCTCTTCAAGTTTCCTCCGCCTGTCTCCGTATTAAACTCGAGTGGATAAAACCAACGTCTCCTCGTGTGTCTGTGTTTTACTTCCCGCCGGGCGCCTGCAGCGGCGACTCAGGCTCTTAGATCCACGGAAACAGATTAAACACACACACACACACACACACACACACACACACACACACACACACACACACACAGGTCGCTGCCACAGTCAAACAGGATCCACTCGGCTTTGCAGAGCAGAACAAATCCTGAAAATGAATTATTGATTATTACACTGCTGCATCCTGGGCTCAGTGTGTGTTTACTCCCTGTGCTTCACTAATCCTCCACCAACACGACACGTCGACGTTTTCTCTTATTATTATTGTGTAGCTCAGGTTTTTGTTGCTTGTAACTTTCACTCTCTCATATATACTGTATAGATATATATTATTTTTTTACATTAATTAATAAAGAGGTGAAACGTTCAGAGGAGGCGACACAGTCTGAAGTTCATCTCTCCAACTTCTCATGAACAGTATTTTCATTATTCATGTTCCTGAGACGAGACTCAGCAGGTAAATAACAAACCACAGTGATTTAATATGATTTTGATTGTTTTAACATCATTTCTCAAACTCACCTTTTAAAGTTAGACCGACTTGTATATGTGCTATAATAGGAAACATGACATGTAATTTGATATTATTATATGTGCATCATGTATTTTTATTAAGCTATATATATATGCATCATTTTCAGAACAATTTCCGCTCTCTGTTTCGTGAGCAAATGCAGAAAGTGAAAGTCTGGTCTTTGAAGTATCTTCACCTGGTCCTGCTGCTTGAAATGGCTTTTTCAAAATCTAAAGCTTCCTAAAAATATACATGAAAACTATCATGTAGCTGCATAAATAATAAAGTTGTTTATTCTCGTAATGTTATGACTTTTTTCTCACAGGAAATGTATGAGTTTGTTTCTTTGGTTTTTTTCTCACTGTGGCCCTAACGCTAGTCTCCATCTGCTGTTACAGTAACTGATCTGCAGTCAGTTTTCTGAGCAGGAAACTGGACAAACGTGGCGAACGGGAACCAAACCAGTGGAGTTTCAGGTCGATGAGACACACGAGGACACGACGACGACTCTGAAGCTGCAGCTCAGAGTTTCTCCGTTCACAGGGCTGCTGATGACGCAGTCCGGTGAGGGTTTGTCCGCCAGCAGACCGCTGCGCCGCGCCGTACCACGCCACGCCGCGCCGCACCGCACCACGCCACGCCGCGCCGACAGGAGGAGGCTGAGCGCTCACTGGACTGGTTTGTTTTTGGTCACAGTCGTTTGTTTGTTGAAAACAGTGAATAGATGTGAGTCGACTGCGTCTCGGACTCAGCAGCGTCAGATCAGAGCGAAACGAGCTGCGCTGTCACGGACTGACAGGTGTGTGTGTGTGTGTGTGTGTGGCTGCAGGGCTGCACACACACACACACACACACACACACACGTACAAACTTGCGTGCATCACCTCGAAATAAACGACACAGCTGAGCAGGAAAATCTGACCTCAGCTCAGTTAGACAGCAAATTATCTAAAACATCTCCACACACACTCGTTCCACCGTCTCCGTGGAGACGCTCAGTGACGTCATGCTTCCTGTAGCTCACTTCACATTAACCATCATGTTTTACAGATAACCAATAAATACTTTGCAAAGACAACAACAAAAAATAATAATAATTGAAAATGAAGACAACTTGTTTGTTTGTTTGTTTGTTTGTTTGGGGGGGTTCATATCCGAAAAGGAGTGAGAATATTTACTCCCACCCCCTTATAATCTATACAGTCAGTTAAACAAACTGAAGAGGAAAAAACTGTTTTTTCAGCAACATAGTCTCCCTTTCACCATCGGTCTGTGACTCTTTAATATCAATATTTATTCTTTCTTGTGCAATATGATCTCTGTTGCATTTACAAATACTTTTGATATTTATCTTATCTTAACCTTTCCTTTATAAACTGAATATAACACTCGCTTGTTAATTTGGGCCTCGGTCCTGAGGAGGAATAGAGGAAAAGGAAGGAAAACAACTGACAGTTTTATTTATATATAAAATATCACATTAACAGTGACTCAAAATACCCCAAATAAAAGAGAGCTGGTTTCAGTTTGTTTGTATTGACAGTGTTCTTTGTGTGGTTCGTCTTGTGTTTAGAGTTACACTACCCGGGTAGGAGGTGTGTTTTATTTATGTGTGACTCAAAATACCCAAAATAAAATAGAGCTGGGTTTCAGTTTGTTTGTATTGACAGTGTTCTTTGTGTGGTTGGTCTTGTGTTTAGAGTAACTACTGGGCAGGTAGGAGTGTGTGTGTATTGGTCTTCTTATCTGGGAAATCCTGTTTGTTCCACGACGCTCCGGCTGAGGATCCTGTAGCAGGCAGCTGTCCAGGTTCCAGTTCCTCTGGTGGATCAGGCTCGCCATCGATCTCAACGTCTCAGATGATCCGGGTCACCAAACACCCGTCTGCACATAGGCTATTGTGCAAAAACAATAAATCAAATAATTTTATCATCATAAATTCAATCATCTCAGTTTCAATCTTTGAATTAAGTTTTACACTTAACTTTTTTAACATGTAAATATAGGCTAGTATTCTTATCTAAATAATTATTTTTTTTCTTAACAGTATTTAATCATGAACTTCTTCACATCCACACTCAATGAAATTACAGCATTTTTACAACACAGTAGCGTATTTTTAACCTGTACCCAGTTTTAACAGTACTTCCATATGAAATGATGACTTACAACCACAATGTAACTGAGCATATAATGAATTCAGCTGGTTTTTAACTTGTTTTCGCAGCATTTATATTTATATTTATTTATATCACGGTAGCTGGTGGCCGTGCTAGCCATGGTGCTAGCAGCTAGCCATGGTGCTAGCAGCTAGCCATGGTGCTAGCAGCTAGCCGAGCGCCGCGTTAGCAGCTATGGTTAGCCGGCAGGTAAACATTAATAATATCATCACTCACCGGAGGTTTCCACGGTAACAAACACTTGTCGGACGTCGTCAAGGTAACGGGAAGTAGAAGCACATATCAGCATCACACCATTCTGCACCACTTTTATTCACCACATGCGTTTTCTCTGACTTCCTGTTTTTTTTCTACTTCTACAGGTGCCGAGGAAGTAAAAACAAACAAACAGCTGACTCGCGAGGAGTTAACCCTAAAGTTGCCATGTCGTGTTGGTTCTTCTTGATCCATCTTCTCCATATTGTAGCAGCACATGTTCACTTCTCTCTCTAACCCTCACAGTCGCTCCTGTGTTTACATTTTACATTAGTGTGATTGTTTTGTGCTTATGTGGCTCTACACATGTTTACTTAGTCATAACAATCACGTCTGTATTTTAATTCTCTGTCTTCTCCCTGTGGAGAATGTGGCTTGTTATGTGCACGTTTGCAAATTCATGCAAATAAGGTTTAAAACAGGTGAGCTGCCAGAGGATATCTCACTTTATAGGCTGAAACTGCACTGTTTCTCTGTGTATTTTATCAGAATACAAAGTTTTTGTCTATAAAGCAACAAGCACAAATATATTTCTTTAGAAAAAAAACCAAACAAACATATTTGGCGGCTGAGCTGCAGAGAGGTGGATCAGTATGCAGAGGTTGATGCTCCAGCAAACAGAGACTGACAGGTGTGGTGAAAATGTAATAAAGATGTTCAGCTGGAGCTAAAAGCAGCTCCATGTTGCAAACTGTGACTTTTATTTTATTTTTTATTTTATTAAAGATAAATCCGCTG
>CM064888.1:1451732-1556732 GCA_030347415.2 Decapterus maruadsi
AGGAGCAGCTGTCACTCAACTGTCTGATCGGTGTCAAGTCGGTCGACGCGACTGAGACGGAAAGAAAACAGCTGAGAGGAAACACAGGAACGTTTCTCTGCAGATTTTCCAGAACTCAATATTCAGATTTATTTCAGGATCAACCACAGAATCTGTAAATGACTCCAGAGAATAAAAAAAACAAAAAAAAACTCCAAAGGGAAATCACAGTTGGACATTTCAGGGTCGGAGTAAGAACATGTTAAATCCGACTTAAATTAATCCGAGACAGAACTGAACTGATCTCATGTTGTTTTTATTCTATTTTTACTTCCTGTTTGATTTTCCTTATTTAAGTCTCTCTAAGCCGCATCATCTGACTCCAGCTGCCAGCATCCAGATGTGAGAGGCGCTGATGGTGACTGTGGGCTCTGTGTGTGTGTGTGTGTCAGTCTCTGCATTGCATCACAGGGCTGTACACAGGTGTAGCAGCTGGTGTTACTTTGTCTGACCTGAAACTGAACATGTTTGGTTTTATTTTTAAATTAAAATTGCTGTAATTTAGTGTGAACAAACAAACTTTGTCTTCATGTTCAGTGTTTCTGACTTAAACTTTATTGATCTGACGTCGTCGCCGTTCACAAACATTTGTAAAGACATCCTCCTCCTCCTCCTCCTTCCTCTTCTTCTTAAGAATGAACTTCAAGACTTGTCTCCATCTTAACAACACACTCTCGCGAGATTTGGCACAGATCTCATGTCAAACAAACGGCCGCGAACGCCATCATGCTAAATATGGCTGTTAGCAGTGTAAATATTAAATGTTATCATAAGAAAATATGAATATCTCACTTTCATCTCCCTACAAATTTTATAAATCCACACACACGTTCACAGAAAGAGGTGGAGGAACCCGTGACCACGCCCATTTAGGAGACAGGAAGTGTAACCATTTCTATCATTGGAGCAGCCTCTCATGGGGTATCCTCTAGAGCAGTGGTTCTCAACGTGGGGTCCGGGGACCCCCAGGGGTCCTTGGGAGAGTTCAAGGGGGTCCCCAACTTTTTCTTGAAATTCTACCACTTTTTTTTTTTTGAGAATTAAAAAAACTTTTTTTTTTTGAGAATTTCAAATTTTTTTCTTTTTTGAGAATTAAATTTTAATTTTTTTTTTTGAGAATTAAAATTTTTTTTTTGATAATGAAAAAATTTTTGGGGGGATATTGAAAAAAAAAATTTTTTTGATAATGAAAAAAATTTTTTTTTGATAATGAAAAAAAAAAAATTTTTTTGATAATGAATTTTTTTTTTTGATAATGATTTTTTTTTTTTTTTTGATAATGAATTTTTTTTTTTTTTTTTGAGAATTTCAAACTTTTGGGGGGGAGAATATTTTTTTTTTGAGAATTACAAAAACATTTTTTGGAGAATTTCTAATTTTTATTTTTGAGAATTAATTTTTATTTTTCTTGAGAATTTAGGCCTACCACTTTTGTAGAAAATCAACTTTTTTTGAGAATTTTTTTAAACCACTTCTTACAAATGTTTAAACATTTTGGGAGTAATTGTACCACTTTTTTCCAGAAATGTCTCTATAATATTTCCAAATATTTCCAAAAATTCACGTCATTTGAATGTACAAAAAAAGTAACATTATCCAGTGTCAGAACAAGTATTTCTGGTGTTTGCTTAGAGAATTTATCCAATGGGGGTCCATGGTCTAATTTGTGTCAATTTAGGGGTCCTTAATGTAAAAAAGGTTGAGAACCACTGCTCTAGAGTATCTAAAATTCAAGTTAAATCACAAACTATGTGTTACTGTCCCTTTAATTCAGCTGGCAGTTGTTACGCGCTGTTTTCAGTGTGCGAAAACTGAGAGGAGTGGTCATCTTACCTTGGTACCGATCTCTGCGCCTCCCCCTCGTCCGACGCACGGTGCGTGTAGATGCTGAAGAGGAAAAACTAGAATTGAAATGATAAAATTAAGTTAGAAGTCAGGAAACTGTCTGATAAGTTGAACATGGATGAAGAAGAGACAACGGACGAGCTGCGACTTCACGTAGGACGGCGTAGAAATGATGAGTGAACAACTGATTCCCTGGTGAGTGGCTAACGATCAATATGCTAACTCGCTAGCAAAGTGTTACACGCTGTTAAAAACTTAAAGATGAGCTATAGATGTGTAGCCTGAACTTTTAGTTTGGACTTGCTCCAATTATTATTATTATGTATTTATTTTTGTTATTCAAGCCATGTTGATGTGTATCTTGGAGGAAATACTGTATTAGCCTTAGCATCATGACTCGGGAGTTTGGGAAATCGGTCTAGCTGCTAATATAGCCTAGGCTATGCTATGCTACGTCAACAAATCATTGAGTTGAGCATGTTGATTGCAGTCCTGTAGGCATGTAGGCTTTTCTACAGACTAAGCAGTAACTGTAATTTAATTTAATTTATTTATTTTGCTATTAAGGCCGGGAAAAAAAAAAATCAGCACATTCTGCGCTCTTGTTTTGTTGAGCCCCTACCCCTTTATAATCATGTTCGTGTCCCTGGATGCTATACACTTTTTCTCAGTCGCTTTGGTACATTTCTCAAAACATCCTCGACATTTGAAAAACGGTAAGTGCATTGAACGAGTTTCGCGGCAGATAACGTGTTATTTAGAGGCTGCATTGCGCTGCCCCGTGTACTCGCAATATATGGATATATGCGGCTCTTGGCTGGATCTAATTTCATCTGAACGACTTGTGATGACATTAAGTTATCAAGGTGAGTAAATTATCATATTTTATGTTAGAAGGTCGAGATTGTAAAAAAAACAGAAAGGCCCCTGTAAAGAAAAATAATAAAATTCTTAGAATTCTTATCATGCTATGAAGACATGAAACAAACAGTATATTTTATTACTTTATTGAACTTGTACATAAACCGTAGCCTCATGACTTTGACTTGACAAATAGGCAGTCATATTTACACTCATATTTCATTACTTCATCATCATATTGTGGCCAGATACAGTGCTTTGCTTCCTTGTTTATTTATTAATGTAAAGTTCTTCAAGCCCTTTAATTTATAATAATTATCAATAAATTAATTGCATTTCTCTACTTACGGTAAGACTGTCATTTAACAAATATTTATTGTGAGGGCTTTAAACTTTGAACACAGATTCTCTCCTGTGAGGTACAAATTTGGTACACAAAAAGTCATCTTTCTTATACCTCTTAATTCTTATATGACATAGTAACATAGATGATAACAACAAAAATACGTTCCATCTACATGCTAGTTCAATTTCCGTGAAGCCGATGGTGAAAAGATGGATAAGGACGGACTGTCAGTACCCGATCGGTATCCGGAACAAGATTTTTACACTTCACATCAAGCATGTTACGCCGAATTTCCCTCTGTAAATTAAATTGAATTTAGACTGATCTGTTCATTGTAAAACATTTATTTATTGATCTAAATGTGGTGATTTCTGTTCCTACAGAGCCCTGAGGCAGCGCTGCTCTTCTGTCCAGTTCACACATGAAGCTTCACTTGTATTCAAACAACAACGAAACAAACATTCAACAACTAATCAATGAAACCAATATATATCTGCTGAAAAGAATTTAACCAGCCAGCGGTAAACCTCTAAAGACCTGCGGGTAAATTAATCGGCTCTTTTTCTGCCCCCGGATGACGACGCAGGTTGACCGGCCAATCACCTCAGGAGAACGGCTGCTGCCTCTGAGACGACCCGCTGCATCTGGTCGGCTGCTCCCACAGATGGAGCTTCACTTCACTGAAAACGTCGGAGCAATTGTCCACACAGGCGTCATTTCTAACTGCATATTGTTGTTACTTTCTCACATTAAAAAATATTAAAACTTAATGATAAGCACATTGGTTTGCCTGCACACGTGACCAAGCAGCAATAATTGCGTTAATTATTTAACGTGTTAAATGTTTAAAACTAAAAGCCAAAAAGAACGAAATGCATTAACTTTGACAGCACTAATGGTTATATTTCTATACATGTATATTTTTAGATAGAGAAGCATGAAGGAACTGATCAGCTGTTAGTAATGTCTAAATACAACTATTTACATTTGGTCAGGAATCATCAGGTGACTTGTGTGTGACAGACGGTCCACACAGATTTCCTCTCTGCTCTGCTTCAGATTCACAAAGTCCCAACAGTCCTGAAGATGATGGTCCAAAATCCAGGCGTTTGCTCTTCACTCGTCTTTGGATGAGATTTAAAAAAAAGATTCATAACTTTGCCTTTGAAAGCATCATCACTGTACTTTCAGTCTCTAAACCAATAAATCAGTGTTGTTTCTCCAAGAGATACTGTGCTGCAAAAACCTGTTGATGACATGAGACTGAGAGGAGAGATGAAACTCCTGCAGGATCTCAGTGAAACTCTAAAGGGAACATCTGAGGGACGATGCTGGATCGTTGACCGAGCTGATGGACAGGCGTGTGGCAGCCGACGAGTCTGGATGTTAGACAAGTTCCTCCTCTGCAGCCTGGACTCCTTCTTCTTCAGCTGGCCCTCCGTCGGCTGTGGAAGCACCCAGGTTCAAAGACTGCAGCTCTATGGCCTCCTGTTGGACTGGACTCTGCCCCCTGGTGGCCTGGAGAGATGTGGCAGCACACAGACACGAGACTTCAGTTCAACATACAGGAGCTGAGAGCTTCATGTCAGACAGAGCTCAGGTCAACAAAGGTGGGTCTGGTACCTTGGGTGAATTTATGATTACTTACCGTACACTTCTTACATCCAGCTCCTTTAAGGCTGAGACAGGTGACAGAGATCATCATCAGCAGCAGACTGAGTGGCAGGACGACCAGTCTGATGATATGACCTGTTGGATCTGATGAGACACATTCAGTCATCACGTTAGATCACATGACATGAGTACAACAGCTTCATTAAACAAACCTCAACATGTTTGAGTCAGTTCTTAGAGAATGAGGTCGTCTGACGATGTTGGACAGACTCAACAGGTGGACAGAGTTAGTCTGAAAGGATGAACTGAAGCTTCTTGTCTCCTTCCAGCCTGTGTCTGGTTGAAACGTCTCAGGTGAGTGTTAATCACCATCTTTACAGGCAGTTTACCAAACATGATCCTGGTGAAGCCGAGTCATCCTGCTGACGTCTGACTCATCATGTAAAACCCAGTTTCTCACCATCATGGTGCTCATGTAGCTTCACTGGATCCTCTGCTGTCGTGGACTTTTCACTACAGCAACATGGACGGATGAAGAGACAATGGGTCCCTGAGCACAGACAGGTGAAATGTCTTCAACTCACCTGAGACAGTGAGGGACAGTCGACGGCTCTCAGAGGAGAAGTTATGAGAGAAAACGTAGAGGTGATAAACACAGCTGTAGCTTCCTTGGTGGGCGGGCTCTGCAGCAGGAAACAGGAAGGAGGCGGAGTGATTGACAGCTGGCTGGGTGTAGTTGTCCGTTGTGTCTGAGGAGGTGAAGCTGAGCTGGAAGGAGCCTCCTGGGTACTGTGGCTGGATGGAGCAGCTGATGCTGAAGTTGGAGCCCATCAACACACCTGAATAGCCCTGCTGCTGGGCCTGGGAGACCCCGTCCATGGAGGACACAGAGATGATTGGCTGGACCAGCAGGTCTGTAAACAGAGAGATGATTGGCTGAATGTCAATGTCAACAGTCACTTTCTAAAAGGACTCTTTGGAGTGAGCAGTGTGTCAGACGCACAGCCAGAAAAGATCCAAAGAGCATCGTGGTTCAGTATGAAAGTAATATGATGTTTCTGGTGGTGAGTTCATGTGTCTGTTCAATCCAGTGATGCTGCAGTCAGTGACAGTATCACTGCATCACCTGCCGTCCACCATCAAACTTAAAGGATGGACAAACTTAAGATATGTTGTTTTACATCTTAAATTCAGTTGGAGACGACTGACTGTCACTGTAGATCAGGCATCACCAACTGGCGGACCTCGGTCCGGACCCGGACCGAGAGATGGTTCGATCCGGACCTGAGACCAATCTCTAATTAATTAACAACATTTTCCTAGAGCATTTTTTCCGCCGGGACAGCGGGCTCAGTCAATACGACAGCTTCACTCAATTGAGCCAGATTGTTTGTTTACAGGGTTTTTCCTGCTTTATAAATTTTGAGCGGCAGTCCTGGAATCTTGAAATTCTGGCTACAATGGAAGCTCAGTGGCAGTTTCCAGTCACGGTTCAACTCGACTGGTCACCACTTCCCTGTTTCACCAGTGTGTCCGAGAGGGAAAGAGAAAGGTGCGTTTTCAGTGCGACGTGCTTTTTTTCCTGCTTCTCCCGCCGTTATGTCTGACCCGCGGTTCTCCCTCGGTCTGTAAACTTTTTCACGCGGAGCTCTGCCCTGTTTGGAAGGAGCAGGAAGCCCATATGCGGGAAGAGGTCGCCTCCGAGATGTAGAATGTCAATATAGAAGAGAAAACCCCATTTCAGGACTACTGACTTGTATCACCAGAACAGAACAGACATGTCCTGTGATTTTCAGCCTCCTTCCATATTTAATTGAGGGGGACAATGCCTGACAGTGCAGCTGTCAAGATGCTTTTGACACCTTGGCCTCAAATAATGAAGAACAAAACAAATAGGGAAACTTCCATTTATTCCATCTTGTTATCTTTGAAATGCAGGCCTTAAATTAACTTGGATACAAGTGGACTATGTTAAATGTTACCTGTGTTGAAAATTGACAATAGATATGAAAATGATTTCATTTAATTGACATGGGGTAGTTTATAAGACGCCATTTGGACTTTATAAGGTTCGGACCTTTCACTTGGATGAAAGTTTAGTAACTGGACCTCGATGAATTTTAGTTGAATACCCCTGCTGTAGATGAACAGAAATATTACTCACTGATGGACTTACCTGAACAGATGATCTCAATGGTGGAGGAAGAGGAACCTGATGATGATGATGATGAACACTCCCTCAGGGTAGATCCAGACTGAACACAGTCAGTGTTGATCTTCCACGCAGGCCTCTCTGAGGACTCATTTCTTCTTGTTGTTGTTGAAACAGCAGAGCCACAGTCCAGATCTCTACAGGCTATAGATGATGCCTTCAGGTTCCATATGTACCTGGTGTCCACTGGTCTCCACTCTCCTAGTTTCACTTGCAGTTCACCTGCACAGCGACTGGCTCTTCCCACCAACCTGACAGACTCTGAAGAGAGTGAAGAGTAAAAGAAGTGAGTTTGATTCAAACAGAAATGAAGTGTGGCAAGGTGAAGAGGTGGGGGATTGAACCCACACTTCCTGGGTAAGAGTTATGTGCGCTTGCCACTTGGCCAAAGGGACATTCCCTTGGTTAAGTAGCTCAATTGGAGGCATAGTGACGGGAACCTCAACTGTCACATATCTCCCCTCTTTTGTTGCACGTCCTTGTGCTTCTCAGTTTGCTGTTTTACCATGGAATCCATGGACCCACCCCTAATGCTACATGGATCCATGCCAGAATGTGGAAAGGTGAAGAGGTTGCGGGCGGGTATTGAACCCACACCTCCCGGGTAAGAGTCATGTGCGCTTGCCACTTGGCCAAAGGGACACCCCCTTGGCCAAGTAGCCAGGGCACATCAAATGGAGGCATAGTGACAGGAACCTCAACTGTCACAGAAGCAAATCCAACCTGTAGCTCCACTTGTACCTGAGCAGGTGAGTCCAACAGCTTTGCCAGGTGAGCAGCTGGTTCTAGTTGAGCCTGAGCTTCTACAGTCCAGGAGAGCTGACTCGTTGCCTCCACACTGGAACTCTGTGGTCCACATTGGAGCCTCCACTGCTCCATAGAGCGCCCCCTGGAGGACTGAAGGAGCCCCACAGCCAAGCTCCCTACAGACCACCTCTGCATCCTGCTGGTCAAAGTCATCTTCACACACTGAGGACCACCACTGGTTAGACTGGTTGGACTTGACCTCCAGTCTGCCTGAACACACACTGGTCCCATTCACCAGCCTGACAGAGTCTGCAGAGAGAGACACAACATTTAATCTTTGGTCCTGACCTTTATTTACTGTCATATCAACTTTAAAGTCATCAGTATGTGTCCAGAAATGAGTTCCTTCTCTGTCCCAAACACAACCATTAAAGAAACTCACAGTCCAGCTCTTGAGTCATTAACATCATCAGTCAAGCGACCTTGTTAGTCCACTTGAACCTACAGGAGTTTCTAAAGAGTCATGTCATGTGATTTGCTCCCACATATTAACCAAATTCTTAAAGAGTAAAAAAGATTCACAGCATCTCGGACGTCTAACCCAACATTTCTGACACCACAACAAAGGAAGGAAGACACTAAACCGAGTGTTACTGATGATGTCACTGATGGATTTACCTGAACAGGTGATCTCCACGGTGTAAGGAGAGGATTCTGAATATGAACACTCCCTCAGGGTAGATCCAGACTGAACACAGTCAGTGTTGATCCTCCACACAGACCTCTTTGAGGACTCCTCTCTTCCTATTGTTGAAACAGCAGAGCCACAGTCCAGCTCTCTACAGACTACAGATGCTGTCTCCAGGTTCCAGTTGAAGTCGTCCACTGGACTCCACTCTCCTTGTTTCAGCTGCAGTTCACCTGCACAGCGACTGGCTCCTCCCACCAACCTGACAGGCTCTGAACACAGAGAAGGGAGTGAAGAGTAAAAGAAGTGAGTTTGATTCAAACAGAAATGAAGCAAATCCAAACAGTAGCTCCACTTGTACCTGAGCAGGTGAGTCCAACAGCTTTGCCAGGTGAGCAGCTGGTTCTAGTTGAGCCTGAGCTTCTACAGTCCAGGAGAGCTGACTCGCTGCCTCCACACTGGAACTCTGTGGTCCACATTGGAGCCTCCACTGCTCCATAGAGCGCCCCCTGGAGGACTGAAGGAGCCCCACAGCCAAGCTCCCTACAGACCACCTCTGCATCCTGCTGGTCAAAGTCATCTTCACACACTGAGGACCACCACTGGTTAGACTGGTTGGACTTGACCTCCAGTCTGCCTGAACACACACTGGTCCCATTCACCAGCCTGACAGAGTCTGCAGAGAGAGACACAACATTTAATCTTTGATCCTGACCAGAAACATTAATATAGATGCACACACACAAGTGTCCTCTACTGTATCGACTTCAGCCAAAAGAGCCACAGGCTACGCATGGGTCCAGATGTCTGACGCGCCTATTAAAAGAAACTCACTGAGATTTCATAAATAAAGATCAAACTGTTAGGTTAACTCATAATAAAGAGTCCAAACTAAAACATAGTAATCCCAGTGATCAATGAAAAACAAAAAGCAAAAGGGGAACATAAGTGATAAACTCCGCCCATCAGGGCTCCAGCGTGCGACCTAATAGGTCGCATATGCGACTTAATTTCTTAAGGTGCGAGTTAAAATTTAATTAGGTCGCTCCAGTGCTACTTGCAGGAGGACGAGTGAAAAAGATTTTTTTCCCATTTTAAATAGCTTCCGTTTCAAAGTAAAACAAATAAATAGATGAACTTGCACTGTGTCTGCACTGTGTCCGCCTCTCTCTCCCTTCACACACCCACACAGCAGCAGCAGCAGGTAGCACCACCCCCCGCCCCCCACCGCTACATGCACAGCGCTAGACGCTACAATGTTGTCGTCTTATTATTAGCCATTAGCCGCAGCTAGTTAATGTTAACCTTATCAGGCATGCTAATCTATTGATTAGGCTACGGTGACCAAACGTCCTCTTTCGCACGGACACGTCCACTTTTCACGTCGTGTCCGGGGCGTCCGGGTTTGTTTTTTTTAATGAACTCATAAACATGTCCGGCGGTGTTGTTTTTAACGGGACCGCGAACCGTGACGGATTAAATGACTAGACACCGGGGCTGAAGTCCGGACCGGCGCGACCCGACTTCATTCTCGGTCTACTCCTACCGGCCCGCTGAGTTAACTTCATGTAGGAGCCTACAGAAGCATGGTGATGGAGCTCAGAGGAACAGACAGGAGCCCACTGCTTCACAGCAGTTACAGTAAAGACGCAACTCTAGAGTGAGTGAGAACCCCCCCCCCCCCTCCTTGAGAGCAGACAGTAAAGAAGCAGTTGTGTGTGAGTGAAGGAGAGAGACAGTGATTTTTTTTTTTATCCATTTGGTATCGAAAATGGTATTGAGTATTGAATATTTTCCTGATCCATATTGAGTTGAACATTTTAGTATGGTGACCATGATAGTGACAACCTTAGTGCCAGGAACTGTCCATCTGATTGGCTCTGGACAACTGCAGTGTCAGAAGGTCAGAATAGAGAAGTTGGTGCCATGAGGGGCTGAAAGATGATGGAGACCAGTGAATCGATGGAGAAGGGACGAGTTTGGAACACAGAGCTATGCACGGAGAATGTAAAGCCAATCTCTGGCCATTATAGCCCTTCACCCAAAAGAAGTAACTAAGTAACTTTTACTCTGAATACACTTTAAATGAGCTACTTTTTACTTGTACTTAAGTAGATTTTTACACAGGTAGGCTACTTTTACTTGAGTACAATTTCATCAAGGTAACAGTACTTTTACCTGAGTAGATTTTTTTTGGTGCTCTTTCCATCCATCTGGTCTATAGTTGATTATTTTAGCATTCTTACATCATCAACAGCCCACTCTACTGCAGCCTCCTTAAACATGTCGCTCTGTGTTTTAGGTCACGTATTAATAACACGCTATACAAAGAAAAATATGGCGCTACCTAATTTGTTTTGGTGCTACTAAATGAAAAACTAGGTGGCACCAGTGCTACCTGTGAAAAAGTTAGTCTGGAGCCCTGCTGCCCATAATGATGTGACCTACTACCAAAATAATAACATAAATCTTCTCAACGGCGCCATCTTTAGGACCGTCAGAATACCGTTAGTACTACGATGTCAATATGCTGTCCATCAGCTGTGCGGTCGGTTGTGATAGAGCTATGGGTAAATATAGGACTTACGCTTTACAATATCCCCAAAAACCCCTTATGTATGCAATGTTCCCTTTGCTCCTTTCCTTTGGGTGTGTGGGTGGGTGGGTGGAGAGAACCTGTCAGTTTAAGCTTGTAAATAAAACTTTTGGTCCAAAGTAAAGAACAGGTTACTGAATATTTCTGCCTCCGCAACAAAGATGTCACTGATGGACTTACCTGAACAGGTGATCTCCACAGTGGAGGAAGAGGAACCTGAATGTGAACATTCCCTCAGGGTAGATCCAGACTGAACACAGACAGTGTAGATCTTCCACACAGGCCTCTCTGTTGACTCCTTTCTTCTTGTTGTTGAAACAGCAGATCCACAGTCCAGATCTCTACAGGCTACAGATGCTGCCTTCAGGTTCCAGACGAAGTCGTACACTGGTCTCCACTCTCCTTGTTTCACCTGCAGTTGACCTGCACAGCGACTGGCTCCTCCCACCAACCTGACAGGCTCTGAACACAGAGAAGAGAGTGAAGAGTAAAAGAAGTGAGTTTGATTCAAACAGAAATGAAGTAAATCCAACCTGTAGCTCCACTTGTACCTGAGCAGGTGAGTCCAACAGCTTTGCCAGGTGAGCAGCTGGTTCTAGTTGAGCCTGAGCTTCTACAGTCCAGGAGAGCTGACTCGTTGCCTCCACACTGGAACTCTGTGGTCCACATTGGAGCCTCCACTGCTCCATAGAGCGCCCCCTGGAGGACTGAAGGAGCCACACAGCCAAGCTCCCTACAGACCACCTCTGCATCCTGCTGGTCAAAGTCATCTTCACACACTGAGGACCACCACTGGTTAGACTGGTTGGACTTGACCTCCAGTCTGCCTGAACACACACTGGTCCCATCCAGCAGCCTGACAGAGTCTGCAGAGAGAGACACAATATTTACACTTAATAATAATAATAATACATTTTATTTGGAGGCGCCTTTCAAGTCACCCAAGGTCACCATACCAAAAAAAGGGCATAAAAAATCACAAAAACACAAGACAGACAAGACATTAAGATAAAAAAGTGCAGTGCAGAGTGTCTGGTTATAGGGAGTGTGCCAGTTTGAACAGGTGCGTTTTGAGTTGGGATTTGAATGTTGTGATGGAGCCTGATTGTCTTATGTGTGGGGGGAGAGAGTTCCAGTGCTTCGGTGCAGAGCAGCTGAAGGCTCGGGCTCCCATCGTGCTGAGGCGTGATGTGGGGATGTTTAACAGTCCTGCAGAGGTTGAACGGAGGGAGCGGGAGGAGGTGTATTCATGGAGAAGGTCACGGAGGTAAGTGGGGGCCAGGTTGTGGAGAGCTTTGTAGGTGAGGAGAAGATTTTTGTATAGAATGCGGTATTGAACCGGGAGCCAGTGAAGTTGGATGAGAACAAGGGTGATGTGGTCAGATGATTTGGTACGGGTGATGATCCGGGCGGCTGAGTTCTGGATCATCTGCAGTCTGTTGATGAGTTTGGTGGGGAGTCCGGTGAGGAGGGCGTTGCAGTAGTCTATGCGTGATGTGACAAAAGGGTGGACCAGGATTTCAGTGCTGGATTGGGTCAGTGATGGGCGGAGTCTGGAGATGTTGCGGAGGTGGAAGAATGCAGTCCGGGTGATGTTTTGAATATGGGGTGCAAATGAGAGGGTGTTGTCCAGTATGACGCCGAGGCTCTTGACTTGGGGGGAGAAAGGTACAGGGAATCCGTCAATGATGATGGGTGTAGCTGGGGTGTGTTGTGATTTGGCTAGGGTGGATTTGGAGCCGATGAGCAGGGCCTCGGTCTTGTCACTGTTAAGTTTTAAAAAGTTTCTGCTCATCCAGCTCCGGATGTCTTCCAGGCAGGTGATGAGGGAGGTGGGAGGGATGGCAGCGGTGGGTTTGGAGGAGATGTAGACCTGAGTGTTGTCAGTGTAACAATGAAAGTGGACTTTGGTCCTGACCTTTATTTACTGTCATATTAACAGGGCTTGAAGCAGGAAAAAATGTTTTGCCTGAATTTTTTTTTTTTTTTGGGGGGGGGGGGTACCGCAGGAAGAAAATTTTGAAATCAATCAATGAAATTTGAAATTAATCTGGTGCACTTTGCGAGTACTATCAATCACGTATCATATTTCATGGTTTTTAATAATGAAATATGAGCAGTTCACCAAAAAAAAGTGAAAATTTGATCATCAGTTCTACTATAGGCTACTGTAAAATTTCAGTTCAAGAAAATTTTGAAAATTTGCAATCTAAATGAATTAATCTGGTGCACTTTGGGAGTATCAATCACGTATCACATTTCAAGGTTTTAAAGGCTAGGTAGGCAGAAACCTAGAAAAAAGCTTTGAGTTGAGTCCACACGGTTCCCATCCCCTCAGCCAGAGCAGTGAGTAGAGAAATAACGTCACTTTCTTACGTTTTAAAAGGTTCAAATAATACGAATAAGAGCTGCTGCTCTGTGATTGGTCAAAATCTACCGTCACGGATAGATTCTTTGCAGGCTGAAAACAGAGCCTAGGGGAGACGCAGACGTCTGATCTTTTTTCACATCATTTCATTTACATTATCCTCAAGGTTATTGTGCAAGTTTTTGCCTAATACTGTCAAAAAAAGCTGCCTACCTAGCCTTTAACAGGCCTAATGAAATATGAGCAGTTCACAAAAAAAAAAATGAAAATTTGATAATCAGTTCTACTATAGGCTAATGTAAAATTTCAGTTGCAGCATTTCTAATAATGATTATTTAGCTTTTCAGAACTCGGGGGCAAGTGTTGGAAACCGATAATTTAGCCAATGCATTTTTGTCTTCCACTAACTTCTTGTACAGCAGTAATGTAACGGATTACTTTTAGTTACTTTCAGGTTACTTTAACACTAAACAAAGTAAGTCACGCTGCCATCACGCATCAATCCACGTAGGAAACAGGAAATGAAATGCACTGAGCATCCGGTAAATTTCAAAATAAAACACAATGGATAAACTCTCGATTAATCATCACTTTATCAACAACAGCCGCCGGCACAAACCACGAGTTTGGAGGAGGAGGGGGGTAGCTTATCACAGTTTATCAAGTACGAAAGTCACAACAAACAGGTTTTGCACAATGGTTTGCACTTTGTACAGATACATCTTAAAATGTGTGCATTGCAACACCTTCTCATCACAATCCACGCCATCTCGTACAGATCAGCTGTTATTAAAACCCAACTCATCAACAGGATTGTGATATTGAACCACCTCTCGCATTAGCTACACAACAAACCGTGAACAATTAAGCCACACTTAAACCAAAGCAACAATAATTTGAACTGGTCTCAACAAGCTATTATTACAAGGTTTACAACAGATATGACAGACAACTTTGGTTGTGCGTGTGTGCGCGCGCGTGCATGTGTAAGAAAGAGAGGGGGAGAGAGAGAAAGAGAAAGTAGGTCAAGCCTGCTAACTGTTAGCTACCGTAGCTCAGGCGTCGGTCTCCGTCAGGTAAAAGCGGCCGTGTATTCCTCAAAGTCCTCTCCAGTACATCACTGCTGTTGAAATACCCGCTAAACTCCCGGACGTAAAAACCGAGGGGGGCTCTGTGTGTTTACTATTCACGAAAGCAACGTGAACATACGTGCCGCTCACGCTCACACGCAATGAGACAGCTTAGCCTCCGCCACATACGGGCAGAAGAGGCAGACGGCGAGTGGCGATTCGCACTATGGATGCAGCTGTGGTGGCTACCTGTAGCCGCCGCTCCCGGTGTGGTCGATATGGGAGAGAGCAAGCACGCTATGTGACCCGGGTCTTAAGCATGACGAGCTAATACTTTCCCCCCGCTGCTGCAATACACTAGTTTTCTGTAGCGCGGTACACTAAAACAAGCTCGGCTGGTTTATTTTTTTAATCACCCAAATATTCCAACGCCGGATTTCCGGCACCCTGCCGGAGGTCTTCAAGCCCTGTATTAACTTAAAAGCAAGGGCGTAGAATTGGGTAGGGACGTTAGGAACACATCCCTACCAATATTCAGCTGCTGTGTACGCTGACCATAGTGTTTAGTCAAATGATTACGGTACACAAAGGGTTAACAGTCGGTCTCTGCTAGAAGTCCCGCCTCTAACCTGAATATTGCTCTCCGATTGGCTATACATTTCTCGCTAATGTACATGTGATTGGCTGTCCCCGCTGTCACTCCATCTGTTTGTAAAAGTTACCTGCTCATTGGTCGGACAGGACAGGAGGTCACGGTGCTTGAATCTGCAACCACGAATGTAAGTTGTCAACATGTTCGGCATTTGTTCTGCCTGGGTCACATTAGCTAGGCAGATTTTAACATCAATGGTGTCATTTACAACAATGCGGTTTTCGCCCTGGCCGTGGAACGCTGGACCAGCTTTATACCCTCCACAGGGTGCTCAAGGGTGCATGGGAGTTTGCCCAACCAGTCCACATGTGCTTTGTGGATCTGGAGAAGGCATTCGTGTCCCACGTGGCATCCTGTGGGAAGGTGCTCCGGGAGTATGGGGTCGGAGGCCCTCTGCTGAGGGCTGTGCGGTCCCTGTATGACCGGAGCAGGAGCTTGGTTCGCATCGCCGGCAATAAGTCAGACCTGTTCCCTGTGCATGTTGGACTCCGGCAGGGCTGCCCTTTGTCACCGGTTCTGTTCATTATTTTTATGGACAGAATTTCTAGGCGCAGCCAAGGGCCGGAGGGGGTACGGTTCGGGAGTCACTTGATTTCATCTCTGCTTTTTGTGGATTATGTTGTCTTGCCGGCTCCCTCGAGCTAGGGTCCCTCAGGTCGGGGGAGAGATCCTGCCTCAGGTGGAGGAGTTCAAGTATCTCAGGGTCTTGTTCGTGAGTGAGGGAAGGATGGAGCACGAGATCGACAGGCGGATTGGTGCAGCGGCTGCAGTATGCGGTCGTTGTATCGGTCTGTCGTGGTGAAGAGGGAGCTGAGCCGAAAGGCGAAGCTCTCAATTTACCGGTCGGTCTACGTTCCCACCCTCACCTATGGTCATGAACTCTGGGTCATGACCGAAAGAGCGGGATCCCGGATACAAGCGGCCGAAATGAGTTTCCTTCGCAGGGTGGCGGGGCGCTCCCTTAGAGATAGGGTGAGGAGCTCGGTCACCCGGGAGGAGCTCGGAGTAGAACCGCTGCTCCTCCACATCGAGAGGAGCCAGCTGAGGTGGCTCGGGCACCTGTATCGGATGCCCCCTGGATGCCTCCTTTGTGAGGTGTTTCGGGCATGCCCCACCGGGAGGAGGCCCTGAGGAAGACCCAGGACACGCTGGAGTGACTACGTCGCTCGGACGGCCTGGGAACACCTCGGGGTGCCCCCGGAAGAGCTGGAGGAAGTGTCCGCGGAGAGGGAAGTTTGGGGATCCCTGCTCCGACTGCTGCCCCCGCGACCCGGTCCCGGATGAAGCGGCAGATAATGGATGGATGGATGGTGTCATTTTCATGAACATTATGTTTGTGTCTGTCGGTTTGCATGCGTGCTTGCGTGTGTGTGCACGTATGCCAGAACAGCACCAGAACCCTCTGGGTACCAGGACTTCCTCTTCGAAAGATTAAGCACTGCTGATGTTTGTATCAAAATAGACTGTATCTCGTGAAATTTTAGATTAAATATTAAATGTCTTGTTTTCAAACCTTCACTCACTTAAACACAGAAAGAACATGTTACTGAACATTTCTGCCTCTGCAACAAAGGAAGGAAGACACTAAACCTGACTATCACTGATGATGTCACTGATGGATTTACCTGAACAGGTGATCTCCACGGTGGAGGGAGAGGAATCTGAATATAAACACTCCCTCAGGGTAGATCCAGACTGAACACAGCCAGTGTCGATCCCCCACACAGACCTCCATGAGGACTCCTTTCTTTCTCTTGTTGAAACAGCAGAGCCACAGTTCAGATCTCTACAGGCTATAGATGATTCCTTCAGTTTCCAGTTGAAGCTGTTCACTGGTCTCCACTCTCCTTGTTTCAGCTGCAGTTCACCTGCACAGCGACTGGCTCCTCCCACCAACCTGACAGACTCTGAACACAGAGAAGAGAGTGAAGAGTAAAAGAAGTGAGTTTGATTCAAACAGAAATGAACAAATCCAAACTGTAGCTCCACTTGTACCTGAGCAGGTGAGTCCAACAGCTTTGCCAGGTGAGCAGCTGGTTCTAGTTGAGCCTGAGCTTCTACAGTCCAGGAGAGCTGACTCGCTGCCTCCACACTGGAACTCTGTGGTCAACATTGGAGCCTCCACTGCTCCATAGAGCGCCCCCTGGAGGACTGAAGGAGCCCCACAGCCAAGCTCCCTACAGACCACCTCTGCATCCTGCTGGTCAAAGTCATCTTCACACACTGAGGACCACCACTGGTTAGACTGGTTGGACTTGACCTCCAGTCTGCCTGAACACACACTGGTCCCATTCACCAGCCTGACAGAGTCTGCAGAGAGAGACACAACATTTAAACTTTGATCCTGACCTTTATTTACTGTTATATCAACTTAAAAGCAAGGGTGTAGAATTGGGTAGGGACGTTAGGAACACATCCCTACCAATAGAGAATGTGAAGCTGACGTCACGTCGCCGCCATCTTTGGAGGATCGCGGATGTAAACACTCCGGTCTCCCCCAAAAAAAGTCCCCATAGTAGATAACATGATAGATTTGGCAAAAGAAAATGCTGACTGTGGCAGCAGCGTACCATCCAGGAGGGAGGGGAGGGGAGGGGGGGGAGTATGAACGTAACGATCGTCGTCCGACGGCAGCGGCACTGCTACTACTTTTCACTACACACGGCTGTTATGCATGCGTCTCTCTCTCTCTCTGTGTGTGAGACAAATCCAATACGGAGTAGCTATGCGGAGATGGGCCGAGGGGGGGGGGGGGGGCTATACTGTGGCACTTTTACACAGTAGTACTGTCCCACCATGATTACTTTTAAGCAACTTTGGGGGGCATTTCTAGGGGAGACGAGCGAGTTTTTACATCCGCGGTCCTCCAAAGATGGCGCCGGCGTGACGTAACTTCACATTCTCTATATTCAGCTGCTGTGTACGCTGACCATAGTGTTTAGTCAAATGATTACGGTACACAAAGGGTTAACAGTCGGTCTCTGCTAGAAGTCCCACCTCTAACCTGAATATTGCTCTCCGATTGGCTATACATTTCTCACTAACATACATGTGATTGGCTGTCCCCGCTGTCACTCCGTCTGTTTGTAAAAGTTACCTGCTCATTGGTCGGACAGGACAGGAGGTCAGAGTGCTTGAATCTGCAACCACGAATGTAAGTTCTCAACATGTTCGGCATTTGTTCTGCCTGGGTCACATTAGCTAGGCAGATTTTAACATCAATGGTGTCGTTTACATGAACATTATGTTTGTGTCTGTCGGTTTGCATGCGTGCTTGCATGTGTGCACACGTGCCAGAACAGCACCAGAACCCTCTGGGTACCAGGCCTTCCTCTTGGACAGATTAAGCACTGCTGATGTTTGTATCAAAATAGACTGTATCTCATGAAATTTTAGATTAAATATTAAATGTCTTGTTTTCAAAACTTCACTCACTTAAACACAGAAAGAATATGTTACTGAACATTTCTGATACCACAACAAAGGAAGGAAGACACTAAACCTGACTGTCACTGATGATGTCACTGATGGATTTACCTGAACAGGTGATCTCCACAGTGGAGGAAGAGGAAAATGAATATGAACACTCCCTCAGGGTAGATCCAGACTGAACACAGTCAGTGTCGATCTTCCACACTGACCTCTTTGAGGACTCCTTTCTTTCTCTTGTTGAAACAGCAGAGCCACAGTCCAGCTCTCTACAGACTACAGATGCTGCCTTCAGGTTCCAGTAGTTTTCGTCCACTGGTCTCCACTCTCCTAGTTTCAGCTGCAGTTCACCTGCACAGCGACTGGCTCCTCCCACCAACCTGACAGACTCTGAACACAGAGAAGAGAGCGAAGAGTAAAAGAAGTGAGTTTGATTCAAACAGAAATGAAGCAAATCCAAACTGTAGCTCCACTTGTACCTGAGCAGGTGAGTCCAACAGCTTTGCCAGGTGAGCAGCTGGTTCTAGTTGAGCCTGAGCTTCTACAGTCCAGGAGAGCTGACTCGCTGCCTCCACACTGGAACTCTGTGGTCCACATTGGAGCCTCCACTGCTCCATAGAGCGCCCCCTGGAGGACTGAAGGAGCCCCACAGCCAAGCTCCCTACAGACCACCTCTGCATCCTGCTGGTCAAAGTCATCTTCACACACTGAGGACCACCACTGGTTAGACTGGTTGGACTTGACCTCCAGTCTGCCTGAGCACACACTGGTCCCATTCACCAGCCTGACAGAGTCTGCAGAGAGAGACACAACATTTAAACTTTGATCCTGACCTTTATTCACTGTCACATTGTCACAGGGTGACGATACCCGGCCAGGTGTGGGACCAGTGGGAGGTGGCACTGTCTGTTTTCTGTCCCCACAGAGTTTAGCGCCACCCAAGACTGCCCCAGAAGAAAAAGGAACCAACACCTGGGACACGGGAACGGGACAGGGCGGCGGACGGAGCATGGCACGACACAGAGCAGAACGACAGAAGAATAGCGAGATCCATCCTACGGCCGGATGAGTGACAACGCAGCGACAGAGCGAGCCACAGTGAGCGTCACCCCTCCTTCGAGCTAAGGGGATCATCCCTATTTTCCCGGGTCCTATGTTCCCCATAGAACCTTTTTCTAAAAAAAAGGTGCTATGTTTGTAAAAGTTACCTGCTCATTGGTCGGACAGGACAGGAGGTCAGAGTGCTTGTATACGAATGTAAGTTGTCAACATGTTCGGCATTTGTTCTGCCTGGGTCACATTAGCTAGACAGATTTTAACATCAGTGGTGTCATTTACATGAACATTATGTTTGTGTCTGTCGGTTTGCATGCGTACTTGCGTGTGTGTGTGTGTGTGTGTGTGTGTGTGTGTGTGTGTGTGTGTGTGTGTGCACAAGCGTGCCAGAACAGCACCAGAACCCTCTGGGTACCAGGACTTCCTCTTGGACAGATTAAGCACTGCTGATGTTTGTATCTCATGAAATTTTAGATGAAATATTAAATGTCTTGTTTTCAAACCTTCACTCACTTAAACACAGAAAGAATATGTTACTGAACATTTCTGCCTCTGCAACAAAGGAAGGAAGACACTAAACCTGACTGTCACTGATGATGTCACTGATGGACTTACCTGAACAGGTGATCTCTATGGTGGAGTAAGAGGAACCTGATGATGAACACTCCTTCAGGGTAAATTCAGACTGAACACAGCCAGTGTCGATACTCCACACAGAGCTCCATGAGTACTCCTTTCTTTCTCTTATTGAAACAGCAGAGCCACAGTCCAGATCTCTACAGACTACAGATGCTGCCTTCAGGTTCCAGTTCCTGCTGTCCACTGGTCTCCACTCTCCTTGTTTCACCTGCAGTTGACCTGCACACCGACTGGCTCCTCCCACCAACCTGACAGACTCTGAACACAGAGAAGAGAGTGAAGAGTAAAAGAAGTGAGTTTGATTCAAACAGAAATGAAGGAAATCCAAACTCCAGCTCTAAATAATATCTAAATAAATGTATTTTTACTTTATACATTTATTTTGCTCCTTCTTGTGGTAGCATGAAGAATGACGCTGATATAAAAACATGATGATGTTCTGATGGAGGAAACCCCTCAATCCGCTGGAGATGTAAATAAAGTAAATGGAGCTTCGTTAGTGGTTTTTCTTCCATGAGCAGCAAACAGACTAGACCCAGATGATCTGGAGGCTCAGCAAGTGAGTAATGTGTCTCTCAATGAAAATCATGTAGTCATGCTCATTTCAGTGCTGAGACGTAGACACCACTCATCCATCCTTCATGTGTCCTCATCCTCTCTGTTTACCTGTGGAGCTGTGGCTTCCTTCAGCCCAGAGTCCTGAGGAGAAAACCAGAGAGGAAACATCAGTGAGATCTGTGAAGACAGCCACGTCACCAAGAAGCAGAAACAGTCGCACCATCATACAGGTCAGGAACAATGAAATGAATCCCCAACACATCCATCCCAGCAGCTTCAGCTCCCACAATCCTCCACACTGAGCTCCATAGATCTGCTCTTTATCTCCCATGATGCTCAGGGTGATGGGAGTGTTTCTGTCTGTTTTTATCAGTCCATCTATCCTCTGACTTCTCCACTGGTTTGGATGAAAACCAGCTTGTAGCCCATTGTAGACGTTACTGCAGTAGTGACGAGGCATCGCTGTGTCACTAAAGGAGAATCAGCTCGTCTCAACTCAAATATGAAGTAAAACTGGATCAAATCAATCGTAAATGAGCCACGTTCCTCAGTTTACTCTCATGTCCAATTTATTCTCCACCTTCTGTTTCCTCATTCAAACAAAAGCTTGAAGATTTCACATGTAACATGTTAGAACGCTATAAATGTTCTGTTTGTAGAACATGATCAGTTTTTACATCTTAATAAAATGAAGATGTAAATCAGGGGAGTCAAACATACGGCCCACAGGACACATCTTAGCAGATAGTTCAACATTTAGTCAAATTAATCACCATAATCCCTATAGTCATAGCAGTAGGTTCGTTACCTTTAATTGTCGGTGCAAGCTATTTTTAGAACGGCAGAGCAGAGCCATGAGCTGCTCAGAGCTACGCTACGGAGGCTCATGGGATTTCTTGGTTTCCCTCATCAAACTCATCAAATACACAATCCAACAACTCCACAACGCTCTGGTGGACAAGTTGTGACCTGCACATTCACCACGCTATGAGATAATAACACAACGTTACCACACAGAGTTGTTTTAGAGGGAAATTCATGCAAAACCACTGATGTGCGTTGCCTTCAGGGAAAGTTTTTCATCAACAGTCTCTGCATTTGCCTTGAAAACAACTGCTGTGACTCACTCCCCCGCCCTCACAGAAAACTCTGTGAGGGCGGGGGAGTGAGTGAGCACCACTTCTCTGCCCCACCCCCCCCCCTCCCTCAAAAAGTTGCAGCGGACAACAGGGCAAGTACTGGGAGATGCAGAGCCGCAGACTCTCACACATTTGCCGCAACACAACAACAGCAGCTTGTTGCGTAGTGGAAATGCAGCACCGATATTCACCGCTAACGTCTTCTCTTGGCCCAGCTCAGCTCAACTTCTCACAGGGCCTGAAAATTAAAACCCAACGTGGTCCGATCTGCGGATGATGAAGCCCAGACGCAAATCGGTCGGACTCATTAGTGCTACTCCCAGTATGGCAGACCCCCAGGAGATAGCCTACTGGAGATAAAAACTAATGGACAGTAAATGTTTGAGACTAAAACAATACGATAAGATAGAAAGTATGAGATAAGATAAAAGGTATAAAAATCATAGAAAATAAAATAAATAAACAAAATGAGGTGAAAACATGTAAAATAAGGATTAAATATTATATGAGGCCTGATTCAAAGGAATAAAAAGCTAACAGAAATCAATTAAAAGCCTGATTAAAAGAATCTTGGGTACTGTACAGGACATACTCATAGACACAAATGTCAGCAAACGACGTTTACAGATTGTTTGACACATTTACAAATATGATTACACACACACACAGACATTGAAATACACATTTGCATATATTAAAGTAACAATTCCTCCATCCATGTCCCTCAGCCCTACCTGAGCTCCACAGCAGCAGCAGCAGCAGGTGACCCATGTCCATGTAGACGTCTGTCTTCGTCTCTGTCTCCTCTCTGACTGCCGGACTCATCCTCTGCTCCTCTGTTAACCTCAGGTTTTATCTCTTCATTAGCTACGTGTGGTCTGTACATCCTATTAACCATCACATGACTTGTTATTTCCTGAAAGACAGTTTCTTAGAAACATATCTGCTGCTTCATCAGGACCTCAACTCAACTCAACTCAATGTAGTTCACCTGCTGCACAGAGTCACAGATCTGACCTTTTATGAGGATTTTAACGCAAAGAAATCTAAATGTAAATGGACTTAAGTCTGTTTTTATCTACGTGGAAAACCCCAGAGAGACTTCCACCCAAGCAGTGCTGCTGCTGCACGGCTCCAACACAGAGCCATGCAGCAGGTGTGTGTTGTTACGATGCCCCGACGCTGAGGGTCCAGGTTGGTTAAACACCGGTCCTGACCTCAGGTTTATCCTGAAATACTTTTATTTTAACTCCACATGAATAATAGTGACATTCAAACAACAGTTATATAAAATACATACCCCCCCCCTCAGAGGGTCAGCTGAGGCCTGTTGCTGAACGACTGATATCAGATCCCTGTGGTTTCTGACCTGATAACAGCTGCTGCTCAAAAAACTTCACACGGAAATGTTTTAACTTTTTTTCAATTTCTTTATCAGTTGCACTTGATGTCGCAATATTACCTAAATGTGTGTGGGACGGATCACTTGGCCTGAGTCAACAACACCATGTCAGCAGGCGAGCCGTCGGTCACACTGCAAACACCTGTCCAGATGTTCTGACGGAGCTGAGACACACTAACCCTCGGTTTCAGTCTGTTCTGGACCTTTATCGAATAAATAAACTGTTATTTTTTCTCTTGAAAGTGAAAAAAACAGGGCTGTTAATTTAAAAAAGATTGACTAATTAATCGCACAATTCTGTAATTGATCGCAAATAATTTACCAATAAATTAATTGCATTTCTCTACTTACGGTAAGACTGTCATTTAACGAATATTTATTGTGAGGGCTTTAAACTTTGAACACAGATTCTCTCCTGTGAGGTACAAATTTGGTACACAAAAAGTCATCTTTCTTATATCCTATCCTCTTAATTCTTATATGACATAGTAACATAGATGATAACAACAAAAATACGTTCCATCTACATGCTAGTTCGATTTCCGTGAAGCCGATGGTGAAAAGATGGATAAGGACGGACTGTCAGTACCCGATCGGTGTCCGGAACAAGATTTTTACACTTCACATCAAGCATGTTACGCCGAATTTCCCTCTGTAAATTAAATTGAATGTAGACTGATCTGTTCATTGTAAAACATTTATTTATTGATCTAAATGTGGTGATTTCTGTTCCTACAGAGCCCTGAGGCAGCGCTGCTCTTCTGTCCAGTTCACACATGAAGCTTCACTTTACATTCAAACAACAACGAAACAAACATTCAACAACTAATCAATGAAACCAATATATAGTATCTGCTGAAAAGAATTTAACCAGCCAGCGGTAAACCTCTAAAGACCTGCGGGTAAATTAATCGGCTCTTTTTCTCCCCCCGGATGACGACGCAGGTTGACCGGCCGATCACCTCAGGAGAACGGCTGCTGCCTCTGAGACGACCCGCTGCATCTGGTCGGCTGCTCCCACAGATGGAGCTTCACTTCACTGAAAACGTCGGAGCAATTGTCCAAACAGGCGTCATTTCTAACTGCATATTGTTGTTACTTTCTCACATTAAAAAATATTAAAACTTAATGATAAGCACATTGGTTTGCCTGCACACGTGACCAAGCAGCAATAATTGCGTTAATTATTTAACGTGTTAAATGTTTAAAAGCCAAAAAGAACAAAATGCGTTAACTTTGACAGCACTAATGTTTATATTTCTGTATATTTTTAGATAGAGAAGCATGAAGGAACTGATCAGCTGTTAGTAATGTCTAAATACAACTATTTACATTTGGTCAGGAATCGTCAGGTGACTTGTGTGTGACAGACGGTCCACACAGATTTCCTCTCTGCTCTGCTTCAGATTCACAAAGTCCCAACAGTCCTGAAGATGATGATCCAAAATCCAGGCGTTTGCTCTTCACTCGTCTTTGGATGAGATTAATTGATGCAGAAAAAGCAATTCATAACTTTGCCTTTGAAAGCATCATCACTGTACTTTCAGTCTCTAAACCAATAAATCAGTGTTGTTTCTCCAAGAGATACTGTGCTGCAAAAACCTGTTGATGACATGAGACTGAGAGGAGAGATGAAACTCCTGCAGGATCTCAGTGAAACTCTAAAGGGAACATCTGAGGGACGATGCTGGATCGTTGACCGAGCTGATGGACAGGCGTGTGGCAGCCGACGAGTCTGGATGTTAGACAAGTTCCTCCTCTGCAGCCTGGACTCCTTCTTCTTCAGCTGGCCCTCCGTCAGCTGTGGAAACACCCAGGTTCAAAGACTGCAGCTCTATGGCCTCCTGTTGGACTGGACTCTGCCCCCTGGTGGCCTGGAGAGATGTGGCAGCACACAGACACGAGACTTCAGTTCAACATACAGGAGCTGAGAGCTTCATGTCAGACAGAGCTCAGGTCAACAAAGGTGGGTCTGGTACCTTGGGTGGATTTATGATTACTTACCATACACTTCTTACATCCAGCTCCTTTAAGGCTGAGACAGGTGACAGAGATCATCATCAGCAGCAGACTGAGTGACAGGACGACCAGTCTGATGATATGACCTGTTGGATCTGATGAGACACATTCAGTCATCACGTTAGATCACATGACATGAGTACAACAGCTTCATTAAACAAACCTCAACATGTTTGAGTCAGTTCTTAGAGAATGAGGTCGTCTGACGATGTTGGACAGACTCAACAGGTGGACAGAGTTAGTCTGAAAGGATGAACTGAAGCTTCTTGTCTCCTTCCAGCCTGTGTCTGGTTGAAACGTCTCAGGTGAGTGTTAATCACCATCTTTACAGGCAGTTTACCAAACATGATCCTGGTGAAGCTGAGTCATCCTGCTGACGTCTGACTCATCATGTAAAACCCAGTTTCTCACCATCATGGTGCTCATGTACCTTCACTGGATCCTCTCCTGTCGTGGACTTTTCACTACAGCAACATGGACGGATGAAGAGACAATGGGTCCCTGAGCACAGACAGGTGAAATGTCTTCAACTCACCTGAGACAGTGAGGGACAGTCGACGGCTCTCAGAGGAGAAGTTATGAGAGAAAACGTAGAGGTGATAAACACAGCTGTAGCTTCCTTGGTGGGCGGGCTCTGCAGCAGGAAACAGGAAGGAGGCGGAGTGACTGACAGCTGGCTGGGTGTAGTTGTCCGTTGTGTCTGAGGAGGTGAAGCTGAGCTGGAAGAAGCCTCCTGGGTACTGTGGCTGGATGGAGCAGCTGATGCTGAAGTTGGAGCCCATCAACACACCTGAATAACCCTGCTGCTGGGCCTGGGAGACCCCGTCCATGGAGGACACAGAGATGATTGGCTGGACCAGCAGGTCTGTAAACAGAGAGATGATTGGCTGAATGTTAACAGTCAGTTTCTAAAAGGACTCTTTGGAGTGAGCAGCTTGTCAGACGCACAGCCAGAAAAGATCCAAAGAGCAACGTGGTTCAGTATGAAAGTAATATGATGTTTCTGGTGGTGAGTTCATGTCTCTGTTCAATCCAGTGATGCTGCAGTCAGTGACAGTATCACTGCATCACCTGTCGTCCACCATCAAACTTCAAGGATGGACACATTTATGATAATGTTGTTCTACATCTTTAGTTCAGTGGAGACGACAGACTGAACAGAAATATTACTCACTGATGGACTTACCTGAACAGATGATCTCCACAGTGGAGGAAGAGTTAAGTGGTGATAGTAAACACTCCTTCAGGGTAGATCCGGACTCAACACATTCAGTGTTGATCCTCCACACAGACCTCTTTGGGAACTCCTTTCTTCTTGTTGAAACAGCAGAGCCACAGTCCAGCTCTCTACAGACTACAGATGCTGCCTTCAGGTTCCAGTCCCTGCTGTTCACTGGTCTCCACTCTCCTTGTTTCACCTGCAGTTCACCTGCACAGCGACTGGCTCCTCCCACCAACCTGACAGACTCTGAACACAGAGAAGAGAGTGAAGACTAAAAGAAGTGAGTTTGATTCAAACAGAAATGAAGCAAATCCAAACTGTAGCTCCACTTGTACCTGAGCAGGTGAGTCCAACAGCTTTGCCAGGTGAGCAGCTGGTTCTAGTTGAGCCTGAGCTTCTACAGTCCAGGAGA
Source organism: Decapterus maruadsi (assembly GCA_030347415.2). Lineage (NCBI taxonomy): Eukaryota > Metazoa > Chordata > Actinopteri > Carangiformes > Carangidae > Decapterus > Decapterus maruadsi. Next base: position 1,478,647 of record CM064888.1, read on the forward strand.
GCTGACTCGCTGCCTCCACACTGGAACTGTGTGGTCCACATTGGAGCCTCCACTGCTCCATAGAGCGCCCCCTGGAGGACTGAAGGAGCCCCACAGCCAAGCTCCCTACAGACCACCTCTGCATCCTGCTGGTCAAAGTCATCTTCACACACTGAGGACCACCACTGGTTAGACTGCTTGGACTTGACCTCCAGTCTGCCTGAACACTCACTGGTCCCATTCACCAGCCTGACAGAGTCTGCAGAGAGAGACACAACATTTAAACTTTGATCCTGACCTTTATTTACTGTCATATCAACTTTAAAGTCATCAGCATGCGTCCAGAAATATGAATAGATGTACACACAGACTCTAGAAGTGTCCTATCCACTAAGAATTTCCATAGTCGAATCTGATTCCTCAGATTTTTCCTCTCGTACACAAATCATCAAATCATACGTTTTTTTCTCTCACCGATTGATGACCTCATTTGCATCTTTAATTCTTTAGTTGGCATAAAATAATAATAACAGGACATCCTCTGTCTAACCAGGCTTGGTTGTAAGACATCACTGTCTCTCTTCTGTCAACGGTGTAGCGATGAGTATGAGTTTGTGCTGTGAAGTAATGAGTGTGTATGGTGAATGAAAACTTGTAAGTATCGTTGTGTGCATCAAGGCTTTATAGTCGGTTCAGGGGTCGAGTGCGTGTGTGTACAGAGAACCTGTCAGTTTTAAACTTGTTCATAAAACTTTTAGCTCTAATTCAACTTTCCCTCCATTGAAGGGAAACGACATGAAGTGAGGGCGACGGTTCATTCCTGGTTCAGGAGCTGCTCTCTCCCTCTGACCGATCCAGAACAGCACCAGAACGCTCTGAGTACCAGGACTTCCTCGTGGACAGATTAAGCAGAAGAGTCTATTTATCATGAAGTATTCGAAAAGAAAGAGATTCTCTGTAAAATCAGATATTCAGCAGCAGGGAGCACCTCCATACAGTCAGAATGGTACAATTTCTTTTTCATAACCACATTGTGCCACTGAATCTGAAGCAAATCGACGAACTGTTGACAATTAAGGGTCTACCCTAACATAAAGTGTATATCTGTAAAATGAAATATCTTCCAGCTGAATGCCTGCCTGTATCCATGTACAGTACTTGTTCATCAGCTGAACAGCATCAAAGTATGGAAGTTGATTTTTTGACTAAATACGATGATGTAACATGTTGAGATATTAAATGTCTTGTTTTCAGACCTTCACTCACTTAAATACAAAAAGAACATGTTACTGAACATTTCTGACACCACAACAAAGGAAGGAAGACACTAAACCTGACCGACACTGATGATGTCACTGATGGACTTACCTGAACAGGTGATCTCCACGGTGGAGGAAGAGAAATCTGATAATGAACACTCCTTCAGGGTAGATCCAGACAGAACACAGTCAGTGTCGATCTTCCACACAGACCTCTTTGAGGACACCTTTCTTCTTGTTGAAACAGCAGAGCCACAGTCCAGCTCTCTACAGACTACAGATGCTGCCTTCAGGTTCCAGAAGTCGCCATCCACTGGTCTCCACTCTCCTAGTTTCAGCTCTAGTTCACCTGCACAGTGACTGGCTCCTCCCACCAACCTGACAGGCTCTGAACACAGAGAAGAGAGTGAAGAGTAAAAGAAGTGAGTTTGATTCAAACAGAAATGAAGTAAATCCAACCTGTAGCTCCACCTCTGTCTGAGCAGGTGAGTCCAACAGCTTTGCCAGGTGAGCAGCTGGTTCTAGTTGAGCCTGAGCTTCTACAGTCCAGGAGAGCTGACTCGTTGCCTCCACACTGGAACTCTGTGGTCCACATTGGAGCCTCCACTGCTCCATAGAGCGCCCCCTGGAGGACTGAAGGAGCCCCACAGCCAAGCTCCCTACAGACCACCTCTGCATCCTGCTGGTCAAAGTCATCTTCACACACTGAGGACCACCACTGGTTAGACGGGTTGGACTTGACCTCCAGTCTGCCTGAACACACACTGGTCCCATTCACCAGCCTGACAGAGTCTGCAGAGAGAGACACAACATTTCAACTTTGATCCTGACCTTTATTTACTGTCATATCAACTTTAAAGGTATCAGCATGCGTCCAGAAATATGAATAGATGTACAGAGCATAAACGAACGGCTTAGTCTCTCTCTCTGCCGGACACCGGAGCCCCGGTTGAGGAGGCAGCGCTCCGGTACCTGTCCAGGTGCGGTTGAACTCCACAGCGGAATGTTTTTTGTTTTTTTCATCACCAGCACCTGTCAGCAGGAGATCGGGCCAGTGTTTCACATCCCTCCATCAGCTGAACCATATCATCAGTGCTGATGGTCATAAAATCACGTTCACAGCAGTCAGGGGTGGAGTGGCCATCGGGACGACCGGGAGATTTCCCGGTCGGCCGGCGGCCAATAAGACCAAATGAACCGACAGTCTGCCCTGCTCAGCCGTGTGATGTTCATGACAGGCCCATTGAGTTTAAACTCTTATAAAGTACGTTCCTGTGAAAATCTCCGAAAGCTCCATCTACTGTAAGAGTAGGGTCTAACCACTATATATAACACTTGTTGTCTCTCTACATCTCACTCATGGTTGCTAGAGTGTCAGACTCGCTCCCATTAATCCAGCCTACTGGTTTTTGTTTAGCTTTCTACCTTGATCTAACTATTTTATTATTTTTATTCAGACGTTACATAACTTTCATGACCACAAATATAAAATGGCCAACGGTTTAATTTGTTTTTTGTTCATAAATTAATGTAGAATGGTCGGAGCAAAGCCTCATGGGAAATGGGAACTGCGTATCGCGCCAATAATCGCTCCGCATGTATCCAATGAACGTATGGGGATGAATGAGCGGCTGTCAGACAGAGAGCAATGCTGAAGTAGCGGATATTCTTACAGTCGAAAAGGAAGGGGGGGTTTCCAACGAGCAGCGGCGCTGCCGCGAGCACTCACTGGTTGTCAGCCTACACAGTAGCCTAGTGTCACAGAGCTTCTCCGCTGCATTCAGAGACGCACTGCTCCACACTATAAACACATGGGGTCTCAATTGGAAATATTTGAAGGGAGAAACGGTTTAGGGGTCGGACAAGCACAAACATGCCAAGGCTCCATCTAATGATGATAATAATCTGATAGAAAACCGGAAAAAACTGATTTGTGTTGCTACGCGCTCCGTGGGCGCGCACTTCATCCTGCGCAATAGCGCAGCTGTGACAGTCGACTGGTGCTTCTGTAACAATATAACCTGCCTATATAACTTTATGTGTTGATCCAACCATCTCCTCTGTAGATGTGTTTGGTTTTATACCGAGAGCTTTTATGTGCAAATCTACACACAGATTTACTAACATTTCATGAATGAGACCCACGGAAAGCGCCCCCCCCCCCGAATGTTGATGGGTATTTCGCACACTGTGGGCCGGTGGTGGGCCGGTGCAGTCAGAATTGTCCTGGTGGATTTTTGTGTCCCACTCCGCCCCTGACAGCAGTAATATATGTGATTTCTCCTCAATCACTTGTGTTTAGTAAACTGCAGGAGCATTTCAGGAGATCGCTGGGTTTCCTAACGTGGTCGGTGACACATGTGTCCGCAGCCTCCATCCATCGGGATGACACTTTTATCTATCCAGAAATATGAATAGATGTACACACAGACTCTAGAAGTGTCCAGACCTGCCAACCTGTACGCATTTTGCGTAGCAGGTACGCAATTTGACATCAAAATACGCTGGTACGCTCCACCTCATTAAACTACTCAAAAAGCTGCAGACATCTGTGAGTGCTGTTAGACATGTGCACGTGCAATGACAACCAGAGACTGTAAAAAGACAACGCCTGACAACACGATGCAGCAGTGTAGTGGTGTAGTTTCAACCAATCATTTTATAGCGGTTTCACACTGCAGGGCTCCGACACGGTTCTGGTTCAAGCACTGGCTTGGTTCGAACCGTGGTGCTGTCTGGCGAACCAGCAGCTTTCACACCAAACTGGAGCCAAGGCTGGAGGACGTCATTCCGCGTCACACAGGCGGAAGTAAACACAGCAACGGCTCTTTCCGAAACAGCGTACTACCGCACTATTTTAATATTTTTTCATGTGAGAAAGTAACCGTTCAGATCCCATATATACGTGCAGTTTATCCAAATGACGGCTGTTTAGAAGTTTGATCGGATGTTTTTCTGAGAAGTGAAGCTCCGCAGCGACCGGGACATCACGGAGGCAGCAGCCGCTCTGCACAGCTGGACACCCGACCAGCTTACGTCGTCATGCCGGGCGGAGAAATCGATCGCTAATTAACTTAATCGCAGGTTTTTAGAGGTTTACCACCGGCTGATTAAATTATTTTTAGTAAATAAATGTTGGTCTCAGTGATTAAATCTAACAATTGTGGCCGTAGCTTAGAGTAGCGGAGAATAACGAGTCTGCCGAGCGTTGGCCCGCTCTCTCCTGGTCTCTGCTTCCCTCTGCCTCTCTCTCCGTTCCCCGTGCCTCCACCCGCAGCAGCTGGCGCTTAAAACGGTAAACTGGTCTGTGTGTGCGCGCGCTAGTGTATGTGTGTGTCTTTTGGCAAATATGTACTGTTAATAACGTTACTTTCACATTGAAAATACGATGTCATATCGCATTGTGAGAGAGAATAAAGTAGCGTGCCTAGATTGTAGTCAAGTAAGCTAGATTCAAGTTTTCAATGCTTTATTGCCATGTCAACAACATTGTTGATTGGGATTTGTTTCAGTGGGCTCCACACTGACATAAAAGCAGAACATACAGCCAATACAGTAGGCTACATGATAAAACCAAGTAGCCTAAAGTAATAAATAAATCATCAGTAAAAATGGCACATTAAAACAATTAGCTACTGCAAGATTATGAGTAGGCCTAAATGTAGTTACTTTCCTCACTGTTTTTCTCTAATTTTAAGAGTAGGAATCAGATTTAGTAGGCCTGTACAAGGAGGGAAGGAATTATTTCTACAGTTTAAATACAATACAAAATCTTTTGCATCAACAACCTTGCTACTGTAGCAGATGAAGATGTCAGGGCCGACGAGAGCAGCAGACCAATGAAAAAGCAGATGGTCCACATCCCACAGAAATATCTGGCCATATATAAAGAGCAATGTCTGTGTTTTTTAATCTATAGTGAATGGGGGAAGTAACTGTGTGCAAAGCAAAGTAGTCGGCAAAAAAAGCCGCGCGACACAAGTGGTACTCAAAATTTTTTGCCAAGGTTGGCAGGTCTGAGTGTCCTATCTACTAAGGATTTTCAAAGTTGAATCTGATTCCTCAGATTTTGACTTTAGTCATCGAATAATGTTTTGTTTTTTCTCATTGATTGATGAGTTGGCATAAAATAATAATAACAGGACATCCTCCGTCTAACCAGGCTTGGTTGTAAGACATCACTGTCTCTCTTCTGTCAACGGTGTAGCGATGAGTATGAGTTTGTGCTGTGAAGTAATGAGTGTGTATGGTGAATGAAAACTTGTAAGTATCGTTGTGCATCAAGGCTTTATAGTCGGTTCAGGGGTCGAGTGCGTGTGTGTACAGAGAACCTGTCAGTTTTAAACTTGTTCATAAAACTTTCAGCTCTAATTCAACTTTCCCTCCATTGAAGGGAAACGACATGAAGTGAGGGCGACGGTTCATTCCTGGTTCAGGAGCTGCTCTCTCCCTCTGACCCATCCAGAACAGCACCAGAACGCTCTGAGTACCAGGACTTCCTCGTGGACAGATTAAGCAGAAGAGTCTATTTATCATGAAGTATTCGAAAAGAAAGAGATTCTCTGTAAAATCAGATATTCAGCAGCAGGGAGCACCTCCATACAGTCAGAATGGTACAATTTCTTTTTCATAACCACATTGTGCCACTGAATCTGAAGCAAATCGACGAACTGTTGACGATTAAGGGTCTACCCTAACATAAAGTGTATATCTGCGTGGCGCAGTGGTTAAGGCAGCCGCCCCATGTATATGCAGACGCAGGCGTCCCCGGTTCGCGTCCCGCATCGGGCAGACCTTTCCTGCATGTCATTCCCCTCTCTCTGCCTCCCCCTTTCCTGTCTACCTCTACTAATCTATCAAATAAAGGCATAAAACGCCAAAAAAATATACTTTAAAATGAAATATCTTCCAGATGAATGCCTGCCTGTATCCATGTACAGTACTTGACTAAATACGATGATGTAACATGTTGAGGTATTAAATGTCTTGTTTTCAGACCTTCACTCACTTGAATACAATAAAACGAAACATTTCTGCCTCCGCAACAAAGGAAGGAAGACACTAAACCTGACTGTCACTGATGATGTCACTGATGGACTTACCTGAACAGGTGATCTCCACGGTGGAGGGAGAGGAAAATGATGATGAACACTCCCTCATGGTAGATCCAGACTGAACACAGTCAGTGTTGATCGTCCACACAGACCTCCATGAGGACTCCTTTCTTCTTCTTGTTGAAACAGCAGAGCCACAGTCCAGCTCTCTACAGGCTACAGATGCTGCCTTCAGGTTCCAGAAGTCGCCATCCACTGGTCTCCACTCTCCTACTTTCAGCTGCAGCTCACCTGCACAGCGACTGGCTCCTCCCACCAACCTGACAGGCTCTGAACACAGAGAAGAGAGTGAAGAGTAAAAGAAGTGAGTTTGATTCAAACAGAAATGAAGCAAATCCAAACTGTAGCTCCACTTGTACCTGAGCAGGTGAGTCCAACAGCTTTGCCAGGTGAGCAGCTGGTTCTAGTTGAGCCTGAGCTTCTACAGTCCAGGAGAGCTGACTCGTTGCCTCCACACTGGAACTGTGTGGTCCACATTGGAGCCTCCACTGCTCCATAGAGCGCCCCCTGGAGGACTGAAGGAGCCCCACAGCCAAGCTCCCTACAGACCACCTCTGCATCCTGCTGGTCAAAGTCATCTTCACACACTGAGGACCACCACTGGTTAGACTGGTTGGACTTGACCTCCAGTCTGCCTGAACACTCACTGGTCCCATTCACCAGCCTGACAGAGTCTGCAGAGAGAGACACAACATTTACACTTTGATCCTGACCTTTATTTACTGTCATATCAACTTTAAAGTCATCAGCATGCGTCCAGAAATATGAATAGATGTACACACAGACTCTAGAAGTGTCCTATCCACTAAGAATTTCCATAGTCGAATCTGATTCCTCAGATTTTTCCTCTCGTACACAAATCATCAAATCATACGTTTTTTTCTCTCACCGATTGATGACCTCATTTGCATCTTTAATTCTTTAGTTGGCATAAAATAATAATAACAGGACATCCTCTGTCTAACCAGGCTTGGTTGTAAGACATCACTGTCTCTCTTCTGTCAACAGTGTAGCGATGAGTATGAGTTTGTGCTGTAAAGTAATGAGTGTGTATGGTGAATGAAAACTTGTAAGTATCGTTGTGTGCATCAAGGCTTTATAGTCGGTTCAGGGGTCGAGTGCGTGTGTGTACAGAGAATCTGTCAGTTTTAAACTTGTTCATAAAACTTTTAGCTCTAATTCAACTTTCCCTCCATTGAAGGGAAACGACATGAAGTGAGGGCGACGGTTCATTCCTGGTTCAGGAGCTGCTCTCTCCCTCTGGCCCATCCAGAACAGCACCAGAACGCTCTGAGTACCAGGACTTCCTCGTGGACAGATTAAGCAGAAGAGTCTATTTATCATGAAGTATTCGAAAAGAAAGAGATTCTCTGTAAAATCAGATATTCAGCAGCAGGGAGCACCTCCATACAGTCAGAATGGTACAATTTCTTTTTCATAACCACATTGTGCCACTGAATCTGAAGCAAATCGACGAACTGTTGACGATTAAGGGTCTTCCCTAACATAAAGTGTATATCTGTAAAATGAAATATCTTCCAGATGAATGCCTGCCTGTATCCATGTACAGTACTTGTTCATCAGCTAAACAGCATCAAAGTATGGAAGTTGATTTTTTGACTAAATACGATGATGTAACATGTTGAGATATTAAATGTCTTGTTTTCAGACCTTCACTCACTTAAATACAAAAAGAACATGTTACTGAACATTTCTGACACCACAACAAAGGAAGGAAGACACTAAACTGATGATGTCACTGATGATGTCACTGATGGACTTACCTGAACAGGTGATCTCCACGGTGGAGGAAGAGAAATCTGATAATGAACACTCCTTCAGGGTAGATCCAGACAGAACACAGTCAGTGTCGATCTTCCACACAGACCTCTCTGAGGACTCCTCTCTTCTTCTTGTTGAAACAGCAGAGCCACAGTCCAGCTCTCTACAGACTACAGATGCTGTCTTCAGGTTCCAGTTGTTCCAGCTGTCCACTGGTCTCCACTCTCCTAGTTTCAGCTGCAGTTGACCTGCACAGCGACTGGCTCCTCCCACCAACCTGACAGACTCTGAACACAGAGAAGAGAGTGAAGAGTAAAAGAAGTGAGTTTGATTCAAACAGAAATGAAGTAAATCCAACCTGTAGCTCCGCTTGTACCTGAGCAGGTGAGTCCAACAGCTTTGCCAGGTGAGCAGCTGCTTCTAGTTGAGCCTGAGCTTCTACAGTCCAGGAGAGCTGACTCGTTGCCTCCACACTGGAACTCTGTGGTCCACATTGGAGCCTCCACTGCTCCATAGAGCGCCCCCTGGAGGACTGAAGGAGCCCCACAGCCAAGCTCCCTACAGACCACCTCTGCATCCTGCTGGTCAAAGTCATCTTCACACACTGAGGACCACCACTGGTTAGACTGGTTGGACTTGACCTCCAGTCTGCCTGAACACACACTGGTCCCATTCACCAGCCTGACAGAGTCTGCAGAGAGAGACACAACATTTACACTTTGGTCCTGACCTTTATTTACTGTCACATCAACTTTAAAGTCATCAGCATGCGTCCAGAAATATGAATAGATGTACAGAGCATAAACGAACGGCTTAGTCTCTCTCTCTGCCGGACACCGGAGCCCCGGTTGAGGAGGCAGCGCTCCGGTACCTGTCCAGGTGCGGTTGATCTCCACAGCTGAATGTTTTTTGTTTTTTTCATCACCAGCACCTGTCAGCGGGAGATCGGGCCAGTGTTTCACATTCCTCCATCAGCCAAACCATATCATCTGTATTGATTGTCATGAAGTCGCGTTCGCAGCATTAATATACGTGATTTCTCCTCAATCACTTGTGTTTAGTAAACTGCAGGAGCATTTCAGGAGATCGCTGGGTTTCCTAACGTGGTCGGTGACACATGTGTCCGCAGCCTCCATCCATCGGGATGACACTTTTATCTATTCAGAAATATGAATAGATGTACACACAGACTCTAGAAGTGTCCTATCTACTAAGGATTTTCATAGTTGAAAATTATTCGATGACTTTAGTCATCGAATAATGTTTTTTTTTTTTTCTCATTGATTGATGAGTTGGCATAAAATAATAATAACAGGACATCCTCTGTCTAACCAGGCTTGGTTGTAAGACATGTATCACTATCTCTCTTCTGTCAACGGTGTAGCGATGAGTTTGTGCTGTGAAGTAATGAGTGTGTATGGTGAATGAAAACTTGTAAGTATCGTTGTATATAGACATAGTATAGTACAAAATGCAGTACGAGTGTACAAAATCTAATATTATTAGCAATGTCAGTATACTCAAACATCCAATAAGCATAATCGGTAAAAACAGTATACAAAAATTAAAAACCAGAAGAAAAAATGTTAACCCACAAAGTCCTCTTTACAGGGAGGCTGAGTGGTGACATATCAAACTAGTCCACTGATGGTTAGGCGGATCCGCCTTATCTTATTAAGTATCTCATGTAATATACTGTAGGCTCTGTTTTACCTATTGGCCACCTACACTATGATCTTCTTGGCATGGAAATATTTATGATTATGAGTTGTTGATATGGTGTTTTTTATTGTGATTTTATTGAGTGTATGCAAGTGATGAGCCCTGTCGAAGAAAAATTTCTGCCACCCTTTGGGGCAGACAATAAATTTATCTATTCTATCTATTCTATGTGTTCAATTGATTGTTGACCAGCTGGTTGTAATGAGGGAGGTCCTAAAGGTTATTTATATGGGGCACACCCATTCAGCAGACATACGCTGAAGAAGGCTAAACGCCGAAACGCGTTCGTTTGACTCCGCTGCTGTGCGTATAATAAACTTATTGTAAGACTCCCCGTCGTGTGAGTGCTGCTGTGAGCTGTTTTCGTCTATTAGCACCTCCATATAGTCAGAAAGGTACAATTTCTTTTTCATAACCACATTGTGCCACTGAATCTGAAGCAAATCGACGAACTGTTGACGATTAAGGGTCTACCCTAACATAAAGTGTATATCTGCGTGGCGCAGTGGTTAAGGCAGCCGCCCCATGTATATGCAGACGCAGGCGTCCCCGGTTCGCGTCCCGCATCGGGCAGACCTTTCCTGCATGTCATTCCCCTCTCTCTGCCTCCCCCTTTCCTGTCTACCTCTACTAATCTATCAAATAAAGGCATAAAACGCCAAAAAAATATACTTTAAAATGAAATATCTTCCAGATGAATGCCTGCCTGTATCCATGTACATGTATGTATATGTATATACATACGTATATGTATGTTGTTCATCAGCTAAACAGCATCAAAGTATGGAAGTTGATTTTTTGACTAAATACGATGATGTAACATGTTGAGATATTAAATGTCTTGTTTTCAGACCTTCACTCACTTAAATACAAAAAGAACATGTTACTTGTTGTGTTCTGTAATGTTGTTACATTGGAGTGCCGCTAGGTGGCACCACTGAATTATACAGAGCCCTGTATGTATGTAGGTGAAGTGAAGAAGAAGAGTTCGTTGCGATGCTTGTACTTCCTGCTGAGCACGTTGACACAGTAAAAGTTACTATGAGCTACCGAGTTGTTTTCATCCTTTAAAACACCACATTACTGAACATTTCTGACACCACAACAAAGGAAGGAAGACACTAAACCTGACTGTCACTGATGATGTCACTGATGGACTTACCTGAACAGGTGATCTCTATGGTGGAGGAAGAGGAAACTGATGATGATAATGAACACTCCTTCAGGGTAGATCCAGACAGAACACAGTCAGTGTCGACCCTCCACACAGACCTCTTTGAGGACTCCTTTCTTCTTGTTGTTGAAACAGCAGAGCCACAGTCCAGATCTCTACAGACTACAGATGCTGCCTTCAGGTTCCAGAAGAAGCTCTCCACTGGTCTCCACTCTCCTCGTTTCACCTGCAGTTCACCTGCACAGCGACTGGCTCCTCCCACCAACCTGAACGTCTCTGAACACAGAGAAGAGAGTGAAGAGTAAAAGAAGTGAGTTTGAGTCAAACAGAAATGAAGCAAATCCAAACTCCAGTTCTAAATAATATCTAAATAAATGTATTTATTTATTTTATTTATTAATTTATTTTGCTCCATCTTGTGGTAGCATGAAGAATGAAACATGATAATGTGTTGATGGAGGAAACCCTTCGACCTGCTGGAGATGGTAACACAGTAAATGGAGCTTCATTAGTGGTTGTTCCTCTTCCTACTCTCAAGTTCACTCTATTGCAGGACCTTCAGTAACCCTTGTAAACTATCCTCAGTGAAACAGATCTACTTTACATAAACTCATTGTAAATATAAAGATGATCTGTGACCAGGAAGGTGAAGGACCATCAGCTGATGATCAGTGGAGACAGTGAAACCATGTAGTCATGCTCATTTCAGTGCTGAGACGTAGACACCACTCATCCATCCTTCATGTGTCCTCATCCTCTCTGTTTACCTGTGGAGCTGTGGCTTCCTTCAGCCCAGAGTCCTGAGGAGAAAACCAGAGAGGAAACATCAGTGAGATCTACTATATAAATCATAGTAAAATAATCTCAATTTTAAATGCTAACACAAATGCTCACTGACTACAATAGCTATGACACCTATCGTTGTCTTTTAAAATGGTTGCCATCCCTTGCAATGAGGCAAGAGGCTTTTCTGTTCTGCTGCACACTCTTGGAACTCCTTGCAAAATACCCTAAAATTGGTTTCTCCATCATCCTGAACTAAATGTAACAGTGTGACCAATGTCATGTTCTTTTTTTTTAGTTTATTTTTGGGGCTTTTTTGCCTTTAATGGACAGGACAGTTGAGAGAGAGACAGGAAATGGGAGACTTCTGACACTTCTACACATTTTGCAGATTCATGCACACACACACACACACACACACAAATGTCACGTTTACAGATCTCACACACAGACATTGAGATACATATTTGCAAATAATAAAGTAACAACACTTACTCCAGTATTCTCTCTTCATTCTCAATTCTCAATGCAGACAAAACCAAGTATATGATCAGAAACATAATAAACACCAACTTATGTATTACTACTTTATCTGGACGTGACATACAGAGAGTCACTGAATATAAATATCTATCTAAATACCAATCCATACTGACAAACTTAAAGTAACATTGCAGCACTATGTAACTTCCCTGTGCAGACGTGCCTTAACTGACTTCACACGACCATAGTAACTTATTCAACTGGCCATCTCAAATTCATCCACCCGCTCAAATGATTATTTAAAGGGATAGTTCACCCAAAATTCCAATTTCACTCATTATCTCATCCCCCTCATGTCGACTAAGAGCTGTGAGAGTTTTCAGAGGCCTCCGTTCCTTCTCTGAGTTACGGGGGGGTCCACGCAGCAGGATTTGTCCATATAATGGTTGTGAATGGACACCAGGTTTCTTTGTCCAAAAAGACACACCAAAAAACATTCAAATACCTCCATACTGTACTGCTCGTTTGTAATGTCCCTCTGGTGTTGAAGCCCCGACATGAGAAATTGTTCCGCCGGTCTTTGCACTGACACAGGGAGAGACACTGGGAGCTTCCACTACAAACAAGCTGAAAATATAGACTTATTTCATTTTTTCAGAAGAGTTTCTCATGTGGGGGCTTCAATACAAGAGGCACATTACAGACGAGCAGTATGGAGGTATTTGGATGTTTTTTGGTGTGTCTTTTTGGACAAAGAAACCTGGTGTCCATTGACAACCATTATATGGACAAATACTGCTGCGTGGACCCCCCCGTAACTCGGAGAAGGAACGGAGGACTCTGAAAACTCTCACAGCTCTTAGTCGACATGAGGGGGAGGAGATGATGAGTGACATTTGAATTTTGGGTGAACTATCCCTTTAACACTTCAGGTAGAACTGCATTCAGTTTTTCTGCTGCTCATATCTGGAGCTCTCTTCAACGATCTCTGAAAATGAACTCATTTGTTACTCTGGGCGAGTTTAAAAACATGGTCATAAATATGCACGCTTTTGACCGTAACGGCTTCAAAAATAATCCTAAAATTGTTGATAATATGTAATCATACTTTATATGACTGCTGTTTGATTTGTTGATTTGTTTACCCTCAATGGCCTATGAGATCTAAATAAAGGTTAAAGAAAATAAAGAAAGATGTCCCTCAGTCCTACCTGAGCTCCACAGCAGCAGCAGCAGCAGCAGCAGCAGGTGACCCATGTCCATGTAGACGTCTGTCTTCGTCTCTGTCTCCTCTCTGACTGCTGGACTCGTCCTCTGCTCCTCTGTTAACCTCAGGTTTTATCTCTTCTTTATCTACGTGTGGTCTGTACATCCTATTGACCGTCGCATGACTTGTTATTTCCTGAAAGACAGTTTCATAGAAACATATCTGCTGCTTCATCAGGACATGAACTCAACTCAATGCACATGTAGTTCACCTGCTGCACAGAGTCACAGATCTGACCTTTTATGAGGATTTTAACGCAAAGAAATCCAAATGTAAATGGACTGGAGTCTGTTTTTATCTACGTGGAAAACCCCAGAGAGACTTCCACCCAACCAGTGCTGCTGCTGCACGGCTCCAACACAGAGCCTTGTTACGATGCCCCGACGCTGAGGCTCCATGTTGGTTAAACACCGGTCCTGACCCCAGGTTTATCCTGAAATACTTTTATTTTAACTCCACATGAATAATAGTGACATTCAAACAACAGTTATATAAAACACATACCCCCCCCCCCCTCAGAGGGTCAGCTGAGGCCTGTTGCTGAACGACTGATATCAGATCCCTGTGGTTTCTGACCTGATAAAAAAAAACTTTACACGGAAATGTTTTAACTATTTTTCAATTTCTTTATCAGTTGCACTTGATGTCGCAATATTACCTAAATGTGTGTGGGAGGTTCACTAGGCTTGAGTCAACAACACCGTGTGTGTGTGTGTGCGTGCTTGCGTGTGCACGCGCAGGTCAAATGGATTCACTGCAGACGAATCATGATTTCTGAATAATTTTATTTTCACTGTAAAAAAAAATCAAACAAAAATGTATTTTCATTTCAGTTTCAACCGGTTGGTTCTGCAGCTTCAAGGTCAACAGGTGTGTTTCTGTTCCCTGTGTCCTGATGTCAGCAGGCGAGCCGTCGGTCACACTGCAAACACCTGTCCAGATGTTCTGACGGAGCTGAGACACACTAACCCTCGGTTTCAGTCTGTTCTGGACCTTTATCGATAACAACACACACACACACACACACACACACGGAGCATCTTCCTCCTGCCGCACTTTAAATAAATAAACTGTTATTTTTTCTCTTGAAAGTGAAAAAACAGACAAACTGCAGCTCTTCAACCTAAAAATATTTTTTGTTGTTGTGAACTTCAGTGATGCCGAGCTGTCAGGACCTGTCTGCAAACAGCCACTGTTGCCAGGCAACCGCGGGAAGCAGTCCACGGAGAGGGACGTGATGATGCCCGTCCCGACCTCCAACACACACACACACACACACACACACACACACACACACACACACAGCATCTTTGTACAGAAGCAACAAAAGGAGGCGAAAACTACTTGTGTTGTGTGTCTGCGCTGCTGCAAAAAAACAGCTGCAGCAGCGCAGACAGCACCTGAACGCAACAGTGTGTCGACCCGGACACACACACACACACACACACACACACACAGGCTTCACTCAGCTCAGTGTCAGAGGTTTGACGCTCGATTTCCTTCCTGTGCTTCGACTACACAGAGAAGAGGAAGACGACTGAGGTTCCTGAGGTTTCACATCAGACTAAACTAAACTATGAAAAATGTGTTTTTAAATGATTCTGACTCATAAAAACTTTGTTCATGTGGATTTAAAATGAATAAAAACAAAGAGATTTGTTGATTGGGAAAATGACTGAGAGGAAAGCAGACTGTGAATGTGAACCTGTAGGAAGTGGAAACTGGGTCAGGAGAAGTGAGAATGTTTAAAACGTGTGAAGTGGAGGTGAAGCTGGTTGATCAGAGCGTTATGAAACAGCTACAGCTCAATCCTTCCTCTCCCTCTGCCTCTCCCCTCTGCTTTTTCCTCTGAGTCGAAATCCTCTCAACATGTTTCTGGGTTTCTCTCAAAAAAATCCCCAGGACCCTCTTTCCCTCCCTCCCTCCCTCCCTCCCTCCCTCCCCCCCCCCTCTCCTCTCAGACAGTTTCTCAGGAACAACAGCTCCCTCCATCGGTCCTGATGCTTCCAGCTCCATCGCAGCTTCTCTCAAACCCCTCCAGACAGAACATGGCGTTCTGATCACATCCTCAACATTTAGACTCACTTTCCAAAATAGCATAATTTTTCCAAAACTGTTACAGATCATCCCGTCTCTTTTTGAAAAAGTTCTTGACATTTGTCCTCATATAGTCATTATAAGTACATTTAAGGACAGTTTTAAAGGAATATTTTGGCAAATTGGCCCATCACCATAACCTCTATAGCAGTAGGTTCGTTACCTTTAATTGTTGGTGCAAGCTATTTTTAGAACGGTGGAGCAGAGCCGTGAGCTGCTCAGAGCTACGCTACGGAGGCTCATGGGATTTCTTGGTTTCCCTCATCAAACTCATCAAATACACAATCCAACAACTCCACAACGCTCTGGTGGACAAGTTGTGACCTGCACATTCACCACGCTATGAGATAATAACACAACGTTACCACACAGAGTTGTTTTAGAGGGAAATACAGAGACTGTTGATGAAAAACTGTCCCTGAAGGCAACGTGCATCAGAGGTTTTACATGAATTTCCCTCTAAAACATTTGTTGGATTGTGTATTTGATGAGTTTGATGAGGGAAACCAAGAAATCCCATAATAAGCCTCCGTAGCGTAGCTCTGAGCAGCTTACGGCTCTGCTCCGCCGTTCTAAAAACAGCTTGCACCGACAATTAAAGGTAACAAACCTACTGCTATGACTATAGGGGTTATGGTAAATGGGACAATTTGCCAAAATGTTGAACTATCCCTTTAAAATGCACTTCCTGAACTTTAAAGAAAGACCCGGTGCTTGTTTCCGTATTTGCTGCAGATTAAATGCAGAGTGGAGAATTATTAATATTTCAGGTGTTTAACTTCTAAATGTAATGGTCCTAAATGAAGCTCATCTGGACTGACAGGTGAGTCTCCATCCCATAATTTCAGCCTCATGTCGCCTCGAGGCAAAAACATGAAGAAACACGACGTCTGAGCTCAAACACAGAAATAGAAAAGTTATAATTCAGCTCTTCATCCTCGTCTCCCTCTCTCCTCCTCCCAGACAGCTTTCATAATCCGACCTGACGCCTCTGACGCCCCCCCCCCCCCCACCGCCAGCATCTATAATTAATCTTCAGTCGGTGGAGGTGTGTTTGGGGGGGGGGGGTTGTTACCGTGGCAGCGTCAGCCGTGCAGAAACAGGTAGAGGTCAGAGGGTCAAGTTATCACGGCGAGAAAAACACGCCTGAGTGGATCGTCCGTCAAATCCACAGACAGACGAGAAAACCAGGAGAGACGCGGAGTTCAGAGCAGGAGACGTGATGTCACACCTGGAGAGACGGGAAGAGAGAGGTAACGGGTTAGGACACGGAAAACTGGCTGTGATTGGTCGACAGGTGTCTCAGCCAGCTGATTGGGAAGGAAGGAAGGAAGGAAGGAAGGAAGGAAGGAAGGAAGGAAGGAAGAGAAAGTTTTTCAGACAGTGAGGATGGATTTAGTAAGTGAGGAGAGATTTGGAAAGTTCTGGAAAGTGGGAGCAGGTTTGGAAAGTCAGGATGGATTTGGGAAGTATTGGAAAGCAAGGGCAGGTTTGGAAGGTTTTGGAGGGTGGGAATAGGTTTGGAAAGTTTGGGAAAGTAAGGACGGGTTTGGAAAGTTTTGGAAAGTAGGAACAGGTTTGGAAAGTTTTGCAAAGCATGGACAGGTTTGGAAAGTGGGAACAGGTTTGGAAAGTTTGGGAAAGCACGCACAGGTTTGGAAAGTTCTGGAAAGTGGGAACAGTTTGGGAAAGCAAGGTCAGGTTTGGCAAATCAGAATGGACTTGGAAAGTTTTGCAAAGCGTGGACAGGTTTGGAAGGTTTTGGAAAGTGGGAACAGGTTTGGAAGGTTCTGGAAAGCGTGGACAGGTTTTGGAGGTCGAGGACGTCTGGAGACACGGGCCAGAAAAAGCGATTACACTGAGACTTTAATCAAGTTTCTCTTCAGCGCCGTGTTGTCCGTGCAACAGGAGGGACAGTGAACGCCTCACGGCTCAGTGGAGAAACACATCATCAATAACAATAAACACTCTCACACACATTTACACACACACACACACACAGTGAAGTCCTGAGGGGCCGATGTTTCATTAGTGGGGCAACACGCCTGATTACACTCCTCACGGCCACACACACACACACACACACACACACACACACACAGCTGGCCTGATCAATGATTAGTGATTGGAGCTGCAGGGAGAGAGAGAGTGGGAATGTCCTGTGATGTATAGTGAAACAAATGAGTGTGTGTCTGTGTGTGTGTGTTAAAGCGAGACACAATGAGGGAGGAAGGAGAGGCTCAGTGGTGTGAAATGAGACAAATGAGTGTGTCCGAGTCTTTGTGTGTGTGTGTTTCAGTGCTCGTCCTTGTGTGTGGCCGTTCTTCCATGTTTTTGATTGTACGGCCATTGATCAGTACATGTTATCTCAGTGTGTGCGTGTGCGTGTGTGTGTGTGTGTGTGTTGTTCCTACCGCATCACAACATCAAAGAGTTCCTGAGTCCTGGCGCAGTGAGCCGACCGCCAGCCGCCATTGGGCCGTGAGTGGACGAGTGTCACCTGTTTGATGCTGCAGAGGAAACAGGAAGCAGAATTTAATTTGACATATCTAAGACATAATTAAAGGGATAGTTCAACATTTAGGCAAATTGTCCCATCACCATAACCCCTATAGTCATAACAGTAGGTTTGTTACCTTTAATTGTTGGTGCAAGATATTTTTAGAACGGCGGAGCAGAGCCGTGAGCTGCTCAGAGCTACAGTCCACAACTTGTCCACCAGAGTGTTGTGGAGTTGTTGGATTGTGTATTTGATGAGTTTGATGAGGGGAAACCAAGAAATCCCATGAGCCTCCGTAGCGTAGCTCTGAGCAGCTCACGGCTCTGCTCCGCCGTTCTAAAAATAGCTTGCACCGACAATTAAAGGTAACAAAGCTACTGCTATGACTATAGGGGTTATGGCGATGGGACAATTTGCCAAAAATGTTGAACTATCCCTTTAAGACAACTAGTAAACTGACAGGTGAAGTTGGCACACTTCTTCTTCTTCTTCTGTGGTGTTTTCTTCTGGAGCAGGAATTAAAAACTATTTGCATCATTTTAATGATGATGGTCCGTCGCTCATCGAGAAGATCAGAGTGTAAAACGGCGCATAAAGATCTCAGGTTTGATTCTCAGACATATAAAAAGAAAGAAAGAACATGTTGTGAGGCGTTTGAGTGCTCGGTGGTCCGTGATGCAAGACGCTGAAATAAAACAGAAACATTAAAAAGAAATAACAGAGGGAATCTGCTGCAGCCTCTGATGCGTTCGCTGACCTCCATCCATCCTCTGTTGGTCTGTGAGGTTCTGATGGTTTCATGTTCACGCTGCACAAACAACACGACTCGAAGGCGGCTGCTGTTCTCAGATCAGCTGCGTTGAGGTCACTTAGGTCTGACGCAGGAAAACAAAACTTATAAACTGAACTCAACTGAACTGAAACTGCTTTTTCCTTTCTTTTCTTTTTTTTTATGATTTGGACGTTTGACACCAGACAGAGGAAAGTTAAAAAAAAACAAAAAAAGATGATGTGGGTTTGTTGTTGGAGTGAGTGACGACAGCTGAGAGACTGGACGACGAGCTGTTGCTGCTTCGCTGCCTCAGGATAAAGTGGAGCAGGTTTGATCTGCAGCCTGTGTCCGTGCTCTGCATCCACCCGGCCGGCTCGGCGGCTTAAAGCAAAGCAGGTAAAATAGTTTTGTTTTTGTTTTTCAGCCAAACACAGATTAATTTAAACTCTGGTGTCTTGTGATTGTTTTTAAAAGACTGATATTTCACCAATTTTGTTGTTTCAGTGTTGAATAAACTCATCAAACACTGACTGTGGACTCTGAAATCGTCCCAAACAAAAAGCCTCATTTCCTGTTGGAGTCACATTAACGTGACCTGAAAGTACCGAGTTGTTTTCCCACTGCTGTTTCAAAGGTTGTCGAGGTATAAATAAAGTTTATACAACTAAACTAATGATAAATACGAATAAAAATGGGATGAACTGAAAGAGTAACAGTGATTGACAGAGGTGAGTTATTGAACTGTGGCCAGGAAAGATTTCTGAAACTGTCTCGATACAAATAAGCAAATATAAATATAGAGGAAAAAGGGCAGTTTTATGCTTTAACAAGAATATTTTAACACAAACTCAACAAACAGTGCAGCTGCAGGTTTCCCCTCTGCTCCGTGCAGCCACAACAAAAAGCTTAAAGCTGATATAAAAGTTTATTTATTGACATTCGAGATCAGCTTTTAAACTTTAAATCAAAGTTAGTTGGAAGCGGGGAGCAGCAGAAGGTCAGAGGGCCCTGCTCTTCTGTCGGTGTCATCTGTGGCCTGGCTGTCATGGCGGCGCGAGGGTTTGATCTGCGGCCTGTGTCCGTCGGCCGGCTGCAATGAGCCATTTCATTGGGTTTAATAAAGCGGAGCGTGCCAACAACTGTCATCTGAGCCGTGAAGCCAAACCTCCCCACGTGCTCCAGATTGGAGAATAAAAAAAGAAACAAACCGGCGGCCTCAGACAGCGAGGGTCCTCCTGGCCATAAGGAGTCTATTATACTCCTGTGTGTCACGCAGCCATCTTTGTGGCGGCCCGGTGCCACGCTGAGGCGTTTGTAAAGGCCCGGCCCGGCAGAGTGCTGGCACACGGCGCTCGGGACACGCTGCTAAATCCCATTAGAGTCTGTCCAGAGGATACGAGGCTGCCAGTTACTGTCAGTCATCGACAGGCTTTAACCTCGGGGAGCCGCAACGCTTTTAATTAACCTTAGAAACAAGAATGAGTGTGATGAGCTGCTGAGCTTCAGTATGGGAGACGTCATGTGACAGCAACACCACTGCAACCTGTAGAGGACACACTGCAACTTTAATTCAACTTTCTGAACTTTTTTTTTTTTTTTAAAAGCTGCTTTTATTGGAGAAAAACATCCAGCAGAGCAGTTAAAACGCAGAGCTGCAGCCAGGACGGAAAAACTCTGAAGAATATTGAAAAACTCTAAAACAAAAAAAAAGACTGAAAAATGCTGAAAACTTTGAAAACTCTGAAGACACTAAAACTCTCAAAAAACTCTGAAAATACTGAAGAATGCTGAAAAACTCTGAAAAAAACACAAAAAAACCCACACTGAAAAATGCTGAAAACGCTGAATAGTGAAATAAAAAAAGAAAACTCTGAGGACACTTTGAAAAACTCTGAAAACATTTGTTCTGGTCTAAAACTAAGTCTAAAAAGTGAATCAACACTGAATGTTTTGTGTTAGTGTGTGAGTTCAGTTCAACTCTTTCATGTTTCAATGAAGATTTTTAACTCTGAAGTTTTAACACAAGTTTTTAGGTTTTTGGGGTTGTTTTTCTCTGTCTTTTTATTGTGAAATTGATAAACAGAGTTTGTCATTTCTATTCAAACATCTCCATAAGATGCTAATTAACTCCTTATTATAAATATAAAACTGTAATTCCCTCCACCTCTCCTTCCTTCCTTCCTCTCCTTGTCCCCTCGCTCCTCTGCTTGGCCGCCTCCGTGGATCGGCCCACAGCAGCGCACTCAGTCGCTTCTAATCCTCTTTTGATGAACTTGGTTAATGGACCTCCTGCCGCGGCCTTTGGCTCTGTTCATTAGGCAGCACACGACCCTCTCCACGCCCTCCCCCCGGAGCACGAGCTGCGCGTCCTCGAGGCTGCCCCGCGTGCCTAATAAATTCACCCATCAAAGTGCAGAAAGTTGAAGAGTGTGACTTTGTTGGAGTTGTCAGTGGTTCTGGATCAGCTCTGTTCACCGGGACAAGAAGAAGAAGAAGATGCCGCCTCGTAAAAGCCTCTTCGCGCCCTTCATCTCGCTGGAGCCGGAGGGAGGAGTGGCCCCCCCCGCGGCCCCGGCGGCTCTCCACGCCGACATCCACGCTCTGCTGCAGCGCGGCCGTGGGCAGGACCGGGAGCCTCCGTGCGCCATCGTGGAGCTGCGGCTCGGAGGCGGCGGCGCGGTGCACTACCTGCAGCCGGACAAGAGCGCTCTGGAGCGGGCGCAGCGGCGGCGGCGCCTCGCTGCCAACGCCCGGGAGAGGAGGAGGATGCTCGGCCTCAACGTCGCCTTCGACCGGCTGCGCAGCGTCATCCCCAACCTGGAGAGCGACAAGAAGCTGTCCAAGTCCGAGACGCTGCAGATGGCGCAGATCTACATCGCCACCCTCAGCGAGCTGCTGCAGGAGGAGGAGGGGGCCTGCGGAGAGGCTGCAGGGCCCCCCCGGCAGCCCTCCGGGCCCGTCAGAGACTTCCACACCGGGAAGAGCAGCGGGGGTCCGGTGCGCACCGAGGAGCTATGAGACGTTCACGGACTCGATGAATGTTTGAACATGAGACTTTCTTTAAAAAATCCACTTGTTTGTAATTATTTGTCTAAAAGGGACAGTTTGTAATGTAAAGAGACCACTTCAAAACCCAACAGTTCCTCTGGTTTTACGATTCACAGCCATGTGTTTGAGTAAAACCAACACTTTTGTTTCATTCTACTGACAAAATTGATCCCGAATTGGAAATAATAATATTGTCATGTAGAGCATTTATTTGCAGAAAGATCTTGTGTAATGCAAAGAAAACAAGTTCATATTCATTTTAAAAACGCTACTGTTTAAACTTCAGAAGAGTTTAGAAATCAAAATTGGTGGAATAATCCCAATTTTTAATCACAGAAGTGTTTTTTATTTATTTATAATCTTTCTTCCTGATTAAATATGCTGTGGTTCAGGTTCAGAGTGAGATGAGCTTGGAGTTCAATGTGTCTATTGAATCGAGTGGTCTCTCTATTTGTCCAGAGTTGTATTTAGACGCTGTTTGTTATTTGTTGTACATTTTGTTAAAATATATTTTTCTTACCAGAAACACAGAAACTTTTTGACTTTCTGCCTTTTCTGTTTGTTCTTCCCCAATAATGACTAATGTGAAATAGAAAATGACCCCGAGGGCAGCAGAACATCACAACAAGCAGATAGAGAGATAGATGGAGAGACAGAGCAGGAAGTACTGAAAGTAGCAATTTTTATTATTTTAAAATTATATACAGGTAACCAAAGACATCAGTCTGCAAATTGGTACAAAGATCAAGTTTTCCTGCAGAAGCTCTCAGTCTGTCCAGGACAACAACACCACGGGAGGAAAGGCTTTAGAAAATGAAAAATAGAGTCAGGTTCAGAAAAGTAGAGTCTACCGGTCTAAATTTAAATTTAAATTTAACCCCTCCCCCCCCGTCCCCCACCCACCCATCCATCCAACCCCACCCCTACCCGCCCCCGCCCCCGCCCACGGCCCCCCATTACCCATGAGTCTCTCCTCCTACATAAGGAAATCAATCTATGTACAGGAACTATGTACAAAAAGCTCTTCCATTCATTCTTCCAGACATCTGTGAATAAAGCTCTTGTAAACTTTAAAAAAAGAAAAACAAAGAAAAAGGAGTGTGAGGGTTAAAATGTGTGTGTGTGTGTGTGTGTGTGTGTGTGTGTGTGTGTGTGTGTGTGTGTGTGTGTGTGTGTGTGTGTGTGTGTGTGTGTCAGTGCATTAATGGTCACAGAGGAACAGGCGGAGGAATAACGGTGTGAACATGTTTGATGAACTCGTCGGAGTTAAAAACAAAACAAAACAAAAAGCCGAGGAACAAGCTTGTTTTTCCAAATTTCAAAATAAAATAAAAGCAGGAGATTCTCCACCGGCGGCTCAGAGACAAATATTTGTTTTTTGTTTTTTTTCTCTCTAATGGAAAAACACTTTGCGAGCGCTGACGGGAACAAATGATGAAAGCTTTAACTTGTGTTTTACTCAGACGAACGTGTCTCTGGTTCTTAATGATTTTCAAAATAAAGTTGCAGAGTTTTTTTGGGCGGAAGCAGCAAAACTTTTATCAACACATTTTTTATTTTCCACTGGCAAAGTGAGTTGTTCACTTTCAGACTTAAGTGCTCGGGGTCGAGTTCAGGGGGAAGAAAGAACACAAGGAAGAAAAATTAATTTAATCTGATTCAAGTTGTGACCAACGATTTTATCAACGGTTAATAAACCATTTCATTTATTCAGTCCTCGTCTCCCGTTGTTTTCTCGAGTCGAGGACGATCTCAGATCTCAGATCAGCCTCGAAGCTCCGGGTCTGAGTGAAGCGGCACCGGGACCAGACCTCAGCGCGTCAACGGAAACAGCAACGACAGAAACTAAGCTTTTATTATTAAGAACTTATTCATATTTATAGACGTGAAATATGAACCGTTAATAAACGTCTTGGTCACGACTCGTGTGACACTGAAACAGAAACCTCCTCCGACCCTCGGGTCTGATGCTCAGTGATCACCGGAGAAAAGAAAAGAGCACTGCAAAAACTCACAATATTTCCAAGAATATTTGTCTCATTTCTAGTCAAAACTAATCCATTTCCACTTAAAATAAGACTCACAACAATGAACGAAAGACGTGTGAGTTCACATCACCTAAAAATTAACTTATTTTTAGATAATTTTCACTTGTTTCAAATTAATTTTCACTTAAAATAAGTAGAAAAATCAAAGTCAAAGCAGGTTTTTGTGCTAAGAAAGAAAAACTTGCTCCACTATGAGAATTTTCTACTTGTTTAAAGTGGAAAATTTGCCTTATAAAATTAAAACGTGTCTAAAAACAAGTAACTTTTAATATGAGTCTTATTTTAAGTAGAATTAGATTTATTTTGACTAGAATTAAGGCAAATATTCTTGGTAAGATTGAGTTTTTGCAGTGAAACCACTTCATATTGTTTTATATCTATGCAGCATCTTGACCGTCTGAGGTGCAGCGATGCATTGTGGGAACTGAAAAACTGTTTTTTTTAAAAACCGCAGCACTTTTCTGCAAAGAGCCGGAGCAATCTGAGACTTTTTTTTTTTCTTCATGAAGTTCAAGTAGAAACTGTGAAGTCGTCGATTCTGAAAACAAGCGAACAGGAGGAAAAGTATCGAGTGGACGTGTGAAAAGGAGCCGCTCGGCTGGTGCTTCACCTCTCGGCCCGGGTCGGCTCCGCTGCCTTTGTGTTGGAATTGAAGGCTCTTCTCCGAGTGGCGAGCACATACGCACACGCACGCACGCACACACACACACGGGCTGTAATTGAAAGGAGCAGGAGGAGGGAGGACAGGTTCTGGTCCGGAGGAACCGAGTCCCGCTGAGACACGACGGCTTTGATGCTGATCGATTTTTTTTTTTTTTTTTGAAAAGGAAAAAGTTTGTAGTTTGTAGCAGGAGGCGTGCAGCAGCAGCGGCGTTCAAAGTTCCCAGAGAGTTTGGACTGAAGTGGAGGGTCGTCGTGTTTCAGCGTCAGGTGTGTGGTTAGCTCGGCATGATGGGAAAAGTGTTCTCTCTTCCTTTTGATAACGACACAGGAGGAGGAGCGGGGGCCACTTTGAAAATCAGCTGATTTCTGGAGAGCAGGACAAAAGCTCTGGCTGCAACGTTTACAAGACAGCTCTACCTTAAAGGGACAGTTCAACATTATGGCAAGTTGGCCCGTCACCATAATCCCTATAGTCATAGCAGTAGGTTCGTTACCTTTAATTGTCGGTGCAAGCTATTTTTAGAACGGTGGAGCAGAGCCGTGAGCTGCTCAGAGCTATGCTACGGAGGCTCATTATGGGATTTCTTGGTTTCCCTCATCAAACTCATCAAATACACAATCCAACAACTCCACAACGCTCTGGTGGACAAGTTGTGACCTGCACATTCACCACGCTATGAGATAATAACACAACGTTACCACACAGAGTTGTTTTAGAGGGAAAAACAGAGACTGATGATGAACAACTGTCCCTGAAGGCAACGTGCATCAGAGGTTTTGCATGTATTTCCCTCTAAAACAACTCTGTGTGGTAACGTTGTGTTATCATCTCATAGCGTGGTGAATGTGCAGGTCACAACTTGTCCACCAGAGCGTTGTGGAGTTGTTGGATTGTGTATTTGATGAAGGAAACGTAGCTCTGCCGTTCTAAAAATAGCTTGCACCAACAATTAAAGGTAACGAACCTACTGCTATGACTATAGGGGTTATGGCGATGGGCCAACTTGCCAAAATGTTGAACTATCCCTTTAACAAATACCACCTTAACTGGACAAAAGCCTGCAGTTAGAGGCCTGAACTCTCACCGTGTCTCTGCTCTTTGGCCAGAAACGATCTATACTTTTGATTCCTCCGCCTCACGCTGCCTCCTCCCGACCGAGGTGAAGAGGTCGGAGCAGCAACAAGAAGAAAAGAGGAAGAAGAAGAAAGGAAGAAGAGCGCAGCGTGAAGGGAGCGAGGTGGTCGGGAACGAGCCGAGGTCGCCGGTTTCAAAGGGAAGAAGCAAAGTGATTATTTTACCGAGAAGTTTTTTTAACCACTTGAGTTCTTGTGGTGATTATAGGAGGCAGAGGAGGCTTTGATGACAGGCCGGAGAAAACCACAACCTCAGTCCAATCTGTCACCGATCGATACGAAGGAGGGAGGTTTAATGTGAGGAAACTGAAAGAAGAACACACACACACACACCTCCCTCGGACTGAATACAGGAGGTGACGTACAAATAAAAGACCTAAGAGGACTGGGTCGATGTTTAAGTCAAATTTAAGTTCAATTAAGAGTTTGGTGGAGTCTCCATCAGTGTAACTATTAAAAAAACAACAAAAAAGAAAACATGAACTGCTCCTTTAACAGAAGGAGGAGGAGGAGGAGGTCTGATGGCAACATGAGGAAGGTAACGATGAAGACATGTGAGTTATGAGAAGGTAACGAGCCTGTTTCCAAGAGGGAACTTAGTCTGAGGTGATGATGGTGGTTGTGTGTGTGTGTGTGTGTGTGTGTGTGTGTGTGTGTGTCTGTGTGTGTGTGTGAGACGGGCTTCTCTCTAGCAGTGCTCCAGATAGTCAATGATCCGGGAGATAGACTTCTGTCCTGTGGTGCCGACGTCACACTGCAGAGACACAGAGACAGAGACAGGTCAGTCATTCACTGATGACATCGTTCAGTTTCTATAATTAACTCATCACCACGTCGATTTAATTAATTCATTATTTAGCTCCTGTGTCTAGAGCTGCAACTAATGCTTAGTTTCATCATCGATTAACCTGCCGATTATTAAAACGATTAATCAATTAGATGTTTGGTCAATAAAATGTTAAAAAACATCAACAGTGTTTTGTCCACAAACCAAAGAGAGACTCAGTTTATCGTCATAAAGGAACAAAGACACCAGAAATATTCACATTGAAGAAGCTGCAATCAGAGAATCTGGACTTAAAAAAAAAAAAAACTACTCAAACTGATTATTAGATTATTAAAATAAATGACAATTAATTTAATAACTTATGATTGTTACCACACAGAGTTGTTTTAGAGGGAAATTCATGTAAAACCTCTGATGCACGTTGCCTTCAGGGACAGTTTTTCATCAACAGTCTCTGTATTTCCCTCTAAAACAACTCTGTGTTATTAAACGTGGTGAATAGGTCAACTTGTCCACCAGAGCGTTTAGTTGTTGGATTTGTATTTGATGAGTTTTGAGGGAAATTGAGCCTAAACTAAAACGGCTCTGCTCCGCCGTTCAACTGACAATTAAAGGTAATGAACCTACTGCTATGACTATAGGGATTATGGTGATGGGTCAATTTGACTAAATGTTGAACTATCCCTTTAACTGTTGCGGCTGTGTCCAATTATTTAGTTAATTTATTCAATAACGATCGTCTCCATCACATCAGCTCTCTGGTTACCGTCAGAATTAAACTAAATTAAATTAATTCATCATGACTATTTGTCATGACTGTGTTTGTTCAAGAGCGAGAAGGTTTGGGACAATTAAATAATTAAATAAGATATAAACGTTAATGAGAGTGAGGTGAGCTCTGATTGGTCGATACTCACAGTGAGGTTCATGAAGTTGAGGAACTTTTTCAGCATTTCTGTCATGATGGAGAAATCTCCTTTGGGCAGGTTCTCTCTCACAGTAGTCACATTCAACTGGACAGAGAGAGAGAGAGAAGATGAAGCACAACAACACAATGAACAGACCTGTGTGTGTGTGTGTGTGTGTGTGTGTGTGTGTGTGTGTGTGTGTGTGTGTGTGTGTGTGTGTGTGTGTGTGTGAGTCTCACCGGGCTCCCCTGACAGAGGCAGCCCAGCAGCAGTGCTGTGTAGGAGGCCACGATGCTGTCCTCCATGTGCTTCCCTGCGTGCTGCAGAGCTGAGGAGGAGGAGGAGGAAGATGAGACATTTATAAACACATTTACATGTTAAAATGAACAAACAAAGTAAATAAATATCAAACGCTGTGGTTCTTGTACCTTTGTTGAGGTCCAGCTCCTCGTCTTCCTCGTCATTCTTCTTCTTGTCGTCCTCCTGCTTCTCCGTGGTGTTGTTGTCGTTGGCGACCCACTGGATCTCTCCGCCCGTCTCCTGCCACTGGCCGCTCTGGTCCGCGGGCTTCGGCGCCTCCTTGATGAGGTCATCAGTCTGCGCCTCGGCCAGGACGGCGGCTCGTTCCCTCTGGAGGAAGAGCTGAGGAAGAGGAGGAAGAGGAGGGGGGTTAGTGTGGTTTAAAACTAGTTTGAAACAAGTGAAATTTTTAGGTGATGAGTTTTATTTTAAGTGGAAAGAGATGAGTTTTGACTAGAAATGAGACAAATATTCTTGGACAGATCTGGGGTTTTTGCAGCGTAGCGTCAAATAAATCAACTGTGTCTCTTCCTCTGTTCCTGTTTGAAACCCTCCTGTTGTCCTCCAGGGTCAAAGACGGAAGGAAGGGAAATAGGATTGTGGAAAGAAGGAAGGGAAAAGGAAGGAAGGAAGGAAGGAAGGAAGGAAGGAAGGAAGGAAGGAAGGACAGAAGGAAGGGAGAAAGGAATGAAAAAAAATGGAGGGAAGGAACAGATTAGGTCAAGGAAGGAAGGAAGGCAGGAAGGCAGGAAGGAAGGAAGGAAGGAAGGAAGGAAGGAAGGAAGGAAGGAAGGAAGGAAGGAAGGAAGGAAGGAAGGAAGGAAGGAAGGAAGGAAGGAAGGAAGGAAGGAAGGAAGGAAGGAAGGAAGGCAGGAAGGCAGGAAGGAAGGAAGGAAGGAAGGAATGGAACAGATTAGGTCGGGCGAAGGGAAAGATGGGAGGAAGGAAGGAAGGAAGGAAGGAAGGAAGGAAGGAAGGAAGGAAGGAAGGAAGGAAGGAAGGAAGGAAGGAAGGGAAAAGATTGGGTCAAAAAAGAAGGAAGAATTAAGGGTGAAGGGAAGGAGGGAAGGAAGGAAGGAAGGAAGGAAGGAAAGATGGAGGAAGGGAACAGATTGGGTCAGTTTGACCCAGAAGGACAACAGGACGGTTCAACGATTAATTAACGGATCAATGAACAGATAATTGCATGGATGGACTCTGTGGTTCATGGTCGACCCTGCGCTGCGGCCCGGTCGGCCCGGTCGGCCTCTGGTACCTGGACGAGGGCGGCGATGGCGCTGAGCGGGCCGGAGCGGCTCAGGCTCAGGTCCTGGTGCTGGATCTGGTTCTGGATCTGGATCTGGTTCTGGGGCGGGGGGTTGAGCAGGACGGTGGAGTCGCAGGGACCCTGACCTCCCTCCATCTCCATCTCCATCAGACAGTACCTGTTCCTGGCGCTGTACTCCACCAGGTTGATCAGCAGGCCCAGGCCCTGCACACACACACACACACACACACACACACACACACACACACACAGATTAACCTCTCGTCTCTGACGTGTTTCTGCGTGAACTCCTGACGTCGACGTCGTGCGTCTCTCACCAGGACTCGGACGTCGAACCTCTGCTCCTGCGGCAGATACTGAGGGACTCTGAGGACACAGTTCAGAGCCGTGACGATCAGATCCTCCTGCTCCCCGGTCTTTGTGCTGCCCCACTCTGCACACACACAATAAAACACACACACACACACACATTAACACAAGTAAACACAAAACAAGCTTTGAACGACTCAACTCAAACTAACCAAGATTGAACAATGCAAAACGATAGTTTTAGTTTTCTTAAAGAGTCTAAAGCTGCAGGAAGAAACACCTTGGAGTGCGACTCACATGTAGATAAGAGTGAATGTTAAAGGGATAGTTCAACATTTTATCAAATTGGTACATTGCCATAATCCCTATAGTCATAGCAGTAGGTTCGTTACCTTTAATTGTGGGTGCAAGCTATTTTTAGAACGGCGGAGCAGAGCCGTGAGCTGCTCAGAGCTACGCTACGGAGGCTCATGGGATTTCTTGGTTTCCCTCATCAAACTCATCAAATACACAATCCAACAACTCCACAACGCTCTGGTGGACAAGTTGTGACCTGCACATTCACCACGCTATGGCAGATTTATGGGATGCAGCTCTCACCGTTGTCATGCGTCAGGTTGAGCAGGACTCCGATAATGGCTCTCATACAGTTCTCCACAGCTTTCCCCACCACGGCGTGGTCTGAGTTCACCTCCCTGCTGTAACGCTGGATCATCGCCTCGCACCTCCTCAGAGCCCTGGGGGGGAGGAGGGGGGAGAAGGGGGGAGGGGGGAGGGGCAAAAGAGGAGAGAGTTGAAGAAAGGAGGGGAGTTAAAACCATCTTTATTTGTGAGGATACCTCAAGGTCACATGGAGCAAAGTGTGGGAAATAAATGAGGCAGCAGTGGGACAGGGAGCGTGTGTGTGTGTGTGTGTGTGTGCGTATGTGTGTGTTGTTCTTTGTGCTCCTGTGGATTCACTTTGTCTTTTCAGCGAAGAAGAAAAACTAATTTCAGCCGGTCGTTCATCGCCGACACAAACGGGACTCACATCCAGACGTGATCTGGATCAGACTGGATCTGCTGCTCCGATCCATCAACACACAGAGCTGCATTCACACACACGCACGCACACACACACACACACAGGAGGCCGGCTGCAGCAGCAGCAGCAGCAGCAGCCGCCGGGGCCAGAGCAGGTCAGCAGCCTGATGTAAATAACTCAATTAAACTTAATGACGGCGGTGACTGAACCCAGAGCAGAAGGACGGAGAGACAGGGACACGGAGGGACACGGAGGGACACGGGGGGACACGGGGGGACACGGAGGGACACGGGGGGACACGGAGGGACATGGAGGGACATGGAAGGACACGGAGGGACACGGGGGGACACAGGGGGACACGGAGGGACACGGAGGGACACGGGGGGACACGGAGGGACATGGAGGGACATGGAAGGACACGGAGGGACACGGGGGGACACGGAGGGACACGGAGGGACACGGAGGGACACGGAGGGACACGGGGGGACACGGAGGGACACGGAGGGACACGGGGGACACAGGGGGACACGGAGGGACACAGAGAGACACGGAGGGACACGGAGGGACACGGAGGGACACGGGGGACACGGAGGGACACGGGGACACGGAGGGACACGGGGGGACACGGGGGGACACGGGGGGACACGGAGGGACACGGAGGGACACGGAGGGACACGGGGGACACGGAGGGACACGGGGGACACGGAGGGACACGGGGGGACACGGAGGGACACGGAGGGACACGGGGGACACGGAGGGACACGGAGGGACACGGGGGACACGGAGGGACATGGAGGGACACGGGGGGACACGGAGGGACACGGGGACACGGAGGGACACGGAGGGACACGGGGGGACACGGGGGGACACGGGGGGACACGGAGGGACACGGAGGGACACGGGGGGACACGGAGGGACACGGGGGGACACGGAGGGACACGGGGGACACGGAGGGACACGGGGGGACACGGAGGGACACGGAGGGACACGGGGGACACGGAGGGACACGGAGGGACACGGGGGACACGGAGGGACAATGAGACAGAGGAAGTCTCTGCAGCTACAGGAGCAACAGACGAGAAGAAAGTGAGAGAAACGATTGTGTCTGTGGATCCAGGTCAGGATGGTCAACAGGAACCAGGACGCTCCGACTGTAACTGGACGACTGACGCATGTGAACGCGTTAGTCCGACCAATATCAGAGTTTTCCAACTCCCGTTAAGACGCCCAGATGATGTGATTGGAATCAGACTCATGTACACGCCTTAATCAGAGTTTACGCGCTGGTGTCAGACCCCGGAACAAAAGCATCCCAGAAAGCCGGTGGCAGAAGCTGATCCTGGTTTTATGCATCGAGGCCCATTGGCTAACTGCTCTCTTCTTATTGGCTGTGACACGTGCATACTTGGGTTTTTTAGTTGAGACTTTTTGACCGTGATTATTATTATGTTTGGATTACACATCGACTCTATGCTCGCGCTCCATAGATCAAGTGTGCGTAAGGAAAAAAAGATTCAGAGCTGCACTTACAGACACCAAAATCTAATTCTGAGCACAGCTCATTAAGCCGTGCATGTGAACGTACTGACTGTGTGTGTGTGTGTGTGTTGCCTCACTGGGCGGTTTGAGAGTTTATTGAATCAGCGACACAGACAGCTGAGAGAGCGTGAGGTGTGAAAGACGAACGAGGAGGAAACTGAAAAACTGGAAACAAGAAGAAGGAGGAAGTGGAGGACGACGCTGAAATAAAGAGAACATGAATACACAGCTGTGTGTGTGTGTGTGTGTGTGTGTGTGTGTGTGTGTGTGTGTGTGTGTGTGTGTGTGTGTGTGTGTGTGTGTGTGTGTGTGTGTGTGTGTGTGTGTGTGTGTGTGTGTGTGTGTGTCAGGTGCTCCCTGCTCCGCGGCTCACCCGGTGGTTTGGGGGGTTAATCGAGTTAAGTGTGAGGACAGCTGAGGCTCAGACCGAGGCCTGCGTCGCCGCGGGAACAGCAGCTCTTTGTTGACCCGCTCTGCCTTCATCATCATCATCATCATCACCCCCCCCTCTGCCCCCCACCACACACACGCTGCAGACGTTCTGCAGGGGGCGAAGGTCCGGTCACACAGAGGGTGAAGGAGGAGGAGGAGGAGGAGGAGGAGGAGGAGGAGGAGGAGGAGGAGGAGGAGGAGGAGGAGGAGGAGGAGGAGGAAGAGGAGGAGGAGGAGGAGGAGGAGGAGGAGGAGGAGGAGGAGGAGGAGGAGGAGGAGGAGGAGGAGGAGGAGGAGGAGGAGGAGGAGGAGGAGTAGGAGGAGGAGGAAGGTTTGTTCAACTGAACTGAACTTTATCTGGAGAATAAAACACGCTCTATGTCTCAGACGCTCAGAGGAGAGAAGTGAACTCTCTCTCTCTCTGCTGAGGGACAGGAGGGGGAGGGGTCTGCGGGGGGGGGGGGGGGGGGGGGGGGGTCAGAGGTCACAGCTATGACTGACAGGATGTCACAACCAGGAAATTGAGGAACAAAAACCCTGATAATGATTCAGATTATAACCATAAGGCACTGAGTCTGTGTGGTGCAGTTGTTCAGCTGAGTCCGTCTGTGCTCCTTAAAGGACAATTCCGGGAAAATTCAACTTGGCTGTATGTTCCCAACATTTTAGGTTTAAAAGAAGGAAATCTGTTTCCATCCCTCAGAGCCTCAGAGCCTCAGACAGCGTCAGACGGCGACTCAAACATGCAGAGAGAAGTTTATTTACTTCAACAAGCCGACATGTTTGTAAAACTAGATCTAATTCAGAATCTCAAAGCACGAGACCCAAGTTGATGCTCGGTGTGTTCAGGTGCAGTCGGAAGCTCCCGTTTGTGTCATAAACAACTTCTGGGTGCATGTCTGACGCTGTCTGTGGCTAAACTGAAAATCTTCAGATTCCTTCTTTTAGACCTAAAATGTTAGGAAAATACAGCCTGAAGTGAATTTGCCCGGAATTGTCCTTTAATATCATTTAACACCTAAGTCAAACAGGTTTCTCCTGGTTTTCCTTGTTAAAAAGGTTTTTCCTGGGAGTTTCTCCTCGGTGGGTGTGAGGGTCTCAGGGCAGAGGAGGTTGTTGTGATGCTGCTGTGTAAAGACAAACTGTTTGTAAAGGACCAATACAAAAAAAACAGCAACGATGACGAAGAGACGACAAGAGAAGAGGAAGAAGAAGGTAAGTCTGTGTTTATGGATGTTGACTCACTTTGCAGAGGAGGCGATGAGCGACGAGTCTTTGTAGGCGATCAAGTAGCTCTGGTTCTCTGGGTTGTGGACTGTGACCTGCACGTGCACACACACACACACACACACACACACACACACACAGTGGGATTAACAGTCAATGTTTGTCTTTAAAGGAAAAACCAGAAGAGTTTTGTTGAGGATGTTGTTGCAGATGGTTTTTAGTCCAGATCTGCAGGTTTGTGTTGAAACCTGATCACAAACAACCCTGAAACTGATCAACTTGATTTGAACCATCTTTATTCTTTTTATATAAATCCTAAATTGTGTTCACTATGAGTATTTTTGCACTAGAATATTTCAATTTATTATCTTTTATTTTGTTGTTTTGTTGTTTATTTTGTGTGTGGTAACTCACGCTCTCCAGGACCCGTAAACACCTCTCCGCTCCCCACAGAGACGACACCATCTTCTCCTCCTCCTCCTCCTGGTTGTATAAGTTATCAACGCACTCTTTCACTGTGGAGACGGAACAAACACACAGTCAGAAACCGCCTCCATCATCATCATCATCACCGTCACCTTCATCACGCTGTTCTACCTTTATCTACGATGTGGTCCAGTCCTCCCAGTAGCCGCAGCTCCTCTTTGAACCAGTCTCCTGCTCGCTTCGAGGTCAGGGACAGTAACGTCTCCATGGCGAGGTGACCCGTCTACGGAGACAGAGGAGGGACAAAGAGTCAGAACATAGAAGCGATTCACTTTGACAGCTGGAGTCTCCTCCTCCGTCTCTAACCCTCCTCTCCTCCATGTGCATCTGTTTCCAACCAAGAAGCCGGTGAGAAATCAATCCATGGATTTACTTTTTTTTAAAATAGAAATGTAAGCACTATTTCTAGATTTTTATTTAAACTTTCTGTTTTTGAGAAATTTTACCACTTTTTTTTATTTTATTAGTTTCTTTACTTTTTTTAAAGAAATGTAACCACTTTTTCCTAAATTTTTCTTTTAACTTTTTTTTTTTAATTTTGCCAATTTCTTCTAGAATTTTTGGAGAAAATATTTTACTTTTTTTTTTTTAGAAATGTAACCACTATTTCTAGATTTTTCTTTTTTTTTGAGAAATTTTACCACTTTTTTTATTTTATTAGTTTCTTTACTTTTTTAAAAGAAATGTAACCACTATTTCTAAATTTTTCTAACTCTAACTTTTTTTTTGAGAAATTTTTCTAGAAAATATTTTACTTTTTTAAAATAGAATTTTAACCATTTTTTCCAGATTTGTCTCTCTTTTACCAGTTTCTGTTTTTAACCTTTTTGAAAATGAGAATTAAAATATATATATATACACACACATGTTTTAGAGTTTTTTTTTGAGTTTTTTTTAAAAATAGAATTCTTACCACTTTTTTCTTGAATCTTTTTTAAAACTTTTTTTAATTATACTTTTTTCTAAAAAAAAAAAAATATAAAAAAATTCTCAACAATATTTCCACAAATTCACTCATTCATTGACTAAAAAAGTAATGTTCTTCAGCCTTGTGTGGCGGTGTCGCCATGGAGACCGGGTCGGAGGCTCTGATCTTACAAGGTTGGTTTTCAGCCAAGAGGCGCTAGGTGGAAGACAGAGAGCCTCCGTTCTCCCTGGAACTAGTTACTAGTCACTGATTTAACCAGAACTAGGACTCTGGAGCTGGAGACGAGGGACACATGGAGCTGAGTTAAACAGGTGACATCACAGCTGCAATGCATTCTGGTCCATGCAGAAATTAGTTTTTATGTCCTCTCTCGGTACAAAATGGCGTCTTCTTCTCTGCGACTGAAACTAATCTCATTTTCACTTTAGATGTTTCAGATCATAAAAGATCTTCCCTCTCCGGTGCAGCTTCTAGAAATATCCTGACACGTGTGGGCGAGAGTGAGTCACGGAGCTGAAGAGCTGCTGAAAGAAAAGCATCAGTCAGAGGTTTCAGTGGAGAAGAGGAAGGAGGAGGAGGAGGAGGAGGAGGAGGAGGAGGAGGAGAGAGGAGGAGGAGGAGGAGGAGGAGAGAGGAGGAGGAGGAGGAGGAGAGAGGAGGAGGAGGAGGAGGAGGAGGAGGAGGAGAGAGGAGGAGAGAGGAGGAGGAGGAGAGAGGAGGAGGAGGAGGAGGAGGAGGAGGAGGAGGAGGAGGAGGAGGAGGAGGAGGCGGGAGGAGGAGGAGGAGGAGGAGGAGGAGGAGGAGGAGAGGAGGAGGAGGAGGAGGAGGAGGAGGAGGAGAGAGGAGGAGGATGAGGAGGAGGAGGAGGAGGAGGAGGAGGAGGAGGAGGAGGAGGAGGAGGAGGAGGAGGAGGAGAGAGGAGGAGGAGGAGGAGGAGGAGGAGAGAGGAGGAGAGAGGAGGAGGAGGAGGAGGAGGAGGAGGAGGAGGAGGAGAGAGGAGGAGGATGGAGGAGGAGGAGGAGGAGGAGGAGAGAGGAGGAGGATGGAGGAGGAGGAGGAGGAGAGAGGAGGAGGAGGAGGAGGAGGAGGAGGAGGAGGAGGAGGAGGAGGAGGAGGAGGAGGAGGAGGAGAGAGGAGGAGGAGGAGGAGGAGGAGGGAGGAGGAGGAGGATGGAGGAGGAAGGAGGAGGAGGAGGAGAAAGAGGAGGAGGAGGAAGGAGGAGGAGGAGGAGGAGGAGGAGAGAGGAGGAGGAGAGAAGAGGAGGAGAGAGGAGGAGGAGGAGGATGAGGAGGAGGAGAGGAGGAGGTGGTTGGAGGAGGAGGAGGTGGAGGAGGAGGAGGAGGAGGAGGAGGAGGAGGAGGAGGAGGAGAGAGGAGGAGAGAGGAGGAGGATGGAGGAGGAGGAGCAGGAGGAGAGAGGAGGAGGGGGTGGAGGAGGCTGAGGAGGAGGGGGGGAGAGGAGGAGGAGGAGGAGGAGGAGGAGGAAGAGGAGGAGGAGGAAGAGGAGGAGGAGGAGAGAGGAGGAGGAGGAAGAGGAGGAGGAGGAGGAGGAGGAGGAGGAGGAGGAGGAGGAGGAGGAGGAGGAGAGAGGAGGAGGAGAGAGGAGGAGGAGAGGAGGAGGAGGAGGAGGAGAGAGGAGGAGGAGGAGGAGGAGGAGGAGGAGGAGGAGGAGGAGGAGGAGGAGGAGGAGGAGGAGGAGGAGGAGGAGGAGAGAGGAGGAGGAGGAGGAGGAGGAGGAGGAGGAGGAGGAGGAGGAGGAGGAGGAGGAGGAGGAGGAGGAGGAGGAGGAGGAGGAGGAGGAGGAGGAGGAGGAGGAGGAGGAGGAGAGAGGAGGAGGAGGAGGAGGAGGAGGAGGAGGAGGAGGAGAGAGGAGGAGGAGGAGGAGGAGGAGGAGGAGGAGGAGGAGGAGGAGGAGGAGGAGGAGGAGGAGGAGGAGGAGGAGGAGGTGGAGGAGGAGGAGGAGGAGGAGGAGGAGGAGGAGGAGGAGGAGGAGGAGGAGGAGAGAGGAGGAGGAGAGAAGAGGAGGAGGAGGAGAGAGGAGGAGAGAGGAAGGAGGGGGAGGAGGAAGAGGAGGAAGAGGAGGAGGAGGAGGAGAGAGGAAGAAGAGGAAGAGGAGGAGCAGGAGGAGGAGCAGAAGGAGCAGAAGGAGCAGGTTCTGTACCGTGATGTTCTGCAGGTCCAGGTGCTTGTTGTGCACCGTGTCACACAGCTTCCTGATCTTCTCCTTCATCTTGGCGATCTCGCGGGCGCTGAACTGCGTGGAGGAGTCGGTGACCGTGACCACGACGCCGCCGCCGCCCTGGTCCTGGTCCAGCTCCAGCAGCCGGATCATCAGGTCCAGACAGGACCGGTCCAGGTCCATGTTCAGACGGTCTCTGCTCAGGATGTACATGAGCGACGCTGTGCACAGAGCCAGGTTCTGCAGAGACAGAGACACAAGCTCCCTTTAGATTCAGTCAAGATTAATCATTAATCATAGGTTTTACTGTTGTATTAGTTTTCCTATCCTTTTATTTATAGATTTTACTGTTTATTTATTTTTTATTATTTTATTTTATTTGTATTATTCATTTATTTTTAGTCTTTTTAATCTCAGCCTATCTATTATTGGCACTTATGCTAACTTTTAGTTTAGGTGTTTCCTCACAGCAGAGTCAGAAGCGCTTCTGTTGTCGTCTTTTAAGCTCTATAAATGTGTGTGTGACTTTGGGTTTTATTTTTGCTTTGTTTTGTCTGCTTTTATGGTGTAAAGCACTTTGTGCTACATTTCATTTGTATGAAAAGTGCTCTATGAATAAAGTCTGATTGATTGATTTTGATCAAATGCAAAATAGTGGTGAAAGTTACTGTTGATTGTTTTTTACAGTTAGAATAAAACACATTGTGTTGTTGTTGTTTGCAGTGTGATGGAGGAGGAATCAGCTGAAACATGAGGGTTCGTCTCTGAAATAAACAGATATTTTTAACGCTGCCATGACGTCATGGGGTCGGAGCGAGCGTCTGACTCACCGGGTGCTGTGGAGCGTCGTTGAGTGTTTTGAAGACCTGAGCCACTTTCCCTCGGGCTCTTAGATGCATCCTGAAGCCGGGCATGGCGCAGCGCGTGGCCAGGCTGATCACACTGCACACACACAACACACAACACACACAACACACAACACACACACAGGTTGAGGATGAGCACATGGTGAGAGGAACATCTTGACATCTGTGTCGTGCTGCGGCTCGGCGGCTCGGCTCTGACCTAAGGCATCGGGTGTTGAGAGGTTGTCCGCTCTTCAGACCGGTCGCCAGATACTCAAAGTCGTCGGTGAACTCCTGGTTCTCTCCGAACTCCACCACGTCGTTGAAGTGTTTCACATGTTGGACCACCGTGTACAGCTGGAGGAGGAGGAGGAGGAGGAGGAGGAGGAGGAGGAGGAGGAGGAGGAGGAGGACACACCACACGGTCAAACCTCTTAGTTTATATTCTTTCTGTGACGCAGCACCTTTAAGGATTTATTCTCTGCGTACCTCTTTGTGCTCTTTGCGGCATTTGAGCGTGGTGACGGTGTCCTGGTACGGGTCCGTGGGCACCGTCACACACTTGGTGACCTTGGGAGGAGGAGGAGGGGCCTTGAACACACCATCGTCCTTCTGAGCCTCAGGCGGCTCCTTACTGGACCCGCCGGCTGTGGCCTGCAAACATGGAGGACAGAGGATAAGAATAAAAGACAAACTGAAAATGTATATTTCTGTGCAAGTGAAAGTGTGTGTGTTTGTTCGTGTGTATTTACAGGAGTTGTCTGTGATCGTGAGAAGAAAGTTGGAGGAGGCTCCTCTTCACTCTCCAGCGTCCAGTGTCGGGCGTTGTACACGGCTTTGGTCGGAGACTGAGACACAAACACAAACAGACTAATATCAGTATCAGAAGCAGAAAACTTT
The DNA here is from genome assembly GCA_030347415.2 of Decapterus maruadsi. Taxonomy (NCBI): domain Eukaryota; kingdom Metazoa; phylum Chordata; class Actinopteri; order Carangiformes; family Carangidae; genus Decapterus; species Decapterus maruadsi. The sequence continues at coordinate 1,517,602 of CM064888.1, forward strand.
ATTTATCTTTAAAAAAAAAACAGACAGAGTTGTTTTAGAGGGAAATACAGAGACTGTTGATGAAAATCTGTCCCTGAAGGCAACGTGCATCAGAGGTTTTGCATGAATTTCCCTCTAAAACAACTCTGTGTGGTAACGTTGTGTTATTATCTCATAGCGTGGTGAATGTGCAGGTCACAACTTGTCCACCAGAGCGTTGTGGAGTTGTTGGATTGTGTATTTGATGAGTTTGATGAGGGAAACCAAGAAATCCCATGAGCCTCCGTAGCGTAGCTCTGAGCAGCTCACGGCTCTGCTCCGCCGTTCTAAAAATAGCTTGCACCGACAATTAAAGGTAACGAACCTACTGTTATGACTATAGGGGTTATGGTGATGCCAATTGACAAAATGTTGAACTATCCCTTTAAGCTCACATCAGTTCACATCTGGTGTCACTGACAGGAGAGCAGCAACGTGTCAAGAATAAATAAATAAATGTATGAACACTAACAAATGATAGATAAATAAATATAGAAACAAGCAGCACATAGTGAAGCATCGATCAGACATCATGTTTTAAACTGGATATTTACAAAATAAACACACAATTATAAATGTGGATTTTCCTCTTTCCACTGAAACGGTGAAAAAAAAGGAGGATTTCCATGATGGAAGCTGCAACAACAAACCACCAGAGAGGATTTACTGTGAATATTTAAAGCCGTTATCCAACACCGGCCTCCTGCTCTAATCTGACTGATGCATCTTTAACCTGTTTGATGCTGCGATCAATATCAGAGTGAACAAACACAAAGGTACAACAACAACAACAAAACAAACATGGTTTGCTTTTCTTTGTTCTTTAATCTCACACTTCAGCAGAAGAAGAAGAAGAAGAAGAAGAAGAAGAAGAAGGAGGGATGGAGGAAAACAAAGAGGTGTAGAAAGAGGAGAAACAGTCAAATTGGCTGCAACTGGAGAGAGAGAGCCAGCACTGATCAAACAGCAGGACACACACACTCTTACAACAAGCGCACACACACACACACACACACACACACACTCATCTTTTCATCCTTGGCTCAACTCGCTTCTCTTTATATGTTTTTTTTTGTGTTTTTTTTGCCAAACCTGTGGTTGGTGGTTGCCGGGGCATTCATAAAGAAAAACAAAAGAGAGGGAGGAAGAACTGAGGGAGGTGTGTGTCTGTGTGTGATGGGGGGGGCAGGAGGGTAAGAGGGGGGGTAACGGGGGGGTTGGTGCACCACAGGGTTAATAAGCTGAGACAAAAGCAGAGTTTGGAGATGAGCTCTGCTGCTCTGGAACATCAACACACCGATTTAAAGCCTCCTGCAGTAATCTGAATGACACAGGCGGACACCACCCACCCACCTACCCCCCCTCCTACCCCCCCTCCTCCCCCAATCCACCGCCCACTTGTCGCTAAGCAGCATGGGAGAGATGAGGGAGAGGGGAGAAGGTGGGCGAGCGAGGCCCGGTCCTGCTGTGACCCACAAAACAAAACAGAGAAACATCGAGAGACAAACGGCCTCGAAACAATCACTTATTGTTTCTTTACTGATTCTGTTCATTATTATTATTATTATTACAGAGTTGTTTTAGAGGGAATTTCATGCAAAACCTCTGATGCACGTTGCCTTCAGGGACAGTTTTTCATCACCAGTCTCTGTATTTCCCTCTAAAACAACTCTGTGTGGTAACGTTGTGTTATTATCTCATAGCGTGGTGAATGTGCAGGTCACAACTTGTCCACCAGAGCGTTGTGGAGTTGTTGGATTGTGTATTTGATGAGTTTGATGAGGGAAACCAAGAAATCCCATAATGAGCCTCCGTAGCGTAGCTCTGAGCAGCTCACGGCTCTGCTCTGCCGTTCTAAAAACAGCTTGCACCGACAATTAAAGGTAACGAACCTACTGCTATGACTAAAGGGGTTATGGTGATGGGACAATTTGACAAAATGTTGAACTATCCCTTTAATGGGATGATTTTGGATGCACTGCTGGTTGTGCATCTGCATCAGGAGAAACCTGAGGAAAAGACAGAGTGAAGTTGCATCGTGGGAAATGTAGGATGGAGTTTTATTACATGTTGATCGATGCTAAAGAGTGAAGAGCTGCTTCACTTCTGACCACCATTATAAAAACCTGTGACGTCCCAAAAGGTTTAATTATTTCGCTGCTGCTGCTGCTCCACATTTACAAACATGACAGACTCTCCCTCTCTCTCTTTTCTTGTGGGATTACAGAGAACGATGAAAAGCACAGCGGCGAGGAGAAGAAGCTCTGGAGTCGTTGTTAGGGAGGTAATAACTGCTCATCCCATTAAAAAAAACTTCCTCCAAATAACCCCAACACCACGCCGTCTCCTCAATATGGATGAGTCCGTCGTTACGGTAACATCTAATATCTCCCAGCATCCTCGGGGAGAATCACCTCCTGACTAACAGCGATGCACCGTTTTACTGTAATTGAGGCGTAGCCGCGACAACGACAACGACGGTCGCTTTCCAAGGGCCGTAGTTTCTATAATGAACTCAACTCAATGAAGACGGAGAACGAGCTGGTCAGGAGGAGGAATACATTACTCCACTGAGAGGAGGAGGAGGAGGAGGGGGAGGAGGAGGAGGAGGAGGAGGAGGAGGAGGAGGAGGAGGAGGAGGAGGAGGAGGAGGAGGAGGGGGGGGGGGGGGGGGTGTTAGTGAGAAACAGGAGGAGGAGAGTACATTAAGTACATCATGATGCTCCTATGGGCGACGTGTCTGCTAACGCTCTGCCGGCCGGTCTGCAGCAGCACACAGAGGAAATTAAAGGACAATTCCGGGTAAATTCAACTCAGGGGTGTATGTTATGTGAAGATTTTCAGTTTTATTGCTCTTGTTTTGCAGTAGCTGCATCTGTCCCCGCATCGCTACGGCAGCAATGAATGGGAGTGGATGCAAGTTCCACTGGTTAGACTGTTTACATCCCTCAAAGCTGCAATTTTTTTCCACAGACAGCGTCAGATGGCGACTCAAACATGTACCGAGAAGTTTATTTACTTCAACAAGCCGACATGCTTGTAAAACTAGATCTAATTCAAAGTCTCGTGCAAGACCCTGCTGCCGTGCTCGGTGCATTCAGGTGCAGTAGGAGCTACCGTTTGTGTCATAAACACAGGAATATCGACTCTTTACTTGCTTCAAGTGTACATTTTTTTCAACAGACAGCGTCAGGTGGCGACTCAAACACGCACCGATACATTACATCCATTCATTGCTGCCGTAGCGATGCGGGGACAGACGCAGCTACCGCAAAACAGGAGCCATTAAACTGAAAATCTTCACATACCTTCTTTTAGACCTTAAATGATAGTAACATACACCCCCAAGTTGAATTTGCCCGGAATTGTCCTTTAACTTCATACACTCTGGCACTTGGAAAGTTTCCCTGCAGGCGCAGAGGGAGGAGTTAACTTCACAACAAAGTTAGATCTTCATTCTCTTCCATCCATCGGCAAAAAAGTTCCCGAGGACGGGAAGACGACGGCGTGAAAGATGGTGAAACTGATGTCGCCTTTTCTCAAAAACACCGTCTGCACTACAGAGCCGGCGACTCCAGGTGCAACGACTCAGGCCTCGTCCACATGGAAACAGAGCTTCTCCCAAAACAAAAACTAACATCATTGTTTCAATAAAGATCTGTTTTGGGCGTCTTTACGAACACTCAGGGAACCTGTTCCCAAAAAAATACAGGCTTCACCTCCAAAACACACAACAAAGTTAGGTTAACTCTGTCTGGATGAAACGCAAAAACGATTAAAAAAAACTTAGCTCTCAGTTTCCTCCGACCTTTTAGGTTGTTGCAGCATCGTTAGCTGCATTAAAGGTGCAGGTTGCACAGGTGCATCTCGTTCAGCAACTTCTCCATGAACCAAAACCATGAAAGGTGTTGGGTTAATAATGTCTACTGCAATTAAAGGAAATAAAGACTTGAAATATTCCAGTCTCTATGTATTAAATCTGAATAATATATATATATATATATTCACTGTTTGAACTGAACTAAACTGAAGTAAATGAACTTTTCCATGATATTCTCAGATGCACCTGTATATGCCGCGCTGTAATAAACCAACACGGGGTTAAATATTCAGTTTCACTAGAATCCTGTGAGTTATTTTGCTCTGTGATTATAATTATTATTATCATTACATTCTGTACGTGACTTCTCTGTGAAAACCCTCTAAACAGAAAAGAGATGTTATTTGCATAATGATGATTTCTTTCCTATGCAAAAACCTCTTATTACAGAGTGTAATGTAAACTCCAGAGGCAGCGGTGTGTGAACGACTCCCCTCCCTTTCGCAAAACTCATTTGACTCCAGGAATTCGTCTTTCTGCTCATCGTCTTTCAGCTGCATCTGCATCTCGTCAAACGCTGCAAACTGAACGCGTTGCGTCTGAACAGCGGCGGCGACTTCAGACTTCCACCGCCACCGCCACGTCTGAACCGATCTGATGCCATTGATCTGTGTCGGCTATAAAAAGGCACAGGGAGCAACTCAATCCATCCCATCATCCATCCATGAACAAACCGCAGCTCAGCTCTCTGGATTTGTTCTGCACCGCCCACACACACACACACACACACACACGCACACACACGCACTAACCCACTGAGTCACAGCGAGTGGAGGTGGACGTCCCGGCTCCACAGGTGCGTTCACGTCTCAAAGGTTTTTACACTTCTACAGTCGGGATCAAAACGTTTCACTGCAGAGACTGAGCCACCGAGACTCCAACGAGACTCCACCGAGACTCAACTCTCTCCTCATCGTCCTCATCGTCCTCAAAGTCCAGACTTTACTTTATTTAACAATTTAACACATTTGGACACAAGGGATGTTTTTTATTCAAGGGAAACTAAACTAAACACGAGCGCAGAGATAAGAAGACGTCTGATGAAAGGACGGTAACGTCTAAAAAACACGATAGAAGCTAAACATTATGGAAATGATGTCATTAGTTTTATAATTAGCATAATCCCACCCCAACCTGTGATTACCTTCCTTCCTTCCTTCCATCCTCACTTCTTCTTCCTTCCTCTTTTGATCCAATTGACTCTTTTTTCTTTCCTCCCTTCTTCCTTCCTTTTCCTTCAACCTGTGCCCTCCCTCCATCTATCTTTCCTTCCTTCTTTTCCTTTGTCCTTCCTTCCTTGTTGTCTGTTTTAATTGGTGGAAAAGGAGCAGGATGTGTCTTCTGTGTTTGTTAGGGACTATTTCCAGCAGCGCATGGATCCGTATGTGTTGCGGCCGGGCGGCGTGTGTGTGTGTGTATGCAGGACCAAGTCATCATCATAATAACAACAATAACAATAAACCCCGGTGGCGTCATGTGTTGTTGTGTCTCTGACCTTCTTGTGTGCACTGAAGATCCTCCTGAAGGAGTCTGGGTTCTTCTCGGCTGCTTTGCCCGGGGCCGGCCTCCTGGGAGCCCCCGCCACCACCCGCAGGCCTTCCTCCGAGAAGTCCAGCACGTCTGCACACAAAACACAAACACACACACACACACACACACACACAGGACATCAGCGACACATTAAAAAACCTAAACACGGGTTGTTTAGGTTAGATGTTTTAGGTCCAGAGAGACAGACTGTCCTGAGGCGACAGCGACTCTGTGTCTTCATTAACTTCTGCTGTGTGGTCAGTTCTGTCTGAGCTGCTCTGTGATTGGCTGCTGAGGACGAGACCGAGGAGGAGGCGGGGCTTTTAGGGCATCGTGTCCTCCGAGTGTGAGGGAGGGAGGTGTGTGTGCTGCTATGAGCTCTGAGTAAATATCTTGTCTTCCCACTTCTGCAATTATTAAACTCAATGATCCAGTTGAGACGTGTCCCCGTCCTCTGCAGCCTGAGAGGAGACGTTATTTAGAGTCTAATCGACGACAAGTTGATGCTGCGACATGTAAATGAAACGCGCTGCAGAAAAAACTGTTTAATTGATGGTTTTGACAGGAGGCAGATTGTTGTTTCTGAACATGTGACATGTAGCAGGTCCAGCTCAGCGTCGGCTGCTTCCAGCTCTTCATCTGTTTGTTTCATCTGAACTCACAGAGACTCTGTTTCTCATCTACATGGTTTTCTGTCTCCGTTGTCAGACACGTATAAAACACGCTGACTGACACATTTTAACCACATGTTAACCAGCTGTCACAGTTTAAAGAGGAACTCTCTGTGGCTCTAACCCTCCTCTCCTCCATGTGCATCTGTTTGTAGTTACAAGTCGTTGGTTTAACCAGCACTAGGACCCTGGAGCTGCTTTATTAAAAGGTACAAACGGAGCTGAGAGTTAAAGTAGAAATCCTGCGTCGTTCCTCTTTAAGTTGTTGAAACCGTCCCATTGAGCAACGCTGCTGATTCACGCCAAGTCATTGTGAAAAAGCAACGACACAAACCGACCAGCATGCGGGCAGCCGACCAACACCATGACCTCATCACTCAGCCTGCGACTCAGGCCAAGAAATACAGCGCAGTGATGTCACAGCACCAGCAGAACTGGTTGTCTGTGTAAATTACACGGTAACAAAAATAAACCCCGAGGAGGTAAAATAATTTCAGTTAATGTCGGTTCTTATCATTAAACTGATGAAACAACGAGCAGCTGAACACTGGGATGTCGGGAGGTGTTTCCTGGTTTTAACTCCAAAGAACCAGTTGGAGGAACCTGTTCTTAGCTCGAGACCAATAAGGAGTTTAGAGCCTCAATCTATAAATCAAACAATAATCTATTATTAAATCTCAGTTGTCCACTATTTGATAATCAAATATTGAATTGCATCAGTTTGAGTTGTTTTGTTGAGAAAAAAAGAAGTGGAAAAGGCAGTAAGAGCTTGATACTGATGAACATAATGGTCCTGAATGATAAATACGATCCAGCCCATAATAAACAGAACCTCTCAGCCCGTTTCCTGAGGCTATGACAGGTGTGTAGCGTGTGAGTGGGCGTGGCCTCACCTTCCCGTATCCTGCTCTCCTGCCTCTCGGAGTTCTTCTTGTTCTCCCTGAACGGCGCTCTGTCTCGACTCTCCAGCCTCTCGAAGGGATCCGGCGGCTCGTACGTCGCCATTTCTTCCTCCTCCTCTTCCTCTTCGTCTTCAATGGTAACCACTGGCGTTGCCTTGGCGGCGGCGGCGGCGGCAGCGGCAGCAGCGGCTTTCTTGGCCCTCCTCCTCTGTTTGTGTTCGTCGTCGTCGGAGCCGTCGCTGTCGCTCATGTCGTCGAAGCCGAAGTATTTGATCTTGTAGCTGGAGCGGCCGTCGGCGGCGGCGTCGGCGCTGTTCTCCTCCTGGTGAGAGTCGGCGTCGTCGAAGCCAAACAGCTCCAGCTTACTGTCCTTCTTCGACTTCTGGGTCTGCGTCGGTCTGAACCTGTAGACGGACACGGATACGATCAATACGTTGAGTACAGGCAGTTCTCAGAAAATGAGGAGAATCAGTTAAAGGGATAGTTCAACATTTAGTCAAACTGTCCCATCACCATAACCCCTATAGTCATAGCAGTTGGTTCGTTACCTTTAATTGTCGGTGCAAGCTATTTTTAGAACGGTGGAGCAGAGCCGTGAGCTGCTCAGAGCTACGCTACGGAGGCTCATGGGATTTCTTGGTTTCCCTCATCAAACTCATCAAATACACAATCCAACAACTCCACAACGCTCTGGTGGACAAGTTGTGACCTGCACATTCACCACGCTATGAGATAATAACACAATGTTACCACACAGAGTTGTTTTAGAGGGAAATACAGAGACTGTTGATGGAAAACTGTCCCTGAAGGCAACGTGCATCAGAGGTTTTGCATGAATTTCCCTCTAAAACAACTCTGTGTGGTAACATTGTGTTATTATCTCATAGCGTGGTGAATGTGCAGGTCACAACTTGTCCACCAGAGCGTTGTGGAGTTGTTGGATTGTGTATTTGATGAGGGAAACCAAGAAAGAATTGTTGTACTATCCCTTTAAAAAATAATGAACTCATGGCGTCTTGTGCATTTTTCTTGGTTTCCAGCTTCTTTTGTCCAACACTGACTGACATGGAGGAGCCACCGACCGACCGGCCAACTTTTAATTACCAGAAACAAAAGCATGAACCCAGGTAATGAAAGCAGACTTATTGAAATGTTGAATTTAGCTTCAGAGGACGGTTTGTCCTCAGCTGTGTGGACAGATACGCTGCAGCACACGGAGAAAAAACAATAAAGACAAAATGAAGCTGTGCTTTAACCTGGAACCGAAAATATGTAAAACAAAAACCTAAAAAAGTGTGACAGAGCTCAAATATGTCTTTATACCAAAGCCTTTAATTCCATTTTGCATTTAGGGGTTTCTGTTTTCCTTCCCTTCCCACACGGTTCCTCAGTGCAGCCGTGTAAAAACAGCTGGACGGAGGTTTGAGCTCAGACAGGAAGCAACATTAACTGTGTTTTGGATTCTTGAAATGACCTGGTGTCCTGTTTTATTGGCCCTTCAGCAGCTTTAAAGGTGTTAATGTCATGTGATTCCAAACCATGATATATGTATAACATATTTTCCATTTTCTCTTTATTGAAGCTCCATTATGTTTCCACTGAGTCAAATAATCAAACCTTCTCAAGACTCTGTGCTTTTACAGCCACGCGGCGCCAAATGGAAATATTCCAGATGTTTTTTTCTTGGTGCATAATTGCAGATGCAGCTCCAGAATATTCTGTATAATTGAAAACTCCAGTAGAGAGCTGTTCCACCGGTTTATGGGCCTGTTAAACTAAATACAATTACAGAAATGAAAATTACAGCTAATAACAGACAAGTTATTCATCAGCTATGAAAACAGAGCCGAGCGCCAGGAGCTCAGTGAGTGAGCTCACTGCACCGAGGCCTCGGTACCGACCAGGACTCCACCGATCTGGACTTCATGGAGGAAACTGAGCTCAGTGAAGGTTTAGATTAATTAAAGTAGGTAACGACTGAGAGAAATGGGATTCTTTGGTTGGATGAGACCAGATTATCTCAGTATCACAAGGCTCCAAAATGTCCCTAAATTACAGGCCAATATGAACGAAAAGGAAACGTGAATATTTGCTTTACAAGTAGATTTACTTTGTGCTTTTGCTCCTAAAGTTTTAAATAAATTTAATCTGAAGCTCTGCAGGATTTTTACATCAAAATCAAACTATTTCCTCCACCTGCTGTTTGTGACTCATCGTGCACTCGTCCTAATTTTGCATCCGATTAAAATCAGTTTTTCTCATGTTTACATCCCTCCTCCCAACTATAAATTCTTCCACCATCTTTTCTAACTGTTTTTATGTCTCAGCTGAAGTCAGAACTCAGAGTTTTCCACCGGGAGAATCCGAGTTCCGACTGGTCTGGAATGCAGCATTATTTCCCGCCGTGACGTCCTACCTGGTGTTCTGTTGCTCCGCCTTCTTCCGCTGCCACCCGGCCTCCCCCAGCTCCGTGGCGCTGCCCGACCCGGCGCCACCGCCGCCGCTGCTGCTGCCGCCGCCACCGGAGGGCGCTGCGTCGTTGTTGAACTCCTCCACCACGCGGTCCTGGATGGTGACGTTGCACATGGACATGGAGGACGGATGCAGCACGGTGTAGTCCCTCGTCCTGCCCCTCCCCCCTCCCCCTCCTCCTCCTCTGCCCGTCGTCGTCTTGTTACTGCTGCCGTCAGACGGCGGCTTGGAAACATCGGCGCCGAACACAGCGCTGGAAAAGCTCCCAGAGTCCTGAGCTTTGCCGGCGGCCTGTTTGTTGGGCCTCCTGTACGTCCGACAGTTAGAGTTTCTGACGAGCGAGGAAGAGGAGGAGGAGGAGGAGGAAGACGTCGTCTGGGAGAAGTCCGACGTCTCCACAACGAAGTCCAGCTCATCACTCGCACCGAGGCTCTGGAGCCGCGGCGGGGAGGGGAGCGGCAGCGGCAGCGGCGGCGGCGGCTTCTCGTGCCGGGCCTGCTGCGCCGCGGGGACGCCGGAGGTCCAGGGGAACGTGGGGGCCGGGTTCCGCGGCTCCGGCGTGGGCGAGGGCGGACGGAGGCCCATGATGGAGTCCCAGGAGGAGTCGTAGGTGGACTCGGCCTTGGAGCCGGTCTTCAGCGTGGTCGTCTGCGCCAGCGGCTTCCGGTCGCTCTCCGAGGCGTTTTGGTACCATGAGTAGCTGTGCTGCGTCTCCAGGAGCGACAGGGAGCTCTGCTGGGACTTCCCTGTGGAGCACAAACAGACTCAGGATCAGTAACGGCTTCTACCAGCGTTTTGATGACGTGAACTCAATAAACAGGTTCAGTTCTATGAATAGAAGTTTATCCAGCTGTTATTTATTATAGCATTGCAGCTAATGGGTTTATTTATTAGGGTTGTCACAATTAACTATTAAACGCCACAGTTCAGTCATCGTAAAAAAGATTCCTAAATACCGTCACTTTCCAAAAAAAAAAGATTATGTTGAAACCACATCGACAGATCAGCACAACAACATGCAACAAAAACACGTTAGACAATAAATTTATTTAAAAATAATCCATAATGGTGACATTATCCCTGATATCCATCCATCCATCCATCCAACTGCTGCTGCTGCTGCTGCTGCTGCTGCTGTTAATGCTGCTGTTAATGCTGCTGCTGCTGCTGCTGCTGCTGCTGCTGTTAATGCTGCTGCTGCTGTTAATGCTGCTGCTGCTGCTGCTGCTGCTGCTCTCTGTTGTTTCCTGTTCTACATCAACGAGCTGTAAAACACCAGTTTGTCTCCTGCTTGATTTCATCATGTGCTCAGCAGAAAGGTGGTGCAGCAGGAACGATGACTGCACCATTTCAACCAGCAAGAGCACCTTTAAACAGGTCACACACACACACACACACAGACACACACACACACAGCTGGAGCTGCAGCTGACATCTTTCTTGAAGACAGTGTGAACCCAGCCGACAGGTCAGTCATCAGCCTGTGTGGTTGTTAATTAATCATCACCTGCTGGTCGTTAAGTCGACTAACAGGTGATGATGGTGATGATGATGACAGTGGACTCATTACTCTGAGCAGAGACAGGAAGCTGCTTCACAGTAACAACAACAACGATGGTCTCTATCTGTTCTGGAAACGAGCTGTGGTTTGAGATGTTACACGTGAGCCTGAGTGAAGAAGAAGCAGCAGCATTAACAGCAGCAGCAGCAGCATTAACAGCAGCAGCAGCATTAACAGCAGCAGCAGCAGCAGCAGCAGCAGCAGCAGCAGCAGCAGCATTAACAGCAGCAGCAGCAGCATTAACAGCAGCAGCAGCATTAACAGCAGCAGCAGCAGCATTAACAGCAGCAGCAGCAGCATTAACAGCAGCAGCAGCATTAACAGCAGCAGCAGCAGCATTAACAGCAGCAGCAGCAGCAGCAGCAGCATTAACAGCAGCAGCAGCAGCAGCATTAACAGCAGCAGCAGCAGCAGCATTAACAGCAGCAGCAGCAGCATTAACAGCAGCAGCAGCAGCATTAACAGCAGCAGCAGCATTAACAGCAGCAGCAGCAGCAGCATTAACAGCAGCAGCAGCAGCAGCATTAACAGCAGCAGCAGCAGCATTAACAGCAGCAGCAGCAGCATTAACAGCAGCAGCAGCATTAACAGCAGCAGCAGCAGCATTAACAGCAGCAGCAGCAGCAGCAGCATTAACAGCAGCAGCAGCAGCATTAACAGCAGCAGCAGCAGCAGCAGCAGCATTAACAGCAGCAGCAGCAGCAGCAGCATTAACAGCAGCAGCAGCAGCAGCATTAACAGCAGCAGCAGCAGCATTAACAGCAGCAGCAGCAGCATTAACAGCAGCAGCAGCAGCATTAACAGCAGCAGCAGCAGCAGCAGCAGCAGCAGCAGCATTAACAGCAGCAGCAGCAGCAGCAGCAGCAGCAGCATTAACAGCAGCAGCAGCAGCAGCAGCAGCAGCAGCAGCAGTGAGTAGAAAGTGGGCCACTTCGCTTTCTCCTGACCTTATTTGACGAACAAAGAAAAAATAAATAAAAGCTCATAAAAGATAAAACATTTGTCTCTCAAAGCGCTCCAGAGCATCAGAGACGGGACAACGGAGGCTGAAGGCTCTGACCATTAAAGCGTAGGTACGTGGACGGAGACGGTCAGCTGACTAGCGTCTTTAACTCAGTCTCATCGTCTCTGTCTGCATCGGCTCAGAGCGACTGAACCGTCAGGTCAGTCATCAGCCTGTGTGGTTGTTAATTAATCATCACCTGCTGGTCGTTAAGTCGACTAACAAGTGATGATGATGATGATGATGATGACAGTGGACTCATTACTCTGAGCAGAGACAGGAAGCTGCTTCACAGTAACAACAACGATGGTCTCTATCTGTTCTGGAAACGAGCTGTGGTTTGAGATGTTACACGTGAGCCTGAGTGAAGCAGCAGCAGCAGCAGCAGCAGCATTAACAGCAGCAGCAGCAGCATTAACAGCAGCAGCAGCAGCATTAACAGCAGCAGCAGCAGCATTAACAGCAGCAGCAGCAGCAGCAGCATTAACAGCAGCAGCAGCAGCAGCATTAACAGCAGCAGCAGCAGCATTAACAGCAGCAGCAGCATTAACAGCAGCAGCAGCAGCAGCATTAACAGCAGCAGCATTAACAGCAGCAGCAGCAGCAGCATTAACAGCAGCAGCAGCAGCAGCAGCAGCAGCAGCAGCAGCAGCAGCAGCAGCAGCAGCAGCAGCAGCATTAACAGCAGCAGCAGCATTAACAGCAGCAGCAGCAGCAGCATTAACAGCAGCAGCATTAACAGCAGCAGCAGCAGCAGCATTAACAGCAGCAGCAGCAGCAGCAGCAGCATTAACAGCAGCAGCAGCAGCAGCAGCAGCAGCATTAACAGCAGCAGCAGCATTAACAGCAGCAGCAGCAGCAGCAGCAGCATTAACAGCAGCAGCAGCAGCAGCAGCAGCAGCAGCATTAACAGCAGCAGCAGCAGCAGCAGCAGCATTAACAGCAGCAGCAGCATTAACAGCAGCAGCAGCATTAACAGCAGCAGCAGCAGCAGCAGCAGCAGCAGCAGCATTAACAGCAGCAGCAGCAGCATTAACAGCAGCAGCAGCAGCAGCATTAACAGCAGCAGCAGCAGCATTAACAGCAGCAGCAGCAGCAGCATTAACAGCATTAACAGCAGCAGCAGCATTAACAGCAGCAGCAGCAGCAGCATTAACAGCAGCAGCAGCAGCATTAACAGCAGCAGCAGCAGCATTAACAGCAGCAGCAGCAGCATTAACAGCAGCAGCAGCAGCAGCATTAACAGCAGCAGCAGCAGCATTAACAGCAGCAGCAGCAGCAGCAGCAGCATTAACAGCAGCAGCATTAACAGCAGCAGCAGCAGCATTAACAGCAGCAGCAGCAGCATTAACAGCAGCAGCAGCAGCATTAACAGCAGCAGCAGCAGCAGCAGCATTAACAGCAGCAGCAGCAGCAGCATTAACAGCAGCAGCATTAACAGCAGCAGCAGCAGCAGCAGCATTAACAGCAGCAGCAGCATTAACAGCAGCAGCAGCAGCATTAACAGCAGCAGCAGCAGCAGCAGCATTAACAGCAGCAGCAGCATTAACAGCAGCAGCAGCAGCAGCAGCAGCATTAACAGCAGCAGCAGCAGCAGCAGCATTAACAGCAGCAGCAGCATTAACAGCAGCAGCAGCATTAACAGCAGCAGCAGCATTAACAGCAGCAGCAGCAGCAGCAGCAGCAGCAGCATTAACAGCAGCAGCAGCAGCAGCAGCAGCAGCAGCAGCAGCAGCATTAACAGCAGCAGCAGCAGCAGCAGCAGCAGCAGCATTAACAGCAGCAGCAGTGAGTAGAAAGTGGGCCACTTCACTTCTTCGCTTTCTCCTGACCTTATTTGACGAACAAAGAAAAAATAAATAAAAGCTCATAAAAGATAAAACATTTGTCTCTCAAAGCGCTCCAGAGCATCAGAGACGGGACAACGGAGGCTGAAGGCTCTGACCATTAAAGCGTAGGTACGTGGACGGAGACGGTCAGCTGACTAGCGTCTTTAACTCGGTCTCATCGTCTCTGTCTACATGGGTTCATACAGACTGAACCGTCGTGCTGCTGACGCTGGGACAGCAGGAGGAATCAGTCCAGTCAGTGTTTGCTCTCCGGGACAGAAACCAGAGTTTGTGGTGGTTTAGCCGTGGTGGATTCATGTTGGAACCGGTTTGTTTTAAAATCCCGGACAAACCACAGAAACAGAAAACTGAGTCTGTGAGTATCTGAGCATCCTGTCGTGATGTCACATAAACATCACGCCCTGAGGACAGAAACCACAACACCCGGGTTTACTCATCACGATGATAACAAGAGACAAAAACATCATGACTTAACGATGTGAATCCAATCCACTGTGTCCAGACTCCAGCTATGAAACCCCTTTAATAAACATTACTTCACATTATATCACTTATCTGTTTGATCAGTTGACCTGAGATCAGTTTTGTCGCCTCGTTTTAAGTTCAACAAAAAAAACAACAATCAGCTTTCCATCATAAAGCTGCAACTTTCATGTCTTTCTGCTTTTAAAAAAAAACAGGATAAAAACACTTTAAAGGGATAGTTCACCCAAAATTCCCCGACACTGGGAGCTTCCGCTACAAACAAGCTGAAAATATGGACTTATTTCGGAACAATTTCTTAAGTCGGCGCTGCAACACCAGAGGGACATTACAGACGAGCAGCATGGAGGTATTTGGATGTTGTTTGGTGTGTCTTTTTGGACCAAGCAAAGAGAGCAACATTCTCCCAGCTCTTAGTCGACATGAGGGTGAGTAGATAATGAGTGCAATTTGAATTTTGGGTGAAGTATCCCTTTAATGATGAAACATGTTGTTATATAGTGTGCAGCAGGAGCAGCAGGAGCAGCTCTGCAGGCTGCAGCCGGCCTGACGGATCATTAACTACGGCTGCTGGCCTCTTGTTTGTTTTGTGCGACTCCGGGTTCTTTTCCCTTTACGACCCGGAGCTTTAGGAAACGATAACAGAGCTTTTGAAGCGTGGCAGCGGCGACGCGCGGAGGGTTTCTTTACGGCCGGCGTGCGTAGAACAAACAGCCGCCCGCCGCTGCGCTGGGATCAGGGCTTCAGCCAATCAATTGAGAATGACCGGACTGGCCTCGGTCCCAGTCCTGCGGGTTTTTGCTCAGGGCGTGCGTTCATTAAAGCCGTGTCAGTTTGATCCAATTAACTCTGAATTTCATTTATGATTGTGGATGTTATCTTAATATCGCCTGGCACAGGAGTTTATATGAAGCCTGGGAGATAAAGCTGTGGCACAATTACACTACATTTAACTACCAGTTATCTAAAGTTATAAAGGAAGCTTCCAACACGTGTTGTGTTTCCTGACATCTACAGTTGAGTGGAACTGATTTTTCATTTCAGTTTCTGCCTCAGCGTAAAATAAACACATCGCACAACCTTGATGAAAACAAACACCAGTCACATTTACTCGAGTGTTGTTTGGTCAAGGATTCTGTCGTGTTTACTGAGTCAACATCTCCAGCCTCGGTGAGCAGCAGATAACACGGCTGCTGCTGCTGCTGCTGCTGCTGCTGCTGCTGCTGCTGCTGCTGGATGAACAACCTCCACCTCGCCGCCTCGCCGCCTCGCCGCCGGCCGGGCTTTAACCTCCTGACTCGGTGGAAGCGAGGCAGCGCTCGGCTCGCTCAGACACAGCTGGCTGTGGGGAGTCGGGGGGAGAGGAGGCTCCGGTCTCTGGCAGGTGTCCAGCAGCAGCAGCAGCAGCAGCAGCAGCAGCAGCAGCAGCAGCAGCAGCAGCAGCAGCGACGACACCACACTGACTTCAGCTCTGCTCGGTGAAGCAGCGTTTTAGTTTCACCGGGGTTTTTACACTTTGTCGTCTAAAAAAGACCTAGAATTTGTTTAGCGTCTGTGAGCCGTCAGATTCCATCACTTCACCTCCACACACACACACACACACACAGGGTTTGTGTAACGTGTGTTTCCTGTGCAGCTCAGATCTCTGCCAGACTGAACCATCGTGTCTGTCTCTGTATCTGTCTCTGTCCATCTCTGTTTGTTTTCACTTCCATCTGAATGAAACGACCATTTTGAAAGCAACAAACAAGCCGTTAAGAAGCTGAAGCTGTCTCCGGCTGTCGGACGGAGGCCTTCGGTCACAGAGCACTGACCGGTTGGCGCCGGTTTAGTCGACAGCTTCAAGGAGACACTTCATATCAGAGACACTCAAAAACAAACAAAGCAGTATTTTTAAAAAACACCACATTCCTGGCGGGAGGTCTGGGGTTGTCATGGGACTGAAGCAGCCGCTACATGGAGGAGATGAATCAGTTACAAACACTTTAAACACAGAAACCATAGGGAGGTCTTTACCTATGTTAGTACTGCTGTTGAAGAAGCGCGCCGTGTCCTCCACCACCCGGGGCTGAGCTCTGTCTCTGTCTCCGCCTCCGCCTCCGCCCAGCCACGACGCTCCTCGTCCCTGGAGGCTGGACCTGCTGCTGCCCGTGTCCAGAGACAGAGACGCGCCGGGCCGCTCCGCCTGGGGGGGTTCTGCCGAAGCGGCCGACTTGGCCGGCGACGACTTGTTGCTGCTGCCGCTCCGAGACGACACGGGCTTGGACTCCTCGTCGCTGTCGAAGCCGAACGGATCCTCCTCTAGGCCGTCTCCGCAGGGGCGGGGCCTCTTGTACACCTCCAGGACGGAGTCGTTCTTGGAGGCGGAGCCGGCGCGCTTGGAGCCCACCTTGGCCTTGTAGGTGGTGGCGCCCCATTTGGTGCTGAGCGTGCCTCGCTTGGTGGACAGAACCTCATCGAACTTGGACGTGCCCTCTCCTCCCTTACGGCTGTAGGTTTTACCAAATCTGGATGTCATTGTTGCATCTGGGTCATATTCTCTGGAACCAATCAGAGGGAGAGGGGCGTCGTTAAAGAGCTGACAGGAAGATATTTCATCATTATGGATGAAGTTCTATTATTTCATCCTTTTCTTGTAACTTATAACCCAACAACTGTGGTTTTATCTGTATTGAACAGTGTTTAGACAGTTAAGACCAGGACTTTGATGCAAAACCATCTCTTTACCCAGTCCCAGTCCTCATAACAACCATGTGTCTTGACATTTACATTATTCCTCCTCAGCTACAAAGAAGAGATGATTTAATGTAAAATCTAAACCATATTTAATGTAAACAAAGTTTGTCCTGAACAGAAGAACACGGCACAGAAGCTGCTGCAGTCTCCTCCCAATGTTCACACTGCTGACACCAAGCTGTTCACACGGTTTAACACAAGCAGAGACTTTAGTACAACTCTTCAATTATCTTAAAGTCATTGAATTACATCATATAGCCGAAACCAAGACCTTGAAAACCGGGTCTATCCAGAACCACAACAGTCGCTTTAGAACCCAGTAACTGTGGGTTCGGTTTGTATTAAAGCCCAGTAGCAGGTGTCAGTGATGTTTACAGATCCGATGATAAATACTGACAGGACCATGAT
This sequence comes from Decapterus maruadsi, assembly GCA_030347415.2. Taxonomy (NCBI): domain Eukaryota; kingdom Metazoa; phylum Chordata; class Actinopteri; order Carangiformes; family Carangidae; genus Decapterus; species Decapterus maruadsi. The sequence continues at coordinate 1,535,116 of CM064888.1, forward strand.
TCACGAATATTTGTCAACAAAAGCTCAAGCTGGGCCTCCGCTGAAAACATTAAAATCCGCTCAGATTACGTCATCATCACCATTTCCATCCCTGTTTACACTGAACATGTGTATCCAGGTGTGAACATTGACAGACTTTAAGAGCAGGAAGAGTTATTCTTCTGTTACAGCTTCTTCTCCCTTCAGCTGGTTTGACAAAACAAGGCTGATATTAGCTTAGCATCTAGCGAGCTAATGATGCTAACGGTGCTAACTGCCTGATACCAGCTCTGATAGGATGCTACCAGAGGATCCACAGCTAACAACAAAACACACCGGTCAATGTGAAGTAATTCAGGCCGTGTATCAGTGTAGGCATATGACTACATATGTATTGAGTTATTTAAAAATATATATATAAAAGATTTTAAGCTTGAGTTTCAGCCGTTAGCCGTTAGCGTTAGCATCAACAGAGGAGACAGGAGCCTGCTAGCTCTGAAGCTAACGGCTAACAATAACTAACAAACTGATATCAATAAAAGAAAATCCAACCGTGGATCGGTTTTTACAGAGCTAACTGAGCAAATGCTGTGTTTTCTCCGTGTTTACTTACTTGGTGAGCTAAAGGACCGATCCGCACAAAAACACAAAACACACAAAAACACACAGTCCGGACCAGAGACGGGAGCTGGACCGCCGGTGGGCCTGCTGCTGCTGCTGCTTCCCCCCTCGGATTCAAGCTGCTCCTCACAGTATAAACAAGGCCGGACACACTCCGTTAACGGGAGATCGGCGGCTCGGGAACCCCGCGGACAGAAGCTCCGGTCCAGACGGTGGAGAAAATATGTCGGTTATGATCCAAACTAACGGAACCAGCTCGTGTTTTCAAGCTGAATCGCACTCGATTGTCTCCTCCGTCCGGGCTGCGACGAAGGCTTCCATTGGACTCCCCCCTCGATGCGTCAAGTTAACCGGACGTACGCGAACACCACCGGAAATGGACGAATCCTCCTTAAAAATAAAAGCACAGAATGCAAATACGGCAAAAGCATCGAAAGCCCAGTTTCTATTTAACTATTTATATACAAAATTAATTTGTTCCACTTTAATTTAATACATATTAATATATGTACACGCCACTAAATGTCGTAGTTTTACACAATTTTGATATTAGTATTTTATTTTTTGAACTCGAACCGGATGTGTGATAGGAAATGTTTGACCTTCACACTAGTTGCTTCATCAATCTTATCATTACAAATGCCGCATTCAAGTGCTCCCATTAAACTCGTAAAACGGCAAATTTCAAGCGATAGCAAGCGAACGCAGCACAAAGATTTCTTTGTGCCGCAGTTCGTGAATGCAGCAAAATTAGAAAGTAAACGCCGCCTACATAAAAAAAAAAGAATAATGAAAACATTTATTTTGTCGCAGAAAGAGGCAGCAGAACATTCAATATTTTAATATTTTAACAATGAAATCAAACACATACAAACAAATGACCATATCATTAATAGGACACATGGGGTAGATAACATGATTTTACATAAATGAACAATAGCTAAATACTTCTAAATTATAATAATAAAGAAAATAGTTACAATTCTAGGGACATCGCCTAAAATGAAATGACTAATCATGTGTGTGTCTGGCTCAGTGAGTGACAGCTAGCTCTCTCTGATCCTCCTGAGCTTCTCACAGACACAAGCTGTGTGTTTATTTCTGAGTTATAAACTCTACAAACTGTGAACACCACAGATCCCAGTGTACATACATACTCTGCTAACAAGCCCAGATCCCACTCTTTGTTGTCCAAAGCCTGAGCCGAGGACAGAAGCCCAGCACACAGACTGAGACTTCCCTGGCTTTTCTGGTTTTCTGTTCCAGATGTTGACAGTATGTCAGGTTGCCCATGCAGCTGTTTCACTACATCCATCAAGACTCCAGAGGCCAGCAAGCATCAACTTACCTGGAGGCTCATCCTGGGCTCGTTTCACCTGCAGCAGCTCTGCAGACAGGACAACAGGGTCTTTGAAGGTGTCATGGCCGACAGGAGGAGGTTTCTCCTCAGCTGTCGACCTGAACGTGAACCTTCCTGTTTTCCCTGTCAGAACAAAAAAGCAGTGTTTCCTCCAGATCGGTGTCAGGTGAGACACAGGTGAGTGGGCGGAGCTCTGGTTTTATACCTGCATGTTACTCTCATGTTAGGTTGGGATCATGTTTTTTCCCCCTTCACAATAAAAGTGTTTAACTTCATTTTGATAAGTGGAATGAAGACACTGCAGGACTGCTGGACAGACAGTCCACTGCAGAGACGAGCAGGTCTGGACAGCGTCGGCTCCTCCTCTGTGCTGTGACAGCTCCCACTGGATCTGAGGAACTTCTCCTTCTCTCGTGTTAATGCACTGATCCAGTCTCTGTTTCACGCTGCTGTCCTCTTATCTGACACATGTTGAGATGACTTAGTTGATCATTGCACCACATTCATTTACATGAGCATACGTGATACAAGTGAGGAGGAAAGTGCAAGACAGTGCAAATTAAAATCAGGTAAGATTTTAAAAAAGTACAATAAGTAGGACAATAAATGCATAAATAGTCCAATATACATAAAGAACACATTGTCAACAACAACAGCTTCAAGCTCAGCATTCAACAATTTAATGGCAGGAGGCACAAAAGACCTATAGTGACGGGTCTTCCTGCAGAAGCTGCATGTAACGTCGACCTGATGGCATCAAGATAAATATGTGACAGATCTGTGACACCACTGCAAAACAAATTTAAAAAAAAACCTTCTCCCTCTTGTTTGTTCTTTTTGAGGAGACGACACCAAAAGCTGCAGGACCTGAAATGATCCCAGTGCTTGTTGTTGACATGCACCCTGCTGCGGCTGTCTGTTACTTCAGGGCAGTCAGGTCATCCTGGCGTCGAGCCTCGCTTCTTCAAAAAAAAAAAAACCTCTCCAAAAGTTACTGTGGAGCACTAAGCCTGGCTGAAATCCCTGCGTGGCATGCTGCGCCCCTGTGCCAGCAGCACCGGCCCCCAGCCGGCCAGCGCAGCAGCCATACTGTAGCATGAGGAGGGAGGGATGTCAACACTCTGACAATACAGAACAGCAGGGGCCGGATTCACCGATATGTCCTTAAGAAATGTCTTACGAAGAAAATGTAGAAGTTCATAAGAAAGTTTTCAAGTGCAATTCCTCAATATTATCTAGAACAGTCAGTTCTTAGTTTCACTGGAAGATTTTTCTACTTATTTCAATTAAAAATGAGTTTGAAACAAGTGAAAATGAAGTTAATTTTTAGGAGATGAGTCTTATTTTAAGTGGAAAGAGATAGGTTTTGACTAGAAATTAGACATTTTAGCAAGAAATAAGATAAATATTCTTGGAAATATTTTGAGTTTTTGCAGTGTATTTACATCTAAACTTGTCTAAAATTTCTCAAAACTCACTGTAGGAATTTTAAGGTTGAAGAAAAGAGTAAAGAACAAATTAGAGAATTCCAGTTATTCTCCAGTTTTTTCTGAAGAAGAAAGTTGAGAAAATACTTAAGAACTTTTTTGGAGACTTCTCTTTTTTTCTTTACTACTTAAAATGACACTAAAGAAGTTTTTTTTTTTCTGAAGAAGGTTTTGTGAGTTTGGCCCCAGATCTGATCTGACTTCTTCCTGGAGGATGCCAGCAGCTCCGTGTTGGGAAGCTGGCAGAGCGGAGCGGTGTGGCACCTGGAGTGTTCAGGCATCACACAGTCTGGAAGAATAGAGCGGCGCAGGCGCTGGCATCTGTGCTGCTGGCAGCCGCGGCTCTGCAGACAATTAGGCCTTTGACACCGAGCAGATCGCAGCCATCGGATCGTCTCTGGCAGCGGCCGGAGCCAGGAGAAGCCAAACAGCTCAACAACTCTCTGCTCAGGAGGAGGAGATGGAGGAAAGCTCTTTTCTTTTTATAGCCTTTCACTTTTTATGAATCCTGTTTGCACAAGTTCCAGATTTCTAACAAGCAGTTTGAATACTTTAATTATTTTCTCTGTCTGGGCGGATTCTGAGCTAAATGATGCGTTGGTCTCTGTCTGCAGCTGATGACTTCCAGCTCCACGGAGCAGATTATATTCCAGCTTTGGACGGTTCCTGTGGACGACCGGCTGCAGGATCTCAGTCCTCTCCGTTTCACTTTATTATCACTTCAAGCGTCGAGCATGGAGCCAGAAGCCGTTTGTTGTTTTACATAAAAATGAAACACATTGAACTCCTGTCGTCCTTGTGGGTCGAACTGACCCAATCTGTTCCCCTCCTTCTTTCTACAGTCCTTCCTTCCTTCCTTCCTTCCTTCCTTCCTTCCTTCCTTCCTTCCTTTCGTCCTTACTTCTTCCTTTGTCTTTTGATCCATTCTCTATCCCTCCATCTCCCTTTCCTTCCCTTCCCCCTTCCTTCCTTCCTTCCTTCCTTCCTTCCTTCCTTCCTTCCTTCCTTCCTTCCTTCCTTCCTTCCTTCCTTCCTTCCTTTCGCTTTGACCCATTTGACCCAATCTGCCCCTCCTTCTATCTTTCCTTCCCTTTTCCCTTCCTTCCTTCTTTCCTCCCATGTTTCCCTTTGTCCTTTCTTTCTTTCTTTCTTTCTTTCTTTCTTTCTTTCTTTCTTTCTTTCTTTCTTTCTTTCTTTCTTTCTTCCCTTCATCCTTACTTCTTCCTCCTTTTTGACCCAATCTGTCCCCTCCCTCCATCTTTCCTTCCTTTCTCCCTTCATTCTTTCCACTATCTTTCTTTCCTTTTCCCCTTCATTCTTTCCTCCCATCTTTCCCTTCATCCTTCCTTCCTCTCTTCCTTGACCCAGGAGGAAAAGAAACAGCAGGTTTTAAGACGAGACAATAATTATAAAAGAGAAGCAGCTGATTTAAAGTAAAGCAGCATCACTGGTTTCACTCGGGGTTGAGCAGCAGCTCAGAGAAGTTAATGCCATCATGAATAATGACAGTCAGTCAGTCAGCCGCTCTGAGCATTAGAGGTTTTAGAGAGAGCACACACACACACACACACACACACACACACACACACACACACACACACACACACACACACACACACACACACACACACACACACACAGTGACAGGCTGATCACTGCTAAATGCAAGACGGAGAGGTGCAGGAAGTGTTTTCTGCCCGAGGTCAAGAGGCTTTTTAACGATCGATAGTCAGCAATAATCCGTTCTTATCCTCCTGGTGTCGTGCAATTATTTAAATCTGTTTTATTTAATGGTTGTTGTTTTGTGTGTCTGTCTGGATGAGACGCTGCTGCTGCTGCAACACAACAGACAGTTTCCATCTTGAACTTGAACTTCTGTCTCTGTCTCGACTTGATGAAGAGAAGTGAAATGTAGAATAACATCAGTTCTGGACAATCCTGCAACTTCCGACTCTAATGTGTCAACAAAATAAAACAAGAATTTTGAAAGCAGCTTTATCCATTGTTCAGATTTTGGTTTTGGAAATGTGTGCAGATTAGAGCATATTTAATGAGATACTGCCTCATTTACATATTTTTTAAAAAGTTTCATGGTGATATCTGTTATTTAATTTTTTTTTTACCCTATTCACCTGTCGTGTCTCAGAAGACACTGAACAGAGACGAGACGTTGCTCTGACACTTTCCTCCACTAGATGTCAGGATTTACATGTGATATGTTTCTGCTCATGTTTTCTTCTCCTTTTCTAATTTTGTCTTCTGTTTTCCCTCTTTCTCATCTTCCTCTTTTCATATCTGATGTCCTCTCTATTTATTCTGTCTTCTCTCCTTTCCCCCCGGTGACTTAATACACGTCTAACTCACAGGTAAAAGGTAAATAACTCTTCTAATAATTCTTAACCTCATACAATAGAACAATAAAACTTTACATAACAGACGCTTCATCGATCGCTTCATCTCACTTGTTCTCACTTCACTCTCACAAAGAGCCACAAGGAAACATGTGAAAATTGAAAAACTACACAAGTACTTAGAAACAACACACACACACACACACACACACACACACACACTCTAAGGAGCAGGTGAGTACAGTCCCTGGGAAGTCCCCTGTGTTACAGATGCTGTTTCCTTTTTATGCACGTGTTTCATTCTGTGTGTGTGTGTGTGTGTGTGTGTGTGTGTGTGTGTGTGTGTGTGTGTGTGTGTGTGTGTGTGTGTGTGTGTGTGTGTGTGTGTGTCATATCTCTTCATCACAGAAATGTCCGAATCTCATCTGATCGTCTGATCTGACCTTTGACCCCAGTGTGCATCAGTTCTCCGTGTGTCTCATCTTTTTTCTTTTTGGGGGGGGACTACATTTCCCATCATCCTTTGCAAAGAGAGTGAGGAGGGAAAAAACACAACTCACTGGATTGGTTGAAAAGCTGCAGCATCAAGTTCACAGCGACAACACTGTGATGACATGTTTCAGATTTCAAAATAAAAGCAAATAAATTATTTTAATAAGTATCAAATATACCAATAATGATTTTAGACAACATGGGCTTTAAAGATAATCCAAAGGTTTATGGTTAATGTTAATAATATATTCATTTTTATTTCTATTTTTTGACTCAAATCTTTATTTTCTCTTGAGAATAATTTTACCTTCGGCGTCACTAATCGCAATGACTCCGGCGCAAATCTCGCGAGATTTGGACGGACCAGGAAGAGGAGCTTCCGCTGCAAACAAGCTTGAAATACAGACTTATTTAATTTTATTCGGAACAATTTCGCACGACATGTCAACGAGCGCTTTTATTTTTTTAAAGGCAGCAACCGGAAGCTGCGCCGCGTCTGTGCGTGTGTCTTCCTGCAGCTTGACGACGGCGGCGGCGGCGGCGGACAGCTGCTGCCACAGCCGCACACCGGACCAGGACTGAGGCTGAGCTGAGCCCGACTGTGTAAGTACAAAACACACAAATCCTGCAGCTCCGGATCCAGAACCGAACCGGACTGAACCGGAAAGAGAAAGAGAGACAGAGAAACAGAGAGACAGAGAGAAAGGAGAGAAAGGAGAGCAGCCGCCGAGGCTTTAATGGAGGCGGGAGAGAGGAAACGTATCGGCCGGTGTTTAGGCCCGTGACAGCGGTCTGATGTCCGCGGGGGGGATCGAGCTCCGGTCCCTGACTCTCTGTCGCTGTGGACCTTTAATAATAACAATAATAATATGAACATCAGTGTAATTAGGCTACAACATGGTGGACACGGAGGAGAGGCTTCATCCGCTCAAACACAGGATTAATAGCATCTTTATTATTAGGCTATTATTGTTATTATTGACCTGTTGTGTCCATGGAGACGTGCAGTTGCTTTATAAATGTGTCTGTGTGATATAAATCTGATATCAGTAGCTAATAATCGATGTTCCTCTAGATGTTGGAGGAACATCAGCTTCTTTCTGGTTGGAATTTGCAGCTTTTGTCTCAAAGAATGATCATTAATGAGATACAACACCATCAGATAACTGCAGGAATCAGCTGTTAGTTTCAGTCTGACTGTCACATACAGAGTTTACATTGTTCTGACTTGTTGGGCTTTCTGTTTCAGTGTGTGTGTGTGTGTGTGTGTGTGTGTGTGTGTGTGTGTGTGTGTGTGTGTGTGTGTGTGTGTGTGTGTGTGTGTGTGTGTGTGTGAGGTCAGGTCAGGATGTGTTTTAAGGCTCAGCAGGTTTTCAGGGGAAAAACCCACCAAAGTTAATTTTCCTCCTCGACCTGAAAGAACCTGAGAGGTGAGAGGAAGAGAGGAGGAGGAGACCTGTCCATCACTATGACAGCGTCTCTGAATAAACTATTGATTGACAGGTGGAGCCAGGAATCTGATGATGTCACAGATCCAGGTTTTGTCCTGAATTTGACCACATTTGATTTATGTTTTGGATCTGAGAGCAAACTCTGCAGAAGCTCCATGTTTGATCAAACCGTTGTGTATGTGTGTGTGTGTGTGTCCTCTGTGCGTGTGTGTGTGTGTGCAAACAGTCAATGAGGGAAACAGATGCAGAAGTCACAACAATAGTGTTTTACAACTTGGCAGCTCCGTCCATTGTTGTCTCATCAGGTCCAGTGAGTTCAGACCTTCTGGGTCTAATGGACCGGTGTTTCATGTGTGTGAGCTGTGATCTGCTCAGCACCTGCTCTGTTAAAGGGATAGTTCAACATTTTGGCAAACTGGCCCATCACCATAATCCCTATAGTCATAGCAGTAGGTCCGTTACCTTTAATTAAACGCTACGGAGGCTCATTATGGGATTTCTTGGTTTCCCTCATCAAACTCATCAAATACACAATCCAACAACTCCACAACGCTCTGGTGGACAAGTTGTGGACAACGTCAGGGACAGTTTTTCATCACCAGTCTCTGTATTTCCCTCTAAAACAACTCTGTGTGGTAACGTTGTGTTATTATCTCATAGCGTGGTGAATGTGCAGGTCACAACTTGTCCACCAGAGCGTTGTGGAGTTGCTGGATTGTGTATTTGATGAGTTTGATGAGGGAAACCAAGAAATCCCATGAGCCTCCGTAGCGTAGCTCTGAGCAGCTCACGGCTCTGCTCCGCCATTCTAAAAATAGCTTGCACCGACTATTACTAAGGTAACAAACCTACTAGGGATTATGGCAATGGACCAATTTGCCAAAATGTTGAACTATCCCTTTAATCCTGCACACTTTGAGCCACGTCTATCTCATAACACACACCTACTCAGGACTTTCCAGGTGTTTTCCTGCAGTTTTACCAAAGTAGAATTAAAACTAAAACTTGAAACTGAACTTCACTTGCGATTAATTTGTGTGTGAGAGACAACAACACAACACAACACAAGACAACACAACACAGCCTGGTGTGTGTTGTGTTGTGTGTGTGGTCACCTGCCTGTAGCAACACGTTGTCTCTGTGTGAGACATGTCTGAAGCGTCTCAGCAGCTGGACACTGACTCATCCAGATGTTGTTGAAGCTGCACACACGCACGCACACACACAGACACACACAGAGACGTCAGGACTGAAGCTGCTTCATGTTGTTGACTTTAAAGTGAGACTGAAGGAATTAAAAAGCTCCTTCAGACCAGACTGAGGGCAAAGAGCACATAGAACCTGATACTGTTGTTCACCTGTCTCCCCCCTCTCTCCCACCCCCCCCCCTCCCCCTCCTCCCCCCGGGGCAGCAGCGTTCCTGTGATGCCCCAGGGCGGGCCGAGCTGCTCGGGGTTGCGATGCCGTACGTGGACCGACAGAATCGCATCTGCGGCTTCCTGGACATCGAGGAGAATGAGAGCAGCGGCCGGTTCCTGCGCCGATACTTCATCCTGGACACGCAGCAGGGCAGTCTGCTGTGGTACATGGACAACCCACAGGTGTGTGTGTCTGTGTGTGTGTGTGTGTGTGTGAGAGAGAGAGAGTGTGTGTGTGTGTGTGTGTGTGTGTGTTTCCTCTAGTGAGGAGACATTAATAGACTCACTTCCTTCCTGCATCTAGTTTCATTTATCAGTTTATTTATTTGCCTAAAAGCAGCAGAGGCAGATTTTAGAATTCTCTATCTTGGTTCATTCTATTTAAAAAAAAAACACATTAAAGGGATAGTTCAACATTTTGGCAGATTTTCCCATCACCATAACCCCTATAGTCATAGCAGTAGGTTCGTTACCTTTAATTGTCGGTGCAAGCTATTTTTAGAACAACAGAGCAGAGCCGTGAGCTGCTCAGAGCTACGCTACGGAGGCTCATGGGATTTCTTGGTTTCCCTCATCAAACTCATCAAATACACAATCCAACAACTCCACAACGCTCTGGTGGACAAGTTGTGACCTGCACATTCACCACGCTATGAGATAATAACACAACGTTACCACACAGAGTTGTTTTAGAGGGAAATTCATGCAAAACCTCTGATGCACGTTGCCTTCAGGGACAGTTTTTCATCATCAGTCTCTGTATTTCCCTCTAAAACAACTCTGTGTGGTAACGTTGTGTTATTATCTCATAGCGTGGTGAATGTGCAGGTCACAACTTGTCCACCAGAGCGTTGTGGAGTTGTTGGATCGACAATTAACTAATCCCTATAATGCTATGACTATAGGGATAATTTGCCAAAATGTTGAACTATCCCTTTTAATTATATCAGAAAATCAAATAATGAAACTTTCACATTATTCTTATTCTTATGACTCAGGTTGAATCTGAGCTTCCAACTCAAAGAGGAGGAGACGCTGCATTTCACACGTTTTGTGCTCTATTGAATATTTGGGGCAGCGGGACACAGTGTGTGTGTGTGTGTGTATTTTAATAAGGGAACCCTGGCTGAGACACACACAGTTCATCAGTTCATCTGTTGTGTGTGTCGTCGTGTCGCTACAGTGGCCCTGAATGGACAAAACTAAAACAGTAACACTGTGACAGGTTTAGAGGAAAAAGGTTTGTAAAGAGGAACTGGATCAGCTTGTCACAGGTGTGTGTGTGTGCGTGTGTGTGTGTGTGTGTGTGTGTGTGTGTGTGTGTGTGTGTGTGTGTGTGTGTGTGTGTGTGTGTGTGTGTGTGTGTGTGTGTGTGTGTGTGTGTGTGTGTGTGTGTGTGTGTGTGTGTGTGTGTGAGAAGTGTGTCCAACCGAGTGGACAAACAGGAAGCAGAACAGAAACTGAAAAGGTGAGTTGTATCGTAGTAGTAGGTTATAATAAGAGCTCATATTTCCCACAGTGGGGAGTTCCTCAAACGCACCAGACTCAGATTTAAACTAATATTTATAAGAATCTTCTCTATAAACTCTGTTCATGTTTAGATTTGTCTCCGTGAGGGAATGAAAACATCTCAGGACGCTTCCTTCCTTCAGACAGGGCGTGTGTGTGTCTGTGTGTGTGTCTGTGTGTGTGTGTGTCTGTGTGTGTGTGTTCCCCTGCCCCTCACACACTGATTGGAAGTTTAATTGATTGAATATTATATTATATTGAAGCTGTTTTGTGTCTTTAACGCAGTCAGGAAACGTCTGCTATGATGATGATGATGATGATGATGATGATGATGATGATGATGATGATGATGATGATGATGATGATGATGATGATGATGATGATGATGATGATGGTATGTTTGTGTTTGTTTGTCCAGAATCTGCCTAAAGGTGCAGACAGAGTGGGATCCCTCAACCTCACCTACATCTCCAAGGTGAGTTCACACACACAACGACTCACCGTCCAATCAGCTTCAGCTTCACCTGCAGCTGATTAGTGATCAATACAGCGTACAGTTGTATTACATCATTTATTATATGAATTTATTAACCAATACATGTTTATTTATAGAGCACAGTTAAAAATACAAGTTGTCCAAAGTGCTGTGCAATAAAACACACAAGTAAAACTAACTAAAATGCCAAGGAATATAATATAACTAGTTTATTCTCTGGTTCCTCCACTAATTAGCTCCTTTTTTCAACCTTTATTAACCAGGTAAAGCTTGTAAAGGTAAAGTAGTGATAAGTAGTAATTCAGATAAATAACAATAGTTCAATAAATAAAACTGAAATGATGAGGCAGAGGTTGAAGGAAGGACAGATGATGTTTGTGTTTGTGTCTCTGACCGTCGTCTCGTCTCCTTCAGGTCAGCGACGCCACCAAACTCAGACCCAAGGCAGAGTTCTGCTTCGGTAAGTTCACCTCCTCTTCCTCTCTTCTCCTCTTCCTCCTCCTCCTCCTCCTCCTCCTCCTCCTCTTCCTCCTCTCCTGCTCTCTCCATCCTCTGAGGTGGAACTGTAACAAAGACAGAACGATAAAGTTTTTCCTCTTTGGATATTTCACGGCGCTCGTCGTCCGTCTGCATGAAGCTGAAACTGATCTGACGTCAGTGACGGAGCCGTTACATGTTGTATAGATACTGTGTTGTGTTCACAGTCACTGCTTCCTCTCCTCTCTCCTTCACCCAGTCTTTCCTTGTTTCCTTCCTTCCTTGTTTCCCCCTTCTGCCCTTCCTTGTCCTTTCTACTCCTCCCTCCCTCCCTCCCTCCCTCCCCTCCTCCTCCTCCTCCTCCCTCCTTCCTTCCCTCCTTTCCTCTCCTGTTAGGTTTGTTTCCTCTCTTTTGTCCGTCTCCACTTGTTGTTTTTCCTCCGGTTCCAACAGTAGCTTTTTGTCACTCAATAGGAGGAAACTGTACAATAACCTTGACCTGACCTGTGTGTGTGTGTGTTGTGTATTGTGTGTGTGTGCATGTGTGCATGTGCATGTGTGTGTGTGTTTATTTGCATCTGGATGGGATGTTAACATCGGCACAAACACACGCACATCCTCCGGCTCCGAGAGAATCCAGAAACAAACTGATATTTTTAGATCCTGATTTGCATGAAGCTCGTTGTGTTTCCTCTCTTCCTCTTGCCTTTTCTGGTCTAATGTTTCACAATGACAAGAAGATGACTCTCATGACTCTCCCCCCTCCCCTCCCCCGCCCCTCCCCCCCTCCTCCTCCTCTCTCCTCTCTCTTCCTGAAGTTATTAATGCAGGAATGAGGAAGTTTTATCTGCAGGCCAACGACCAGCAGGATTTGGTGGAATGGATCAGTGTTCTCAACAACGCCACCAAGATTACTGTGAGCCCCCAACACACACACACACACACACACACAGACACACACACATACCGGCATACCAACACACACACACACACAGATGGATCAATAGGTGACCCTGTTTCTCCGGCTCGCTCTCCGCCTCCGGCTGCAGCAGATGGAAAATCAGCCATCAGGCCGGAGAGATTGAGTTCAGGCTTAACAGAGTGTAAAGGGCCAGAGGAGTGTGTGTCTGTGTCTGTGTGTGTTAGAGTGAGTCAGGGTTTCATGTTCACCTGCTGCTGCTGCTGCTGCTGCTGCTGCTGCTGCACTGACCTCAGATCAGTGTCAGGAATCTCTGCAGCTCCGAGTGCATTTTAAAGTTTCATGATAACGCGGCGCTCTGCAGAAACTCTAACACCTTATCAAGTCTATTTGTCTTAATTCTAGTCTTAATTAGTGTCCGGGCAGCGACAGCTGCCAAGGACACTATTGTATTTGCTGATATTCTTCTTCTTCTTCTTCTTCTTCCGAGGAAGTCATACTTCCCATGGGCGAAAACTCACCAAACTTTGCACAAAGGTCCAGTCCCATGCCAGATTCACTCAACTCCAAGGACATGTGCCCCCCCCTCCCAGGGGGGGCACAATAAGCGTTTAAAATTAAAAACTTTAAAAATTCCTACCAAGCCAACGGTAGATGCTACAGCTGTGAAACTTCACCACAATGTAGCCTAGATACTGCTGAAACTTTTGTCAACTTAAACTTATTACAAATTATGAAGTCCATCACTCTGTTTTTTTCAATAAGTGTAAAACTTTTAAAATGTATCTCCTCCTACAATTTTTGCTCAATTGTCACCAAACTTGCTCCAGAGCATCTCCAGACTGTCCTCCACAAAACTTGTTTCTCGGATTTTTGATTAAGCAAAAATTGAGCCTACAGTGCATGAAAACGTTTGACTGTAAACACTACTGTAAACATATACCATCAAATTCCTGCTAAATACATTTTCTATCTTTCTGAAAAAAATTGAGAATATTGTAGAGTCACGGTTGATGAAGTTTGGAAAATATCAGAATTTATCTCAAAAACTGAATTTTCTAGAACATTTTGAATTCTGCTCTCATGGGAACAACTGCAGCCAATGTAAAGGTGATGTTTTTAAACATCACATTTTCTCTTGAGAAGCAAAACACTTAAAATTACAAACAAATCACCAACATTTCCATGCTGTGTAGATGCAATTTATGTATTAACAGATTTTTGTTTAGATATTAGAATTTCTGACATTTTGACTATTTTTTAAATCTGCCTCAACAACAGCTGCCCGGATGCTGACGTCTTGAGTGTATTTGAGAAGACACACACCATGTCTTACTGCCAGATAATTAGCTCACTGAGTTACGCGCTGGTTTGTGGTGCAAGGGGTTGTGGGTTCAAGACCCAGCATGGGTGACGACGACAATGACACATAAAAATGCCAGAATCCTCACGGTGACATCACAGCAAGCCTCTAAATTAAAAAAGCAAACATTTCGGACCATGGTCTAAAGCTCACCACAACCCGAATGCTGCTCTCATGGGAACAACCGCAGTCAATCCCAGAATGACACTTTTAAACATCCGATTTTCTCTTATGAAGCAAAACAAATCACCAACATGTCCATTGTCTAGATGCAATTTATGTATTATCAGATTTTTTGTTTAGATATTAGAATTTCTGACATTTTGACCTTTTCTGAAATCTGCCTCAACAACAGCTGCCCGGACGCTGGCTCTATGAGTGTATTTGAGAAGACACACACCATGTGTCACTTCCAGATAATTAGCTCAGTGAGTTAAGTGTTGGTTTCTGGTTCCAGACGAGGTGGGTTCGATCCCCAGTTCTGATAAGTATATTACATCAATATACCAGATAGTCTTTGAACAAAATCTTAGACTCATAGCAGATGATGTTTGACACAAACATCAGAATTTTACCTCAGAAACGTTGCCTGCACAACAGTGAATGGTTTACTTAATTTGTGAAGCCACCGAGGCACTGCCACTTGACAATTAGCTCAGTGCGATAGACAACAGTCTTTAGTTCCAGAGGTTGCGGGTTCAATCCCCAGCTTGTGCAGAAATGAAGATTCCAAGGTCAATTAACATGTCTTCCTGTTTCTTGTGCAAAATTTGCCCGGACACGACCCATTGCTGCGCAGCAGCTATAATTCTACTTAAAATAAGACTCGTCACATAAAGAGCAGCTTGAAAAATCTGATAGTGAGACATTTTGACAAGAAAGACGACAAATATTGTAGGTTTTTGCAGCAGCTGCTTCCTGATGCAGGAATCTTCGACTCTGCAGCTCTGGTCTCATCAGCCGCCGTCCAACCAGGAGGAAGTCGTTCATTTGTGTTTGGGACAGTTTTAGCAGCAGCGGATGAATCCACATTTGGTGCTGTAGTGTAGTGTTGTGTAGTGTTGTGGAGTGTTGTGTAGTGTAAGTGTGTATTTCTGGCAACAGGATGGAGTCAAAGTAAATGACAGTGTGTCCATGGAGCAGCAGCGCGGCAGAGGAAGAGGCTGCTGATGGTTTATATGTTTATAAATCCAACAGAAACACAAACTGACTCGTTACACAAACACAACACAACCAGCAGCAGTTAGTAAAGATCCTTAAAGGAGAATTCTGCTCATTTTTAGCCTGCATCAATGTTAGTGGCGTGTTTTGCTCCGTCCAACACTGGGTGACCGTCATGACGATTTAAGGGTCAAAAATGTTGGGAATTGTCCTTTAAAGAGGTGCAGGACTGAGCGTGGTCGTTGTGTCTCCAGGTGCCAAAGCCGGGCGAGAGCCAGGCCGCACACGCAGCGGCGGCGGCGGCGGCGGCGGACGCCTCCCAGGAGCCGGCGGGAGCCACGAAGCAGGTCTCGTACCGGACGGAGATCATAGGAGGAGTTCCCATCATCACCGCCACGCAGGTAACACACACACACACACACACACACACACACTCTCTGCAGTGTGTGTGTGGTGTATTAGCAGCAGCAGGTTCAGTCCTGTCCGTGCTGGTATGCAGCCACAGCCACGTTACCCACAATGCATCAGCACAGACAAGTGACGGCCGGTCTGAGCCTCCACAGCTGGAAGAACAAACACACACACACACACAGACACACACACACACACAGCAGGTTTAAATAAGAAAGAAGAACCAATAGCATTAAACCAGTTGTGTGTGTGTGTGTGTGGTCGTGCTGTTCTCAGGTCAGGTCACATCAGAGCAGCAGCTCCATGATTTGACACTTCCATAAATTAGTGCTGAGAGGAAAACGACGCTCACTTCTGCATTTCTTCATTGTGTCGATTCAAATTTCTCTGCTCGACAAAAAAAACTGTCGCTGCGTCCACGGAAACGTTATTTATTTTTAGGTTTGTTTTTCTGATTTTCTGTTTTTGGGGGTAATTTTTTTCTGACTTAGCTTCGAGATTTCAAAATCCTGTGAGGAGCTGATTTCAAAATAAAGGAGTGACTCTCTCTGAGGAGGAGTTCTGTAACAACAGGTCGTTTCTAAATTTACTGGGAACACAGTGAACATAAGACTGTTCAGTATATTCCATGGATGTATGTTAAGCCATGTAAAAGACAGCGCCTTTACTCATTGTGGAATGGGTAGGACTTTTATTTTGAAGGATGTTTGTTATACGCTCCTGGGAAACGTTTGTTGATGCTCATGTTGGAGCCGACGGTGGAACCTGAACCAAAACTCCTTAACGATGTCACTCATGGATCTAAGATGTGATAGATCTGTGATGGAGTGGAAGCTTCGCCGCAGCGGTTGAACGAGCTTCTCGCGAGATTTTGAAATCTCGTTAAGTCGGATAAAAAATGACCCTGAAAGACAGAAAAAAATAAATGACTCAGAAAAACAGGATTTTTTAATTCTTACTCCAGTGAATGCAACACTCACGCTGCCGTGGACGTCTGCACCGGGAAGCAGCTCCGTTTCCTGCAGCTCGTTGATCCAGGAGCTGGAGGAGAGTGTTGACGACGTTGTGTTTCATGTATGTTGTGTTATATTTGTGTGTTGTGTGTTGTGTGTTGTGTAGGAGCAGGGCGAGGGGCAGAACGGCGCGGAGCGAGGAGGTCTGAAGCGATGTCAGAACCAGATGCCCTACTTCCTGTCCAGAGGAGCTCAGGACCAGACCTTCATCAAGGCCGGCTACTGCGTCAAACAGGGAGCGGTGGTGAGGACACACACACTAACACACATTAACACACTAACACACACACAGACACACAGACACACAACTTTGATGGTTGTGGTGACTGATGCAGCTGCTCCTCTTCCTCAGATGAAGAACTGGAAGAGGAGGTACTTCATGCTGGACGAGAACGCCGTCAGCTACTACAAGTCTGACCTGGTGAGGGACGCTTTCTCAATCCTGTTGCAACAGACACACACATGCACACACACACACATGCACACACACACACAAATACATAAACACACACACGCAGCTCATTACAAGTTAATGCTGCAATAAAACTGTACAAATGACAGACTGACAGAAATCAGTGGAGCAATCCAGAGTGTGTGTGTGTTTGAGACTGTGTGTGTGTGTGTGTGTGTGTGTGTGTGTGTGCGTGTGCAGCGAGGCTTGTTTTGCCCTCAGGCAGTGTGTGTGTGTGTGTGTGTGTGTGTCCCTACATGCAGCAGCGTGCTTCCTGAATTCCTCCTCCTCTGATCCCGGTGAGGACGGATCAACGAGTCCCGACGCAGCCTGAGTGTGTGTGCACACACATGGACACACCCTGCACGCGTGTGTGCATGTGTGTGTGTGCGTGTGTGTGTTATTTTCCACTCCACAGGTATTCACAGACTCGTGTGTGTAATTGTGCGACAATGGAACAAAGTCGATGCTGCTTTCTGCAAATCCCACAATGCATTGCTTTCTCTTTCTTAATTATAGTCGATGTAAAAGACACGCGACTATTACAACTGTTAGTGACTTACTGAGTGTGTGTGTGTGTGTGCATGTGTGTGTGCACAAGCTGAAAATACCCTGCAGTGTGTGTGTGTGTGAGTGAACGAGTCGTCAGCTGCCGTCCGTTAACCCTGCGAGGACGAGTGTGTGTGACACATGAAAGTTATTCAAACAAACTGTAAATAGCATCAGTTCAACACACACACATGGACACACACACATGGACACACACACACACATGGACACACACACACTGGTGTCACTGCAGACACACAACGCTCCCTTCACAGCTCCAGAAACGTTCCCGTCGGGCCCGTGAGGCGAACGCCGCTGCTCGACGAATCACAGCTCTTTAAATAACCTCTAATTGTCGGTTCAGTCTGTGATGAGTCACAGCGACGTCTCGATGCTGATTGGCTCCTCTGGTTCCACATCCGCTCAGGTTGATGGGATGGATGTGATGAGCGGTGCAGACGGAGACAGACGTTCATACGTTTCATTTCCTCAGGTCACAGGAAACTCTGTTTTCCAAAGATAACGACATCATTAGCCGGAGGATCACAAAACAACAACAACAACGACGTCTACTGACTTCTCATTGGAGGAGAATAACGAGCATCATAAAAGCCTTCAGTCTACTGACTTCATCCCTCAGAAGTCGAGCTGTCAGAACGAACTTCGCTTTTCAGACAAAACTCAGATTATTTGAAAAATGAGAACATTTTTGTTGTTGATTTGATGGCTGCAGCTACAAAGTTTCTCTTAAGTGCCGGTTTATTCGGCTGAGGCTCGCCGTTGCACCGCTACTTATAATATTTTGATTTCAAGTGTTACGTAATAGATTTGGGCGGAATGCCCTTTAGTGGACGAGGGATGTAATAATAAGAAGATATAGGTGGATATAATGAGGAAAAACAAAAAAAAACACATTAATAATCAAACGTATGTATTATTGGCGGCTCTGGGCTTCCGTAGCGTGACTCCTGTGTCCGTCCTCCACAGGAGCGGGAGGCGCTGAGGGTCATCGCCCTGAAGGAGATCCACAAGGTCCAGGAGTGTAAACAGAGGTGAGGCAGCAGGTCAACACCTCACACCAGCTGTTCTCCAGATGTGTCCTTATAACAACAGCTGTGTCTCTGTCTCTGTCCAGCGAGCTCATGATGAGGGACAACCTGTTTGAGATGGTCACCAGCTCCAGAACCTTCTACATACAGGTAACGCACAGGAAGAGCCTTTAAAGGAGACGTGACTCCGCCCCTTTTACACAAATTAAAACAGTTCCAGGTTCTTAAAGACGTGTCCTTGTCAGGCTTCGGTCAAAACGGCTAATTCCGGTGTCTGTCCCTTTAAATGCAAATGAGCCACTGCTAGCCCCGCCCCTTTTCTGGTACCAAATAGGGGCGGGGTTATGCAAATTTGAAAACTAGTTACAACCTCAGTTTTCAACCTCAGGAGCCTGAAAATGGCTGATTTATTTGTCAATTCTCACATTTTGGAGCCGGAAGGCAAAACAAACACCCAGATTTATGTTAAAGAGCCTTTAAAAAGTGATATTTCCACAACATGTCCCCTTTAAATAATGATGTAAGTGTTATAACTCAGCATGTGTTGACCTCCTCCCCCCTCCTGTGTGTCAGGCCGACAGTCCCGAGGACATGCACAGCTGGATCAAGGCCATCTCAGGAGCCATCGTGGCCCAGCGCGGCCCCGGACGCTCGGCCAACACTGTAGGTGTCGCACTCCTCACGCTGCGTCGCGTACATGTACATGTGTGTGGTTAAACACACATAGACACACACACATAGAAGACTCAGCTGTAGGTCGGTCGGTTCATGTTGAACTGAAGATGAAAAAAACTCTTGAAAATCCAAAACACGACACAAATTAGTTTTTAAACTTTCCTTTGATGTTTTTATTATTTTCAAGTCAACAGCAGAAGATTTAAACTCACATCAACAAACACAAGATTATTAAAGAAAGAAAGAAAGAAAGACAGAAAGAAAGAAAGAAAGAAAGAAAGAAAGAAAGAAAGAAAGAAAGAAAGAAAGAAAGAAAGAAAGAAAGAAAGAAAGAAAGAATTTTCTTGATATTTTGAATCCTGCCCTCTGATTGGTCGAAAATCTCTCCTTCACTCTACATGAGGGGACACTCCACCAGGTGGCTCCACCTTGTGGCGGCAGAAACCACTGCAGCTGCTTTAAGAACCTTTTCTTTTTTTTTTTTAATTATTGAAGTTTATGAGTTTTAATGTTTCCTGTTTGAACAGAATCAGTGTTTTCTGACTTTTTCAGGATTTTTACAACTCGATGATGATGATGATGATGATGATGATGACTGAGGACTGTTTTCATACACTGAAGTGTTTCAGTTTTCTTTATGCAAAAAAATGCCTGTCACACCCCACACACGCACACACACACACACACACACACACACACAGAACATTTCACAACAGCTCTCTCTCTCTCCGCTCTGACTCTTCTCTCCGTCTCTTCTCTCTGTTTGAAGAGTTTGTTTCCAAAACCACAGAATCGTCCTTCGGTACAAACTAAGATTTCACGATTATAATAAACGTCTATGACAAACTAATCTGATTAACATTCAGACTGATTGTTAATGATCGAGGCCTGTTGGTTTGTTCACAGGCTCGTATTCACACACATTGTGTGTTTATCTGGTTTATATCATGTAGTTAGATCAGGACTTGCTCCTTCCTGTTCATGTGACACAGCAGAGTCACAGATAGTCTTTACTATATAACATTTCATATGTGAAAAATTCTCACCACTTTACAGCAGCTACAATCATTTAAACTTTATATTATCACTTTATAAATCAACTTTGTAATAAATTGTGCTTTTATTTTGAAAGGAGCTGTCCATGTAGTGATGAGGAAAACGCTGCAGCCAATCAGAGGAGAGTGTTTCCTCTGTGTTGATTGTGTAATAAAGGAACAACACACGATTTCATGCAGAACAGTTGTGTTGTGGGGTGTGCGTGGTAGTGTTGGTGTGTGTGTGTTGGAAACAGGCTCTTCATGTTGTTTGTCTGCTGTAACCTGTTGTTTCCAGATCCGCCAGGCGCGGCGCCTGTCCAGCCCCTGTATACAGAGGTATACGCCGTTCTGCAGTGGTGAATGCAGCACGTATGTGGAGCCCCCCCCCCCCCCCCACCCCCACCATGGCCTCTCCCCCACCCCCCCATCACCACCACCACCCCCCCCCATCACCCCCTCTCCACATGACAGGCCTCCTCTCTGAGCCTGTAGTGTGTTCATCAGCCTGTTGTTTAAACAGTGGAATCGCCCTTTAACAGCTGATCTGAGGTCTGTTAGGTTCAGGAGAACTGTGTGTTCAGGGTTTGATCAGATAGAAACTCTGCATTAAAGGAATAGTTCAACATTTTGTCAAATTGTCCCATCACCATAACCCCTATAGTCATAGCTTTAATTGTCTAATTTTTAGAACGGCGGAGCAGAGCCGTGAGCTGCTCAGAGCTACGCTACGGAGGCTCATTATGGGATTTCTTTGGTTTCCCTCATCAAACTCATCAAATACACAATCCAACAACTCCACAACGCTCTGGTGGACAAGTTGTGACCTGCACATTCACCACGCTATGAGATAATAACACAACGTTACCACACAGAGTTGTTTTAGAGGGAAATTCATGCAAAATTGCTGATGCACATTCCTGTTGAGGACAGTTTTTCATCAACAGTCTCTGTATTTCCCTCTAAGACCAAGAAATCCCATGAGCCTCCGTAGCGTAGCTCTGAGCAGCTCACGGCTCTGCTCCGCTGTTCTAGAAACAGCTTGCACCGACAATTAACCTACTGCTATGACTATAGGGATTATGGTGATGGGACAATTAGCCAAAATGTTGAACTATCCCTTTAACCAACGTCCTGCTTCTCATCCTGCAGCATCACGGTGCATCAGACTGTTAACCATCGTAATCTGTTTGATGTGAGAGGGAGGTGATCAGTTAGTTGACCTTTGACCCTGTGTGTGTCAGTGCAGGTGAACGACTTCCTGCAGCTTCACCATCGTAACATCATCGTTGTTTCACTGACTCGGCTTCTTTATCCATTTTTTTTATTTTCCTCCACGTTTCGTTGACGT